>VWZD01009176.1:311226-433294 GCA_013396695.1 Sakesphorus luctuosus
GGGAGGGAGCAGGGAGGGAGCAGGGAGGGGAGCAGGAGCGATCACAGCCCAGCTCCGTGGGCGGCACAGCCCTGGGAATCCCGGGAGAGGAGGAGGGGAAAGCTGGACAGGCTGCTCAGCCACAGCCACCTACCTGTATGGCACAAACCTTTTGGAACTGAACATTTTGGAGTGGCACAGTGAAGGTCTCTGTCCCAGCTGTTCATGTCACAGCTCTGAAACCACCTGTGAGAGGCTGAGAGGAGCAGAGGCTTTTGCTTGTGCTTGAGTACAGAAATGATTGGGGCCTGCCTTCTCTTTTCTTCTTTTTTACTAATTTCCTCTTTCTCGTTTCCCCTTTCTCCTTTCTTCTTTCTTTTCCTTGCCTTGCCTTACCTTGCCTTCCCTCCTCTTCCTTCTTTCCTCTTCCCTCACTTTCATTTTTTCTTGTTTCCCTATAACTGTTAGGAAAATCCTTCTCACCCAAGAACCTCCTCAATACCTTCCTGCCCAGCCCTCGCTCCTCATGTGGCCGTCACTCCTGCTCTCCTGGCCATGTCATTCCACAGGTTCTGTCCCTCTCTCCCTGCCTGCAGACCCCACAGCCCTTTTCCTGGCTCTGCTTCCTGTTCCCTCTGAGGGGGCTGTGTTGGCCTGGCCACTATTTGAATAATAGGTCCAGAATCACTTGAGGAGGAAATCATTTCCTTTCCTCGGAATTGGAGCCTTTCATTGGCCTTATTTATATCTCTCCATTCCCGAAGGCCGTGTGCTGATGGATGCTGGATGCAAGCAGACACCCACTGATGCCTCCTTGGTTCCCAGCCATCCAGCAACACGGTCAAGGT
Organism: Sakesphorus luctuosus; assembly: GCA_013396695.1. NCBI lineage: Eukaryota > Metazoa > Chordata > Aves > Passeriformes > Thamnophilidae > Sakesphorus > Sakesphorus luctuosus. Next base: position 312,054 of record VWZD01009176.1, read on the forward strand.
TATCCAGGGGCTTGTGTCTCTCCCATTCTCTCTCTCTTCAAATCCTGCTCTTCCCTATTTTACACTTCCTTGAAAAGAGATCAGTGACATGGGATGTTTGGCACCCAAGGAAGGTTAGTAATTGCTTACTGGTTGCTAAGTGACAGTGTCCTGCTGCTGCAGGCTGTGCAGGGCCATATGTGTCCGGGGATGCCATCCCTCCTGCTGGGAATGTCATCCCTCCTGCTGGGGATTCCATCCCTCCATCCCTCCTGCTGGAGATTCCATCCCTCCTCCTGGAGATGCCATCCCTCCATCCCTCCTGCTGGGAATGTCATACCTCCTGCTGGAGATTCCATCCCTCCTCCTGGAGATGCCATCCCTCCATCCCTCCTGCTGGGAATGTCATCCCTCCTGCTGGAGATTCCATCCCTCCTGCTGGAGATGCCACCCCTCCCACCAGGGGCCTCCCAGAGTCCTGTCAGGTGCTGCAGGTGAGTGCTTGGACCAGACCTAAGGACAGGCTCATCCCTGCAGTTCCCAAAGCCGGGTGCTGCACTCTCTTCCCAGGAAAGGCACGGGCTGAGGCACCAAGGACCCATGAGGGTTGTGCCCCGTCCTCCAGCACATGCTGCCAGATCCATCCCAGCCACTGCTTCTCCTTGCTCCAGGGACAGAAGAGCAGGGCAGGGAAGCTCAGAGCAAGAACTGGGATGGACTGTTCCAATGAAGTGGAGAGAGTTTGGGGTTNTCCCATCCCATCCCGTCCCATCCCATCCCATTCCTGCCAGATGTGGCCCCCATGAGCTGCAGCCCCACAGGGCACAGGGTGGGGAGACCAAGGACAAGACCTGCATAGGCTGGTGCCCTCCTTGGCTGTGCCTGTGCCTTCCTGGCCATGCCGGTGCCCTTCTGGCCTTGGTGGCCTCCCAGCTCGTTGGGCACAGGGCTAGGTCAGGAAAAGGGCTGCTCTTTCCAGATGTGGTTTTGATTAGAATTTTTTGGAATAAAAATGTGCAAGTGAAGCACAAACCAACCTCACCGGCATCACCCCACACTTCCTGTAAACGGCTCTGTTTTGATTAACCAACATTCCTCCTGAATATCATCTCCTTCCCCCAAACTCCCAAGATTGCCCTGGCCACGGGGCAGGGGGTGGAAGGTGGAAGGTGTGGGTGTCAGCACATGGCTCGTGGCCAGTGAAATCCAACCCCACAGCATCTCTGCCCACGGCCGGAGCTGCCTCAGCCCCGTGCTCAGAGCAGCCAGAGCAGCCACGGCATGGGCAGCACAGCCCAGTTCCAAAAGGTCTTGCAAAGGGAAGGTTTAGTGGCTGTTCTTGTCATGGGGACTTTGAGGGCTCAGCCAGTTCCCTTCACCCCAGTGGCCCCAGGTCCAGGCGGCTCCGTGCCTGGGGCTGGACTGGCCACAGCACCGTCCCAGGGAATCTACAGCCCTTCCAACTCCACTTCGGAGACTCAAATCCTATTTAATGAATGATCATTAACAGGGGACATTTCAGATGAGGAAATTGTTTTAGGAACGAGCAATTAAGTCCTAATGCTCAACTCACGTAACTCATTTCTAATTAAACTCACTGTAAATTATAGCAACGGTATTTATTTTTAATGAGAAATAAAACTGAAAAGGAATTGTGGCCCTTCAAAAGCTGAACTGAATGGGAGGCAGAGAGAGGGACCAAGGGGTGGAGAGGAAGGAGCAGAGAGCAGGGAGAGAGTTCAAAAACAGGCAGAAAAGTCTTGACCCGAGCAGCAAAACAACCTTCTCCATTACTGCTCCATGCCTGAGGACCTCCTGGCAACAGCTACTTATATTCCTGGCCTTTCCCTAAGGTGGGTAAAGCTCCAGAGCTCAGGCTCTTGAGGGTAATGCTACTGGCAAGCAGACTTGTATCCTGCTTTCTCCAGATACAGCTGTGGCGTGACAAGGAAAAATGGTGCCCATATGGAGCCATTAATGCTCCGAGGTTCAAAGCCAGCACAGAAGGACCGGCTGCTCTCTGAGCTGATATTAATCACATCCATCACAGAGTGGCTCTGGGCACGGCAGGCAGGGGAGCCAGGGAAGCCCAGCACAGGATGGGGAAGGATACAGTGGGGTGGAGAGGTGTCACACCACGGGCTGGTTTGGTGAAAGCTGGGCAGAGAAATCTGGGAGCTGCCTGGCCATGGGTCAAGGATTGTCCTCTCATGGACTCAGAAGGCTCCAGGGATTCTCTCCTCCTGTGCTGCACATGGAGTGTAGTGCATGGAGGAGGAAGAGGAGGGGAAGCANGCTGGAGATGCCACCCCTCCCACCAGGGGCCTCCCAGAGTCCTGTCAGGTGCTGCAGGTGAGTGCTTGGACCAGACCTAAGGACAGGCTCATCCCTGCAGTTCCCAAAGCCGGGTGCTGCACTCTCTTCCCAGGAAAGGCACGGGCTGAGGCACCAAGGACCCATGAGGGTTGTGCCCCGTCCTCCAGCACATGCTGCCAGATCCATCCCAGCCACTGCTTCTCCTTGCTCCAGGGACAGAAGAGCAGGGCAGGGAAGCTCAGAGCAAGAACTGGGATGGACTGTTCCAATGAAGTGGAGAGAGTTTGGGGTTGATTTTGTTGTGGAGTTTCTTTTTTGTCTTCCTGGAAAAATGCTGATGTGTCAAAACAAAGTTTTCCTTTTTCTAAGGAATTTGCTTGTTTCAGCTTAACTCTTTTCAGGAATTTCTGCTCAAAACGGAAAAGCAAGAGAATGCTCCCATCCCCTCTCATCCCATCTGTCTCATCCCATTTCATCCCACCCCATCTGTTTATTCGTACCCCATCCCATCTCATCCCATCCCATCCCATCCCATCCCGTCCCATCCCGTCCCATCCCATCCCATCCCATCCCGTCCCATCCCATCCCATCCCGTCCNCTTGGCTGTGCCTGTGCCTTCCTGGCCATGCCGGTGCCCTTCTGGCCTTGGTGGCCTCCCAGCTCGTTGGGCACAGGGCTAGGTCAGGAAAAGGGCTGCTCTTTCCAGATGTGGTTTTGATTAGAATTTTTTGGAATAAAAATGTGCAAGTGAAGCACAAACCAACCTCACCGGCATCACCCCACACTTCCTGTAAACGGCTCTGTTTTGATTAACCAACATTCCTCCTGAATATCATCTCCTTCCCCCAAACTCCCAAGATTGCCCTGGCCACGGGGCAGGGGGTGGAAGGTGGAAGGTGTGGGTGTCAGCACATGGCTCGTGGCCAGTGAAATCCAACCCCACAGCATCTCTGCCCACGGCCGGAGCTGCCTCAGCCCCGTGCTCAGAGCAGCCAGAGCAGCCACGGCATGGGCAGCACAGCCCAGTTCCAAAAGGTCTTGCAAAGGGAAGGTTTAGTGGCTGTTCTTGTCATGGGGACTTTGAGGGCTCAGCCAGTTCCCTTCACCCCAGTGGCCCCAGGTCCAGGCGGCTCCGTGCCTGGGGCTGGACTGGCCACAGCACCGTCCCAGGGAATCTACAGCCCTTCCAACTCCACTTCGGAGACTCAAATCCTATTTAATGAATGATCATTAACAGGGGACATTTCAGATGAGGAAATTGTTTTAGGAACGAGCAATTAAGTCCTAATGCTCAACTCACGTAACTCATTTCTAATTAAACTCACTGTAAATTATAGCAACGGTATTTATTTTTAATGAGAAATAAAACTGAAAAGGAATTGTGGCCCTTCAAAAGCTGAACTGAATGGGAGGCAGAGAGAGGGACCAAGGGGTGGAGAGGAAGGAGCAGAGAGCAGGGAGAGAGTTCAAAAACAGGCAGAAAAGTCTTGACCCGAGCAGCAAAACAACCTTCTCCATTACTGCTCCATGCCTGAGGACCTCCTGGCAACAGCTACTTATATTCCTGGCCTTTCCCTAAGGTGGGTAAAGCTCCAGAGCTCAGGCTCTTGAGGGTAATGCTACTGGCAAGCAGACTTGTATCCTGCTTTCTCCAGATACAGCTGTGGCGTGACAAGGAAAAATGGTGCCCATATGGAGCCATTAATGCTCCGAGGTTCAAAGCCAGCACAGAAGGACCGGCTGCTCTCTGAGCTGATATTAATCACATCCATCACAGAGTGGCTCTGGGCACGGCAGGCAGGGGAGCCAGGGAAGCCCAGCACAGGATGGGGAAGGATACAGTGGGGTGGAGAGGTGTCACACCACGGGCTGGGTTGGTGAAAGCTGGGCAGAGAAATCTGGGAGCTGCCTGGCCATGGGTCAAGGATTGTCCTCTCATGGACTCAGAAGGCTCCAGGGATTCTCTCCTCCTGTGCTGCACATGGAGTGTAGTGCATGGAGGAGGAAGAGGAGGGGAAGCACCAGCATCTGAGTGTCCATGGCAGGTGGAACCCACAATAAAGTGCAGTTCCTGCAGATGAACACATTCCAGGTGAGTACTGTGGGCTCAGCCAGGACAGCTTCCTGTGGGACTGTCCATGGGAATTAATGCAGGTGGATCAGCCAATCCTGCCCAGCACCCAAAGCCCTCCAGGCTGGCTGAGCAGCACCATCGCAATCATCCTCCTGGTGTCCTTCACCCCAGGGCCTCAAACACCTTACAAACAGCAATTAACTCAAATCCATACCTTTCCCATATCTCCTTTATCATTAATTCTCAGATGGGGAAAGTGAGGGACAGGGCTGAGGGCTGACACACCCAGCAGACCTGAAGGAATGGGGCAGAGCCCAGGCTGAGTGACCCAGCCATGCCCCATGAGCTGGGCTTCCTGTCCCATATCCCCCTGCCCATATCTCCCTGTCCCATACCCCACCATCCCATATCCCACTGTCCCACACCCCATCATCCCATATCCCACTGTCCCATATCCCACCGTCCCATATTCCCCTGTCCCACACCCAACCATCCCATATCCCACTGTCCCACACCCCATCATCCCATATCCCACTGTCCCATATCCCACCGTCCCATATTCCCCTGTCCCACACCCAACCATCCCATATCCCACTGTCCCACACCCCATCATCCCATATCCCACTGTCCCATATCCCACCGTCCCATATTCCCCTGTCCCACACCCCAACATCCCATGCTGGGACTACACCACTACACCAGTGCAGAGGTGCATCCCCCAGCCCACCCCTTGTGGGTGCAGAGCAGGGAGCAAGCACATCGCCAAGACCATCACCAGGACCATGCCCAGAACAGATCTGGAGCATGGAGCAAACCAACCTCTTCAGCTTCCCAGAAAAATTCCCGGGGGGATTTTCCTCTTGCTCTGGCTGTTAAACCAGCCAGTGCCTGAGCACAGTGCTGGGCTCTCCCTCCCCAAAGCCTGGCTAATGACTTTTGGGCAGGGCCCCTCTGGGGCTGCTAAGCCAGGCCTGGATGTGGGGTGTGAGCTGTGCCGTGCCAGCTGTCTGCACGCAGATTTAAACCTGATCCGCGTGGAGCGGCAGCAGCTCCGGCGCTGCCTTCAGACAAAAGTCCTGATTATTCCCCTCCTCCCAACAAAGCTGGCTGTGTTCAAAAGCTTCCTGGCCCGTGCACTGTGCTTCCTGTTCCCACTGAAAAAGCTGCATGTGGGCACTGACACTGCAAACTTCCCTCCAGGGACATGTTCTTGTCACATCAAGCTGTGATCACACCACAGGCAGTGGCACTGACTGTGTCCAGCCAGGACAGAGATGTCCTGGGGGGAGGGAGGATCATGGGAACATCAGTCCTGACAGCTCCTGCCTTCACCTTGTTTAGGGAGAAAAGAGAAATCCAGGTTAGAGAATCACAGAATAGCAGGATGGTTTGGTTGGAAGGGACCTTATAGATCATCCAGTTCCATCCCCTGCCATGGGCAGAGACACCTTTCACTTGTCCAGGTTGCTCCAAGCCCCATCCAACCTGGTCTTGAACACTTCCAGGGATGATTTCTAGAAAGAAGGGAAATCCTTGATACCTGGGCCATGCCCAGAGCATCCCCTCCCATGGAACAACCTCCTGTTGTACACAGTGGTCCATCCCCATCTGGGACCAATGTTTTGTACACCAGTATTGATGTTCTAGCTGTGAGAACTCAAGATCTTGTCACCTCTGGCTGTTCTTGGTTATTTCCAAACATAAAACAACCTAATCCTTAAGCTTTTCTCAGTCCACCCACATTTTTACTCAAAACTTCCTCTATTCCATGAAAGGAGCAAGTCAAGAGGATAATGACTCCGTGGCCTCTGTTCCTCACCCTTGGAGGGCAGGAGCACCACACCCAGAGGTTGGTGTCTTCATCTGATGCCCTGTGGGTCATCTCCAACCCTGGGCACAACCTTGCCTGGGTGCAGAGCAAGGAGGGGTGACTCCTGCCTGTGCTGCCCCAGAGGCTTCCACAGGGATCATGTGCATTGGGCAGACTCTCTGGAGCCAGGGCTGGCCTGGAGCGGGTCTGTGGGTGGGCAGTGGTGGAGACCTGTGTGAGCACCTGGGTCAAGTGCCCAGGTTGTGCAAGGGGAGTCAGAGAATCACTAAGGTTGGAAAAGACCTATAAGATCATCAAGATAATCAACTCAGCACCACCACCATGCCCACCACTAAATCATGTCCCCAGTATGTGCCACATCCACATACTGAAGCAGGGCCTGGTGCTGGAGCTGCTTGGGGAGGATCATTACAGGAGCATCCCAGCAGGATTTGGGCTTCCTCCTTGCCAAGGAAAATCAGGGAGCCCTTTCAGCTCCCTTCCAAGCCCTGGAAGCCCATGTTACCACATACCTGCTTTAGCACCTTCATAGAATTATAGAATCATTTAGGCTGGAAAACATCTGTAAGGTCATCAAGTCCGACCACCAACCCAGCACCACCCACATGTTTGCATCCTCAAGTGCCACATCCACCTGTTTTTTGAATGCTTTCAGGGATGGTGTTATTAATGGTGGTTGTTTCCTGGCTGCTCTTTAATCCAGAAGATTTCCAGCAAGTGGAGATTTATCCTACCTCTGCTCCTCTTCTTCCTCACTCCACTTGATATGGAGACAGCAGGAGATTCATCCTGGCCATGCTGGGGTAGCTGAGTCAGCATTCCCACTGCCACATTATCCTGCTGTTCTCCCTGAACTGGCAGGTGCAGACGGGAGAGGCCAGGCTGCCCAGCCAGGTCAGTGTTAAACACGTGCCCCTTCAGAACAATTATGTGGAGCCTGTTCTCCATGGCTGTGGCCAGCTGTGCTCTGCAGGATCATCTGTCTCCTCGTGGTGCCCTGCAGAGTTCTGGAGTTGCCTCTACTTAGACAGGAGGGGAAGGAACAAAGCGAGCAAAGGAGTGAAGAACCTCAGACAGGGGAAGCACTGGACCCTTACAGGGATCCTGCTTATGGGGGCCGGGGTTGGCACCCTGGGGTGGCAGGTGACATCGGGAAGGGTCATTAGCGAGGGAGTTGGGTTTCTGCCCTTCTCATGGAGAAATGCCCTGCAGAGCAGCCCCGACCCCAGCAAACACCAGCCCAGCCATGTAACTGGAGCCCAGGCAGGAGGACAGGTTAGAGCTAATGATTTCCAGCTCCCAGACTAAGGAAGTGTCAATTAAAGAGCTCGTTACTGACATAAAGAGCTACTGTGCTGCCCTGACACCTTCAGCTCTAGAGCTGCTCAACCACCTGCCTGGGGAGCAAGGAGAGGTTTCGGTACCGCACAGGTTTGTGGGCACTGAGGGGAAGAGCAGGATGCAGCATCCCTGCCCAACAGTGGGGCATCCCTGCTGGGGTGTGGGCTGCCTCCACCCTGCCAGCAGCAGGCTGAGGGCCAGCAGGACAGCTCTGCTGCCAGCAGCCCCCAAAGTAGTGGGTAGGTCACCCTGTAAATATCTTTCCCTTTGAGCATGTTTTTCCTCTGGGCTGTGCCTCCAAGGATATGGCAGCTGGGATGCTGAGGAGGGGGAACATGTGGAGGCAGAGCCATGAGAAGGGATCTGGGGAGTGCTGGGGGAGGAATTCCTCTCTGAAATGGATGATGGTATTAGATCCAGATCATCACAGAAGCTCAAATGTCCACAGCTCAGGCTGCGGTTTGGAGCGAGGCCCTGAGGAGCTTGAGCATTAACACCCACAGCCCCTTCCCACTTGGAAAGGCTGCCCATCCGCAGGGCTCCCTTCGAGAAGGCACAAGGCCCTTCCCAGCTGTAGGGAGCTGCCCCAGATAAACACCCGACAGCTGGAGCTGAGAGAAATGGAGCTGCTTCTCTAACTGCCAGCACGAGCCAATCCATCACGCTGGTCCTGGCACCTCTCTTCGGAAGGGAATCAAAGGGCTCCTTAGTGAGAAGGGATGAAATGACAGGTAGAAAGGCCAGAGGATAAATCCTGCTGCCTACTGGGACTGTTAAATATTAGGAGAGATTAGTGTCTGACAGGGGAGAGTAGGGCAGCAGCTCTGCTAAACAGCCAAAGAAATGTGTGGAATTCCTGCTCCTTTGTCAGTGGCAAAGCACAACACTCAGGGTGGAATAAAAGGAAGAAGAAAAAGTACCTTTCCCTGATTTAGATTAAGGAAGGAGCCTGTGCAGAAGCCTGTACCTCACCAAGCCCTTCCCGGGGCAGCAGCAGGAAGGGGGAGCTCAGAAAGGAGTGCATGCTCTGGCTCTAAACCCTCTGCCCAGTACCCACTCCCCATCCTGCTCCTGCACAGCACCTGTCTCAGCCACAGCCCCTCTGCAGGGCACCTGCCTGGGAAGGTGTGAACAAGGAAGGAGAAGGGAAGGGATAGAGTCTCCATCCCTGGAGGTGTTCAAAAAACGTGTGGATGTGGCACTTGGGGACATGGGTTAGTGGTGGCCTTAACAGTGTTTGGTTAACACTTGGACTTGATGGTCTCAGAGGGCTTTTCCAACCTAAATGGTTCCATGATTCCCTGATTCTACTCTCCCCATCTGGGCAGCAGAGACGGGCACATGGAGGGGGGGATGGAGGAGGAGGGTCTGGCAGGGAGCAGCAGGTCAATCCAGCTCAGGCAGATTATCCCAAATGATAGTTTCCATTTCCTTGCTAAGGCGTCATAAAGTGCTTTGCTCAGACCAGGAAAGTGTATGTGATGGGGCTTAAAATATTAAAAAATTGGCCAATTTTCATAGTTTCGATGTCTGGCATGTCATGGCTTATTAACCAGCCCAAAAGCCTCTGTGTCAGGGACAGGTGAGGGTGAGTGGGAGTGTGTGCAAGGCTGCCCACGGTCTGTGTCTGATTGACTGGGCAGGGAGGAGCAGATGAGCTCGGTGGGGACCAGGGGTACTCCCTCCTTACCCACGTGAGGTGAGTCCTGGGCTGAGGCAGGACGTACAGAGGGGCCACACTGTCAAATTCAGCCCCATCCTAAAATGAAATTCAGACATTTGTCAGCCTCCCATCTTGAACTAGTTAAGTTTCCTCCCTCAATTACCCCTCTGCAAAGCTATTTTATAAACTCCCTCATCTGATGATTAGGAGAAACCTCCTTCAATTTTCAGCTGACATTCATTCGTGACAGGTTTCTACCAATCTATGATCGTGCCAACAGTGTCCTTCCACTCAGACTTCCTTGCATTCCTGGATGTTTCCTCTCCAATGTATTTACAGGCACTAATCACAAACATCTAAGTCTCTGATTTCTTTCTAGACTACACAAGCACAACTCTTTCAGGACCAGTTGTCCTGTCTGTGCCCATTGAACCACATTTGGTCCTCTATAGGAAAAAAAAATCCACAGATGACTGACTTGTGTCAGCCTCAGTAAATCTCATCCCACCTCCTCATTTGCAATAAAAAAATCCCAAGTCCATTTGCCTAAATACTCTTTTCTAACCACAAACCCATGTTATTCACTATCCTTTCCAGGTATATTCAATGCAAGACAAGAGCTGAGCAGATCAGCCAGAAGGCAGAGTCTGGTTCCAGTAAGATCAGGGGGTTGAGCCAGAATTTAGCCCATCCCCATTGGAGTAACCAGGATCACCAGTAGAAAAACTCTCTTGGAAAGGGACAGCTCTGCTCTGGAGACAGGATGGGAGATCTGGGGGTGTTCAGCCTGGAAAGAGAAGGCTGTGGGGAGACAGCACTGGACAAAAGGGTTCCCTGGAGAGCTGCCACCCCAACCCCGACCCTGCTGCCCCTGGAGGACCCTCTGCATCCCCCCAGAGAGGGGAGACACCCTCTGCATCCCCTGGGGCACCATCTGCACCTCCAGAACTCCTGCCAGCAACCAGAGAAATACGAGGGCAGTGGCACCAACCCTCATCTCCATAACGGTGCTCCCCAGCAACCCCAGGGACCACCTTCCTGAGATCCTGGGGGTGATCCCACCCCCTTTGAGCTCTGGTGACACTGCAGTGTGGTGAGGACCTTCCATGGCACAGGAACAGGAGACCACGACACTCTTCTTCTCACCACCTCCTGGGGTTGTTGTAGAAGTTCCTCTGCATTGAAACCTATCAAAGATGCCTCTCCCAAGGCTTCCAACCCAGCGGAGCACCCTCTGCACCCACAGAGTGTAATGGGCACTCTCAAAGCTGAAAGCACTTGTAGAGACTTTTCCAAGGAATTTGTCAGGGGCACAGTCCTGAGGAAACCCATCAGTGTTCCTTCCCAGACCATGAGCTGTCAGAAGCTGCTGGAAGCTGAAGGAAGGGCCTGTTCCAGCCCGGTCTTGGCAAGGATGTGCTTTGGCACTGGAATTTCTCAGTGCTTAAGGAGCCAGAAGCAGGACCATCAGCAGACAAACAGCAGCTTCTCTAAACCCTCCGTCTCCTGCTCTGGGAGGTCTGTCCCACCTGAGGGAGCGGGGAATGCAAACACTGCCGTTCTCCACAGCTGGCAGCAGCCTCAGTGGGGAGCTCAGCACCGGGCTGGCAGTGCCCCATCCCTGCCACTGGCATTGCCAATGTTATCTTTGGATGCAAAACCAGGGGAAAATTGAGTGCTTGAAAGAGGACGGGCTCTCCTGGGTCAAATTAGTCATTCCTCGTTAGAAAAGCCCCGCTGGTTTCTTTGTTTCTCTTGCTCTCCAGTGTACCCAGATAAATACATTTCTAATTCTCCAAGTTCCACTGAATAGGAGACTGGCAAGGTGAGAATATTAAAGCTGCAGATTACCAAGTGCTTCCCAGGAACTGAGTTTCCAGCAGAGGAATGATGGGGACAGAGCCTGGGGGGCAAACTGCAGAGGGGGGAGAGGGTTGGGAAAGCGAGGGAGGGAGGCAGAGGAAGGAGGAAGAACATGGAAGGGCAATGGCAGGGAAGAGAGAGCACAGAGGAAACAGAGAGGAGAAAGCTGGTGGAGGAAAGGAGAAGGGGGAGAGCTGGGCTGCGGGGAGGTTTGGCAGCTGCTGAGTGTTACGCATTTCAATATTTAATGACTCCAAAATACAGCCATTAACATGTCAGAGGCAGAGGTAAACGGCCTGGCTTTTCTACGAGCCTTGATGTCTTTGAAGAACAAATGCCATCTAAAAGGGAGGCTTTTACAGCATTTTGGCTGGGCCCGCTGCCTTCCCCCACCCTTGCAGGGGAGTGCTCCCCTCCAGGAGTGCAGGGGGTTTGCATCACTTTGTTGGCTGGTTTTTATCCTACGTATTTTTCCTCCATCTCCCTCTCTCTGGGATCTTCCAGTTCACAACACAAACCTGTGAAATCAGGAGCGTTTTGCTCTTTGCTCCCAACATCCCCCGGCAAGTGGATTTGCATCAGGTGCAGACAGTGACAAACTTTGAGCTGTTTTTCCCAATTTCAGCTGCTCGATTTCCCTCTTGCCTCGGTGATTTGGCTCGTTGCTCTCTCTGCCTTCTCTCCAGGTGCTCCTTGTTCTCTGCCTTCTCATCCTATTTCCCTGCCCGGATACATTCGCCAGAGTGAGCTGCAAATAAAAAATGGCCAAATTGTCTGTGCAGGAAGGACTGGATGGTCCATCCCTGGAAGTGTCCAAGGCCAGGTTGGACAGGGCTTGGAGCAACCTGGGATAGTGAAAGGTGTCCCTGTCCGTGGCAGGGAGTGGAATGAGATGAGCTTTAAGGTCCCTTTCCAGCACAAACCATTCCACAGTGCCGGTCAAAGGCCACTCCAATTGTCATTGTCACCACTGGTTCTGGCATTGCAGAGTGTGCTGAGTGCAGTGACATGTGCCAGCTCCAGGGCGTGTCTTTCCATCCAAAATAAATGCAAAAATAAATGAGAACCTGCAAAGTGTGTAATAAGGAAGCAGGTGGTGTGTGCCAACTGTGTGGATGAGGTTGAACTCACTTTCAGTTATCCCATGGGTAGTGTCAGGCTGTGGATGTTGGGTTGTGGCAATGGGAATGGCAGAGCACCGGCTTGGATGAGGAAATTGTCAGATCCCACCGGCTCCAGGAAATGCTGAGACAGAGAGAAGGGCATCACAAAAGAGCCTCTGTGCCCATGTACAGCATCAGACCCCTGTCTTCCAGATGCTGTTGATCTGGGGCCGTCTCAGTTCCTGATGTGCTGGGAGCAGAGTCACCCTGTCCCTGTCCCAGTCCCTGAATACACTGCAGGTCCGCAGCAATCTGGGCTCAGCATTCCCAGGAAACCCAGATACAGGACAGAAATGCACTGCCAGGTGGGCACAGGGGGCTCAGGCTCCTTGCAGAGGGCAGGGCAAAGCACTCTAATCCTCCCTCCTCCTCACCAACAGCTTTTTATCCATGTCTTCTTCTGATCTGACATTTTCTGTTCCAGCTGGAAGTCTCACAACAACTTCTGTTGTTCTCAAAGAATTCCTGCCCTGCTCAGACATGGGAGTAAAAGGAGACATGGGAGAAAAAACTTCCTGGTTGGAGAGCCCTGAAGAGCCTTATTGACCCCAAGGCTTCCAGAAAGCTGAGTGGTCTCCGAGGAAACCCACCACTGGTGCCTCACAGGCCGCAGACGGATGGATAACTGGATCTTTGCACCTCTGAGAGGATTTCATCACTCAGTCTTAGACTGAATACATATTCATCATCTATGGATTTCTTTTTAATGGATAAAATATCTTCTTTTTAAAGAGCAACCCCACTGCTGATGGCACAAACAGCTGTGCAGGGAAATAGCGTCAGAGCAAACCCAGGCAATATCCCTCCCTGGGCGTCCAGGGAATCCAACAGCTTTTGACTTTCAAAATAACTCTAAACGCAAAGGAATTTCAAAGAGAAGACAGAAAGCCTCCCCCTGCTCAACCACATTGGCTGGGCAGCCTTCCCACGCCTCTTCCCTGAGCCCAGCTTTCCTGCCCCTCTTCCATGGGTCAGGGTCAGGCACTTCACCCCTGCCTCTCTGGAGCTGTGCTGGATGCTCCTGTGCTGGGCAGGCAGAGCTGCTCACTTCCCCAGGCAGTTGACTCCAAGTCAGACTTCCCAAGTGCACCCCAGAGCAGGAGCTTCTCCAGCCCCTGCCACCATCCCTCCTGAGCCCTTATTGAGTTTGACATGTGTTGTTCTATTCCTGATGGATCCCGGCCACTGGAATATCCATCTGAAAATCAAATAAAATAGCCAAGCCCCCTGCATGCTGCATATTTTATATGCTGTTCCCTGACTTCCATTGTTTCACATTGTTTAGACTATTAGTCAGAACAATTTGTCATCCTACCCCTGCTGCCTGCTGGGATTCTGCGTGTTGGGATGACGGGAGCCTGAGCTCCACTGCTGGTGGAGAGGCAATGCCTGGCCAGAGCCACAATGGGCTTCAGCCCAAAGCCCCTCACACCACAGGGATGAAACCTGGGACGAGGCTCATTCCCTGCCCCAAAAGACTTTCAGGCAGAGAAAAACAAACCACGTGAGCTCCAGGGTAGGAGGGGAGGCAGAGCCTGAGGATACGGGCAGGGCTGTGGAGAGGCACTGAGGGACCATGGAGAGGGGTTTCTGGAGCTGCAGGAGCTCCTGTCAGCTCCGTTTCCCCCTCCTCCTGTCAGGGTAAGGGCCTGGGGACCGGCTCTGCTGGCAGAGCGAGGAGGCAGCTCCGCTGGCGGAAATCCACGTGCCGGCTGCAGGCAGGAGTTCAGCCCAAGCAAAGGAGCTTCTGTTCCCCTTCCTGCTCACATCTCTTCAGGGGTTCCTCACATTATAAACACCTCCTCGGGAGACAGTGATTGCTCTGGTTGCTGGTATTTTGTCTGCCAAGCTGCACTGTCAGCTCCACGGTGCTGTCAGGGGTGGGAGGGACGGCTCAGGCTCAGGGGGAGCAGCAGCAGGAGCTGGAGCCCATAATTAAGCAGGATGAGTTGTCTCATTCTGCTCTGGTCCATCCTGAGGAGCCAAGGGGATGATTTCCATGCTTGTACCAGTCCCAGCGGTGAGCTGGAGTCACTAGGAGCCACTGCTGCTGAGACCTGCTAGCCAGAGCAGCAACTCCCACTGCCAAAGCCCAGCTTTTTGCTCCCAGTTGTCCCAGGACCGTCTCCAGCCTCGCCCCCAAACCCACGTGGCTGCTGGACCCTCTGCACTTCCCACCTCTCCCCCTTCTCCCAGCACTGAGTTGGCCCAGGGGTGAAGCTCCCAGCTGGTTTTCATCCAGGCACTAAAATCTCCTCCAAAAGTTTTCCTGCCCTTTCCAACACTTGTTGCTGCCTCGGCTCTGCCCATCCCTGTGGCATCTGGCAGCTGGCACGTGGGCAGGGTTTGACAGAACCTGTCACCTGCCAGCTCCCAACATCTCCCGGCACGTTGAGCTGCCAGTGCTTGGTGAGAACACCAGTGCCCTCCTCCATCCCTGCTGGGGATCCATCCTCCCCTGAAGCTGCCCTATCCCTGGAATTGTTCAAGGCCAGGCTGGACAGAGCTTGGAGCAACCTCATCCAGTGGAAGGTGTCCCTGTCCCTGGCAGAGGGTGGAACTGGATGGCCTTTAAGGTCCCTTCTAATACAAACCATCCTGTGATTCTGTGTTTCTATGGAAAAGGAGTGGCAGGGACAGCCTGGGCACTGCTTCCCAGCAAAGCTGAGGAGGGTGAAGATCCTCCTGGTCATGCTTTACCCAAACAACCATGACCTGCTGTGGGGCCACCAGGCTCTTGGCCCTTGGAAGAGCTCAGTGAGGTCATGGGATTCCGAGTGGCTGAAAAATCTTTTGACCAACCTCCAGTGCCTTGGAAGATGTTGTAAGGCCACTGGGAGAGGTGGGAGCTGTGAGGACCTGCCTTCATTCCCAAACATCCATCTTCCAACAAAAACGTGCTGTCCAGATCAAGCCCTCCCTTTCAGCAGGCACTGGCCTCCCACTCTCACCCCTTATCTCCAGGCTGCTCATCATACCCAAGGGCAGCATCCCTTGGAGCTGCGTCTCAGAGCAGGCTGGAAATTCAGGCCTTGCCTGAGAGGGAGAGCAAATCCCCATAAAATCTCTGAATGGAAACAGAAGTGCCTGTTATTAAAAAAAAAAAAAAAGACAGGAGTGAAGAACCTGGAACCTGCCTCCCCCTCCATGCACAGAGACATGTCCCTACACAACAAGAGCTGTTTGCCAGGTGGCACAGGGGTGTCCCAGCCATGTGCCCACTCCCAAGCTCTCCCTGGGGGTGCCCATGCTCCAACCAGGCACCCGCTCCTGTGGCTCAGCTCTCCCGTGGCAGGTGAAAGGGTTAAACCCCAGCAGCTGCTCCCCAGATGCTGGTTCTGGAATTCACATTTGTGTAATAATAAACCTCAGGGAGAGTGCTGGTGGTGGGGGGGTCGCTCTGTCCCCCTCCCTCCCACTCGAGGCCGGTGTGGCTGCCAAGGGGGCGGCTGCAGAGGGGTGGCAGCCCAGGTGCTGTGGGATCCACGGATGGACTCCCAGCGAGATGAATGAGGGGCCGCCAGAGGAGCTGGCCTGGGTTTCAGACCACTTGTTCTTTGCCTGCTGCTCACCCCTGCTGTGCTGGCACGGGGCTGGCACATCCCAGGGGCCATCGGACACCGGCAGAGGCAAACCCAGGTGGGTCCCCCTGAGCGGGGCAGGACTGAGGCGTAATTGGTTTCAGGAGAGAGGGGTGAGGAGAGACAGACATAAATTTTATTTAGAGGCTTTCTCCCTAATGGCTCCCATCGCCTGGCAGGGCAGCACACCTGCTTCCAATAGCAATCCCAGCTCCTGCCCTGGGTGCAGGAGTGGGGCTGTTCTCCCATCACCTCTGCTGACCAGAGAAGGGAGAGGGTTTTGCCCATGCTTCCAAAGGGATGGCAATGGCTTTGAACCCCATTCCTTCCCCTTTTCAGGGGTGTCCAGGTTTCCCCATTCCAGCTCCTCAGTCCCTCTCCTAGGTACCTCAGGAGGCCACCTGCACTGCTCAGTTCAGCACAATTCATCCCATGAGGATGCCATGGAGCCATTCAGCTGGCTCTGAACAGGTCATGGCCCTGGAGTGGAGGCGGCAGAAGGCTCCAAATGCTGCCGCCCCTGGAGCCACCTCGGGCTTCACAGTCCCAGCTCTGACCCACCAAAGCCCAGGAGTTATGTGGAGAGTTGGAGAGGGATCAGAGGTTTGGCTGCAAGCGGGGGCAGCAGCAGGAAGAGAGTTTGGGGGGTCCGGATTGAGCTGATCTGTTGCTCCATTTGGTCTGAAACCCTAAACCGGGTCAGCTTCCAAGCAAGGGCTCCTGCTGCCTTCCTGCTGATCCCGGGGCTGTGTTTCACATGGCAGGGACAGGAAGTGGCACGGAGGCAGGAAAGACTTTGCTGACCAGGGCTCAATCCCTACTGAGGGACACCCAGGCAAGACCTGGGTGACAGAGGGGGCCCAAATCAGCCTCTGCCTGCAGACCCTCCCACAAGCCCCTGGTCCCCCATCTTCTCAGAGATGGTGAGGGTGCAGGGAAGGGCAGGTGGATTTCACACCTTTCCTAAGGGCTCCCTTCACCATCAGGGTGGGAGGGTCCTCTGGCCACGCAGGCTTCCCTGCAGGATGGACATCAGCTGCAGCATCCCAGCGACGTGGGTGGGTTCACCGGCTCTGATCTCCGGAGATCCGGAGCATCTCTGCTCCCCCGGCACAGCTGGGGGATGTGAGAGTGGGGGGCTCATCCTGCTCCTCCAAAGCACTTTCCAGGGCGGCCTCATGTGCTCCTGCTGTTTGGCAGCATCACAGGCAGTGCTGTCCCAGCCCACCCAATGGAGAGGGGTGTTGGGGAAGCAGCTGGCAAGAGCAGTGGGAGTGGGAGAGCCTTTGAAACATGAAGAGCCATGTGGGGCTGCAGCGGGGGCAGTTGCACTTTTGGTGCAGGAGCTCTGGCTCCTCAGGAGGGTGGACATGGAAAACCTCCTGCTTTCTTTCCCAGAAAGCTGAGAAGGATCAAAGATCCCTGTCTGTGGCCAGGTGGCATTTGCTTCCCTCTGGAAAAACATCTTCCTGGCAACATCCCTAGATGGTTCCAAGTCACCAAGGATGGAAAGTCATGTCCTCATGGCCCACTTGTGTGGCTCTGAGCCTTGTCCAGAGATGCTTTGTGTACCTTGGAACCTCTGAGAGGGATTATTTTCAACACACACACACACGCACCCTCCCCCAGAGGGATTTCTGTGTGCCCCTGATGATGTCCCTGGGAATTCTCCGCAGCCTGGCTGCAACCAGCCCAGCAGTGTGGCTCTACCTGTGCATCCACCACTGGAGGGCTCCTGGATTGCTCCAGGAAAACAGATGGAGCCAGGAAAGGGGCAGGAAGCAATGCACACCTGAACCCACACCTGAACCTACACCTGAAACTACCGCTGAACCCACACCTGATCCCACATCTGACTCTACATCTGAACCCACTTCTGAGCCTGTGCCTAAATCCACACCTGAACCACAGCCAAAATCACACCTGATCCTACTCCTGAACCCACACCTGAACTCACCCTGGATCCCACACTTGATCCTACACCTGAGCCCACACCTGATCCCACACCCGAACCTGCTGCTGGTCCCACACCTGACCCAGTGCTGGCACACAGTCCTGGCACAGCCCTGGCTGGGAGCACAGGCAGCTCTGGGGGGGAAATGGCACCTCATGGTGACCCCATGGATCTGCTGCTCTGGAGCTGCTGCCTCCTCTGCCAGACCAGGGGGGTTCTATAAAAAAAAGAATTAAAAATTAAAGCAAAGCAACCCCGGCCTCCAAATTTATCTCCAAAGGCCTCGTTATGACTATTTTATTTGCTGGCTCCAGCCCAGCAGCTCGCTGGCCAAAGCTCCCTGATTTCTCCCTCCAGCTCTAGTGTGCTGGGGGGAGCAGCCTGGCCAGGATCCCAAGCTCTGGATCCGAGGAGCTCAGCTTGCCTTTGGAAAGTGCTGTTAATTGACACGAGAAAATAATCCGAGGCTCTTTCTCTCTGGAGCAGCGACAGTTCTCCTCGCAGGGCAGCATGAAAAGCAGTGCTAGTTTTTGGGGACTGCAAATGCATCCATCAAAATAACGTTCCCTGGGCCAAAACTCTTCCCTGGGGCAAGACCATCTGCTTCCAAAGTCTCTGGAGATGCCTGCAGGCACTTGGTTTCAGAGTGGATGTGGAGCAGCTCCAGCCTGTCAGCCATGTGTCCCTTTCTGCTCCCTCTGGCACCCACTCACCTGTCCCCTGGCAGTGGTGCAGGATTGCTCTGCCCTTTCATCCTGTCTCTGACGCAGCTCCACGATGAGCATCCCTCGGGAGCATCCCTTGGAAACATGCTGGCACATTCCAGCACCTCTCTGCCCCACCTATGGCAGCCATGGAGGTGTCCAGGCATTGCCCTGCAGTCAGTGAACAGCTCACCATCACCTCCACCTCCACCCTGTGCTGGTCATCCCACCCTGGAAGATACTGGGAAGGGCCCAAGAGAGAGGGAAAGGGCAGGAATTGCTGTCTGGCAGTATGAACCCAGCTGGCAGAGGGAGGAGGGTCTGGGGTACCCAGGGAGCCAAGGGAGTGAGGGGGACATGGATGGGGATTTGCCTGTGGGAGGTTTCACAAAGCCCAGTTTGTTACTCTCAGAATCAGTTTTATCTTACTGGTGCAAAAGCAGCAGAGGCATCTCCAAAGAAAAATAAATCCTCCCTCCTTTCTCCCCTCTGACACCATATTAGATCCCCAAAACTGCATCAAAAGAGCTGCAGGGCCACCAGAGAAGCCCATGCAGTTGGCAGTGCCCAGTGTGGGACTGTCACCCTGCCACTGTGCTGGACTCCATGGGGCCTGGACTCTCTCATTCCATGAGGAAGACGCTGGGTGAGGAAGCTGATGGCTGTCCATCAGCATGGACACCTGCTCTGGGATGTTTGAAGGATCCAAGGGCTGGAACCAGCCCCATGGGCATGCACAGCCTAAAATGGGAGCAAGGGCCCCCCAGGGATGTGGGATGTGCTGAGTGTGGCTCAGGGTTAGTTCTGTGGGTCTGCAAGGGCCTGGAGTGCCAGGACAAGGGGCGATGGCTTCACCCTGGCAGAGGGCAGCGTTAGATGGGATATTGGGAAGAAATTCTTCCCTGTGAGGGTGGGCAGGCCCTGGCACAGGTGCCCAGAGCAGCTGTGGCTGCCCCATCCCTGGGAGTGTCCAAGGCCAAGTTGGACACTTGGAGCAACCTGGGACAGTGGGAGGTGTCCCTGCTTATGGCAGGGGGTGGAAGAAGATGAGCTGTGAGGTCCCTCCCAATCCAAACCATTCCAGGATTTTATAATTCCATTGCCAAGGCAGAACTGGTAGCAGTGAGCCCCTCCAGTGCTGCAGACAAGCACAGGGCTCTGCCATTATCTCTGTGAGCTGGTAATTTCCACCAGCAGTAAAATTTGCTGTTACATTTGTATAAACTCCCCTTAAGTGCAGGGCGGATGAGACAGGAATGGCAAATGGAGCGGAGGCTGTATTGATTATCCAGGATTCATTCCCTGAGGTTCCTGAGGTTTGCCAGACACACAGCTCTCTTTGCACAGGGCTGGCGTTTTAACACTCACAAGATCAGCTATTAATAGTTAATGGCTAATTTAATAATTAATCAGTATTTAACAAACGAGGAGCAGAGGAGCAGCCTGTCTGCCACCAAAGTGGAATAATAAAGAGCAAAAGTTTATGGTGACACAGTCCAAGTGGGGGTTTACGTTGTTTTGTTACTGTGAGGGTGAGGAGGCCCTGGCACAGGTTGCACCGAGAAGTTGTGGATTCCCCATCCCTGGAAGTGCTCAAGGCCAGGTTGGACAGGGCTTGGAGCAACCTGGGCTGGTGGAAGTTGTCCCTGCCCATGGCAGGGAGTGGAACAAGATGAGTTTTAAGGTGCCTCCCAACCCAAACCATTCTGAGATTCTGTGACTCTGAGGCTGTGAGATGATGACTGTGAGAAGGACCATGGGCACTCATTGCCCTCAGTTCATCCCCAGCAGCCCCAGACTGCTATGGGACCATTCAAGACTGTCAGACTTATGCCAAAAGGGAGACCCTCTGAGTTCCACCAAGACTCCTCTCCATGAGCAGTGAAGCCAGGACATGCTGCCAGCTCCAAGTCCCACACTGATCCTCCAGGAATTTTTTATGACTACAAGTGGGCCAAGCACGTGCTGCAAATTGCTTTGACCATGTATTAAACAGGCACTAATCATCCCATAAATACTGGTATTTGTAGGGGAGACGCGGGAGAAGCCAAGACACCACGCAAGGGCCACCAAAGGCCACCAATTGTGGGGACCCTGCAGCCCTCTCTGCATCCTGCAGGGCCTTTTGCTCCTGGGGCTACACTCAGAGTGTTGGGAAGGGATGGAGACTGTGAATCCTGCCTCCCAGCCATGGCTGGGCCACCACCCCAGGACTGATGGCCAGGTGATGGTGGGGAAGGTGCCCCAGCAGGTCAGGGCATGGGCACAGCACCAGCCCCTCACCACGGGCTGCAGCAGCTCTGAGCCAGCCCTGGGCATTTGTAAAATAAAGGCATATTATTAGCAGTACTTGAGATGTTCATGTTCTGTCTCCCTCGGGATGTTCATTTCGTGCTGATTATCATATTTTTTAAAATGTAATGAATTTATGGAGATAATTCAATCCCACTGACTAGGAATGTGTCTTACTTTTGCCACAAGTAAAGATGCTGCGTGTGTGAAAATGGAAATTGCTGCGGCACTTTCCATGGCTTTTGCCTGTCTTCCCCTTGCAAAGGATCCTAAAATGCTTTGCAGACTCTATCTGCTGGTTGGATCGACCAGCAGCACATCACTCCACAGGAACGCCGTCACCTCTGGGCTGCAACACAGAAACTCTTTCACTAGAAGCAGAGCTGTAATCAGATTAATTAAGTAAGTACAATTGAAGGCAAGAAAGTCAATTAAATGAATCATAAGTCAATATGTAAATAAAAGGAACTGGCTTTGAAGCAGGATTAGAGATAGGGAGGCTCGAGAGCGACACGTCTGTGGTGCTCATTCAAACGGCCTCCAGGAGCTGCTTCTCCGCACGCTCTGAGCAGGACACGGCTCTGGCAGCAGCGCCGGCTGCCCACAGTGGGGCCCAAGGGGGCACCAAATGAGCACCAAAGATGTACCAAATGTGCACCAAAGATGTACCAAATGTGCACCAAACATGTACCAAATGTGCACCAAACCTGTATCAAATGTACACCAAGTGTGCACCAAGGGTGCATCAAATGTGCCCCTAAGGTGCACCAAGTCCACACTGATCATGCACCAAGTGCACACTAAGCACGTACCAAGCCCATACCAAGCATGTATCAAGTGCACACCAAAGTTGTACCAAGTGCACACCAAGCATGTCCCAAGAATGCACCAAACATGTATCAAGCTTCAAGTGCACATAAGCATGTACAAAGCATGTACCAAACATGCACCAATTGCACACCCAGCACGATCCAAGTACCCATCAAGCATGAAACTGTCCTCTACCAACCATATGCCAAGTGCACACCCAGTGTGAATCAAGTAACAAGGGTGCACCAACCATGCACCAAGTGTCCCCTGTGCCACTGGTGTGTGAGGGCACCCAGGAGCGTCTGTGCTTCCTCCATGGCTGTGGATTTAGGGCAACATGCCCCTGACAACACTTCCCATGCCCACAGCCATGTGAGCACAGGTGGTACCCATGGAGGAGCAAGGCTGTTCCCCAGCCCTTGTTACCTCACCTCTGTGGTGCCTCCCTGCTCCCCACTCACAGCTCTGGGTATCCTTTGCTTTTCCAGCACGTTTCCTTCCCCCCTTCCTTTCTTTCTGCCAGCAAAGCCTCCCTGCCATGGGTGTCTTCCTGCACCCATAAATCTTTTGCATGGGCTGAAATGGTGTCATTGAAGAAAGATCTTTTTTTGTGCAAATTTCAATAAATGCCACTGGAACAACACGGTAAATGATCCTGAAAATGCAAGAGCAGAAAGGAGAGAAAGAAATGGCAGCCGAGGGGGAAAGAGTGTGAAATGCCTGGATTTGAGGCTGCCAAACAATGCATTTAAATAATTCAATTTGCAAAAGCAGAGAAGAAAAAGGAAAGGGGAGGAAAACCCCCACCTTGTGTAGCAACCCCATAAATAACCTCAGAGAGTGTGAGGCTGGGAACTCAGGATGGGATCAGCCTTCTTCTCTTTATATGAGTCTTCATTAAAATGACAGAAAAAAACCATATTTTGATAGAGTAAGTCTGTAATTTCATTTTTAATTTCTGAAATCCCCAGAGATGGTTATGTCCCCTTTCCAACCTGTGCCTCAGCTCTCTGAACTCTCCCCCTCACTCCCCTCTCGGATGTTCTCAGCAAGGCTCCTGGCATAATTGGAGGCTGAGGACACCTGGAGCACTCCTGCTCCACGGGCAGGTCCCTCTGCAGTGACAGGGGTTAAAGCCTCATTAGCTGGTGGTCACCAACTCCCCTGGCACAAGAATTTTGTAGAAGTAGGGACATACTGAAAGAACTGCAGCTCCAGCGGGTTGGGGACAAAGCTCCCAAGGTGTGTGGGAACCTCAGGGCACCCAAGGTGTCTCATTGCTCCTTGTCTCATTGCTCGTGGTCTTCTGGCTGAGCTCCCTGTTCTGGCCCTGTGATGACAGTGGTTGGCAGCCGGCAGAATCTCCGGGAATAACGAGTTAGCTTGGGCTTGCCAACCCCTCCGGGAAAAAGCCTGTCCCTCCAGCCAATGCCTGGCTATAACTCCCTATTTACGTCAAAAGTGTTTGGAAAAATGAACCAAAATATTGATCCCTCATCACCTTTTACTGGTGAGGGCAGTCCTTGTCCTGCACTGGCCAGATCCTCTGTAAAGGACAACAAAGATCATGGAATATCCCGACCCACAGGGGTCATCTAGTGCAGCTCCAGGCCCTGCACAGACACCCCAACAATCCCAGCCTGGCCCTCAGAGCGTTGTCCAAGTGCACCTGGAGCTCTGGCAGCCTTGGGGCTGTGCCCACTGCCCTGGGGAGCCAGAGGTCAAAGTCTCAAGTGGAAAAACTAAGCAGGAACATCACAAAACACTCTGGGGGCTGGAGAGGTCTGTGACAGGTCTGCTCTGTGCAGGATCACCATTGCCAGGGGTTTCACTGCCCCAGGTTAAAACCAGTGTCCCACCTGGGCACCCTTTGGGCATCTCTGCCTGGGCACTGCCTGCTCTGGTCCCTCCAGGGCCCTAACCCTGACCCTAACCTGTGTCCCCTCGGAGCAGCACCTCTGAACCTCCAGCCCAGGGTCCCCAGGGGTGCTGGGGGTGTCCCAGGGCAGGCAGGACAGAGGAACCCCCGGGTGGTCTGTCCTGGATGGGACAGGCAGCACTCGGTGCGTCCCTCTGCCCATGATGGGGCTGTGGGGGCTGAGCCAGCCCGAGCTGTGCCCACCCTCCCGCAGAGAGATCCCTGAAGAGACCAAAAGGCTTTGAAACTTCGCAAAGCTACATTTTATGTGAATGCAGAGAGAGGCCTCGCTTTTCAAAGGGAGAGAACTCAAAGCACCCGGGGAACAGAAGAGACACAACCCTCTCTCCCCCGCCCGCCGCAGCAGCGAGGGCACAGCCCTGCTCCCACACTTGGATTCAATTAACTCCAGGACTTGCAGAGATGTGGAAAATTCTGCCAAAGGCCCCCTGAATGCTGGAGTGTCCCCTCTGCCCATGGAGGCTCCTGGTTCCCACCCCCTGAGCACCTCAGTGCACCCTGAGCCCTCCAAGCAGCATCAGCCCTGGCAGCACCTCACACCTCACCTGGACTCCAGAAAAGCACAAAAAAATCAAAATAAACATCTCCACATGAGTTGCTTCAGGGGAGGAGCATGGAGGTGACAGTCACAGCCACCCCCTGCCCCTGAGCCCACTGTCCCACTGAGTCTCAGCCCAGCACACACACGCACTTCCTCCCCCACACAGAAGTCCCAGAGCCCTTTAAACATGTGACATTGGGTCATATACTTGAGAAATACTAAACTGTGAGGGAATGTTTAATTATCTGTTTAATGATGCTGAAAACATGCTGGAAATCTTGTTCTGCAGAGGAGGGCAATGCGTGGCATCTCCTCCCAGCAGCTGCTTTGAGCCTCGGATGGCTTTGTGTTAATCACAGAATTTAGGGCCTTGTTTTATTCCCATTCACATCCTGATGTGTCTCTCACCATGTCCTTGGGAGCTCAAGGATGGGCATATGTCCCACAGGTCCCTGAGAGCCAGACCTGAGTCCCACAGGTCCCTGAGAGCCAAACATGTATCCCACAGGTCCCTGGGAGCCAAAAGTGTGTCCCACAGGTCCCTGGAAGTCAAACACGTGTCCCACAGGTCCCTGAAAGACAAGCATGTGTCCCACCGGTCCCTGAGAGACAAATGTGTCCAATGGGTCCCTGAAAGCCAGGCGTGATCCACTGATCCCTGGAGCTGAAAGTGTGTCCCACAGGTCCCCGGAGCCAAACAGCCTGACTGTGACAGGGCCTTCCCCTGAGCAGATGCTGGGCTTGAATGGCAGGTTCAAAGGACTGAGGAGAGCCTATTTCTGGAGAGGACAAAGTGCCATTTCCTGATTTATTTGTGGCTGAAGTGGGTCTGCAAAGTCCCCTTTGGAGGTTGATGGTGAGGGCAGAGGGATTAGCCCACAAACAGCTGTGGTGCCTTCAGTCCTAAAACAATCCCTGAAAGGGGATCCCAGTCCTATGGCTGAGCTTGGCACAGATCTTCCTCTTTATTGTTCTATCTTAAAGCACCTGTGCTGTGAAATGTCATTTGTCTCTGTTGAGGGGTAGGAGCACCATGATTTAGGTCCCCAGAGAAGGGGCCCCGGATGTCCCTTGGTCCCTGCCAGCCACAGGTGCAGCTTGGCTGGGTTTCCCAGCATCAATCCCAAGCAAATCCAGGCTGGATTGGTGGTGGGAAGCAGCAGCCATGGCACAGAGAGAAGGGCTGAGGTGAAGGCTGGGACCTCCTCACGCTCCCATGCAGGGAGTGGGCTGGCATTCCCTCACCCTGTGCATTCCCATCACATCACGGTGGGCACCTTTCAAAGCCCTTCCACACCTGGGGAAGGTGCCCCTGTAAGTCTCCCCAGGGCCCTTGGTTTTGCTGTGGGCAATGGGGAGAGGTCAGAGCACTGAATGGTCACACCTAAAGCAGCCCCTTCACTCAGGGTTTGGGGGATTCCAGACACCTTCCCCCCCAAAGGAAACCTCCCAGCAGACAGGACTCAGACCTGAGCCCGCCAGACACCTCAGGGGACATTCCTGGCTCCAGGAGAGCTTCATAGCAATGGAAGTGGAGGAGAAGAGTCCTCAGATGCAATGGCTGCACCATCCCCATCACACTGTCCTACCAAACCCACAATCAAGGTGTGCCACCACATCAGCTTGTCCTCAAAGTGTACAGCCTGGAGTCACATCTCCACTTAGTCTGGAGTTAGATGTCAGCACATGTTTTCTGGGTTCCAAATGTTAATTCTTGTCTTTTCTTCCTTCCATATTTCCTCATGGCACCCTCAAGCTCTGGAGCAGGTCCCTGCTATGAAAGGGGAGGTGTGAAAGGGGAGGTGTGAGCTCCTCAGGTCCTGCAGGAAGGTCCTGCACTCCTGCTGGAGTCCCAGAGTCATTAGGAAGATGCCCATCCCCACACACACTTAAGAGGGGCTTTGCAGATCCGCTTTGCACAGAGATGAAAACAATGGCATTCCTGTGCTTCTCATGCAGTTCTTCCCCCACACTCAGTACAGTAAGCATAGACTCACTTTTCTTCTAAAAACCTCCCATGCTTGGATTTCAGGGTTAATTACTGCTTTTCCTTCAGCAGTAGCATCAATAAGGTTCCTTGTGGGGCTGGGGCTTGTTACAGCCCCATTCTCCTGAGAACATCTCTCCAACATAAAAGCCCTGATGGCTGGTCTCACCTCTGCCACCATCTGCATGACCATGGCCGGGACTGGTAAGTCTGGGACAAGGTGGGAACTTCATGGTAAGGCTGGTGCAGGCCAGGCTGGATGGGACATGCCTGCCTGGTTCTCCTGAAGCATCTGACCTGCAGTTGTCAGACACAACACTCAGCAACTTTCTCTGAGCTGAGGAAAGAGAAAAGACAGTAAAAAATAGTCCTAATCCCCTGTGAGTCTTGTTCATTAAAAGACAACAAGTTTTATGGCTCACACGTTCTTCCCTTGGTGGTTTCCCCCGAACGGGACTCAGCCAGATAATAACTGAGGCTCCAGGAGCCCTCGGAACCATCTCCAGCTCAGCCATAACTCAGCCCTGTCAGTGGCGCTGTCAGTCCCACCCCAGGACCACCCGAACTGTGGGTTTCCTCCCCCCTCTCCTGCTGACCCTCTCCCACCGCAGCCCAGGGAGTATGAGCTCACTGATTCAAAATCGATAGGATTTCAGCTCGCACCTGAGGCCCCAGCACTGCTGGATGGGAGGCTGATCCCACCCCACGTGGCCTCTCTCTGTGCCCGCTCAGCAGATTTCGGCAGCTCAGGCACACAGAGCTGCTGAGGAGGTGGCAGGATAGGATCCCACTTGGGAAAGGAAACTCCCAGATCTGTGCTCAGCCCCTGAGGATGGCATCTTTCCAAATCTCTGCCATGGGTCATGACCTGCTGAGCCCCAGAGTGGCCAAATCCTGGCAGGGATGGGCTGATGCATCCTCAGGGACCTTTCTCTCCACCAGCTGTCAGACAGGCCACTGGGACCAGGGAAAATGGGGAGGACCAGAAAAGAAGAGCTCTGTCATGTTGTGCAAAGGGGCAGGCTGCTGGTGGCAGTCCAGAAGGTGAGAATGCTCAGTCTGTTGTGGATTGGCATCCTGGCAAAGTGACAGTAACCACCAGGCAGAGCTCACCATAGTCATCCTCCACTGCTCTCTTCAGAAAGGCTTCTCTCAGCCTCCGGTGATGCTGTTGGAAGATCAACAAGATCCACCCTCACTGAACCTCTTCCTCCTCCTGCCACACAGGTAATTTACCTGTTCATAACCCACTGCTAGTGCTGAGCTCTGTGAAGACCAAAATTATCCCAATCACTCCATGCACCACCTGACATCTGTTCCTTCTTGTCCAGGCCTCTCTGGCTGCAGCTTGAGGCCAAAGTGAAACATCGAGACTGAGTCTCAACACCAGACTCTCCAAGGGGGTTTTACCCACCTCTGCAGCCAACAGCTCAGTTCCACTTCTCAGCTCCACCTTCTCAGCATCAGCTTGATGATGTCCTGCTCACACATGACACCTGCCCTTCAAATCCAGCATGAGAAGACTCTGCCCGATTATGAACTTCCTCCAATCAAACAGGATTTGCATTCTGGGCTAACTATGTGCCAATTGCCTCTACAACAAATCCTCCCCTAGGTCTCCCAGATGGCCAGTTGGTTCCTGTGCCCTGGTTGCAGGAACACAGGAGATGCTGCCAACTCCTCCGTAAATATGTTTTTAATGTTTCCTTTGCATCTCACTCACATTCAATAACCGGTCTGGGAAATCTAAAGTGCATCTGAAAACCTGAGCCACGATAATTATTGAACATTAGATAGCATCATTGGAGTATTAAAAACATATTTCTGTATAGAAATAGAGCTTGAATGCAGAGCATGGGGCTGCACCACACACATTGTGGGCTGATCACTGAGGAGATGTCCAGCTTCCATCTCACTTGGAGCAAGTTTGTGTTTCTACTGTGTTTCCCCCCAGGAGGATCCCAAAGCACTTTTTTCAGAGCATGTGCAGCCACTGCTTCCCCTCAGAAATGCAGATCTCTGCTCCCAGACCTGCTGTCTCCACCAGCAGCTCTGACAGGAGAGGGATGAAAGTGAGCGAAGTTTCTGGAAGCAGCACCGTTCAACCATGTCCATCAGCTCTGTCCCCAGGCCCCTCCAGGTACTGGAAGGCTTCTAGAAGGTTCTCCACTTAAGCACCCAAATGCTGGGTTTGTATATTTATTCTCTGCCTTCCCATTACTTACTCTAAAAGGTCAGAGCTCCTGTGGTTTGGTCTCTGAGGGAAGATCCTTAGAACCTTTGAGAACTTCCCTATGGGATCTCCTCTGGTTCCTGCTGACCTCCCTCCCTGACCTGTCTCTGCTTCCATCTCACCCTTGCTCAGGAAACTCACTTTAATCTGAGTTGTTCAGCCTGGAGAAGAGAAGGCTCCAGGGAGACCACAGAGCCTCTTCCAGTGCCTAGAGGGGCTCCAGGAGAGCTGGAGAGAGACTTTGGACAAGGGTCCAGAGACACAGAACCAGGGGGAATGGTTCCCACTGCCAGAGAGCAGGGTTAGATGGGATATTGGGAAGGAATTCCTGGCTGTGAGGGTGGTGAGACCCTGCCACAGGGTACCCAGAGAAGCTGTGGCTGCCCCATCCCTGGGAGTGTCCAAGGCCAGGTTGGACAGGGCTTGGAGCACCCTGGGCTGGTGGGAGGTGTCCCTGCCCATGGCAAGGGGTAGAACTGGATGACTTTTAGAGGTCCCTTCCAACCCAAACCATCCTGTCATCCTCTATTCTACATTCCAGCTCAGAGACAGGCCAGGATCAGCTCCCAGCAGTTGGCTCTGGCCTCGGGAAGAGTCATTCAGCCAGAGCACTTGCTCAGTGCTTGGACCTGCTTGCTTTAAAGCTCTGGAGATTTGATTCATGGTGTGTGAAGGGACTCCAGTGACAGATCACAGCATCCCTCTGTTTGGTGATGCTCCTCAGTTGATGGGGTCTGTGATCTTCACCTCAGTGACTGTAAAACATGCAGGTCATGCAGGTGTGGACAGTTCTGCCCAGTGATATCAAAGTCAGGCATGATCAAGGGAAGTGCTGATTCTCCTCCAATTGCTTGGGAGCACAGAAGCAAAACCTTACAGTCAAATTGCTAAGAAAGTGTCTTACAGAGGCACTCTCAGGAGTTCCCTTGAGTGCATTCATCAGAGAGGGAGAATTTTGAGAATGGGAAAATAATAGTCTCATACTCTAGTCTTGCATTAACTCACTAGTTCCAGGTGTTTGCTGGGCCTGGGCGGAACCAATGTCTGTTCTGCCTGTATTTATTGTTATCTGCATGGTTACATATGTGAACTAATCCTGTAAGTGAGTGGGGCTGGCTCTGAAAAGCAGATGGGCACTTGGGTGGTTCCCTCCATCTTCCCTTTCCTGGGTTAGAAATAAACTCATTTCACTGAGGGAGAAGCTGTGGTTGGAGGACAGCAAGGGAGCTCCAACACCCACCTTTCCCTCTGTGAGGACTGTGCTGGAATCCCCGGGTTTCCCTGGAGTCCATTAAGATCAATAAACGGGCTTTTCTCACAAAGGCAAGATTATCCTTTGGGATTTATCCCCACGAGGTTTCACAGCAGCACAGCTGCAGAGAGGCTCCAAAAGGTGCCAGAAGGGACATCCACCCCAGGCTGCTGGATGTGCCAGCCTGGCTGCTCCCTCTCTCAGGGAGGCCCTAAATCAGTCAGTGAATGAGCAAAGCTCACCGTGATTTCATACCTATGTTATCTCCCAGTTGGCCCTTGGGCTGTGGCAGAATTGGGGTGGGCAAAGGGGATCTGTAGCCTGACCCAGCAACAGCATTTCCCTGATTTTTTCCTCCTGGAAAAAGAAAAAGCAAGGCACAAGATGTGGAGTTGTCCCTCAGCACATCAGGGCTGGGTCCCAGCAGATGACAAAGAGGGACCATGTTCTTCTGCATGAAAATGTCTTTATTTCCGCAGCCCTCTCAGCACCAAATGCTGGGTGGGACTGGGGCAGCAGGGCACAGACCAGCCTCCCATCCCGAGCCTGCCTGGCAGAGCCAGCCTGGCAGGCAGGGGGGAAACAGCAACTTTGCTGCTATTTCAGTCCAAGCAAGGGCTGCAAAATTCATGAAAAATAGAAATACTTGACAGCAAGAAACAAAACTTGCGTTACTCAAACTGTTTGAAGCCTGAGGTTGATGCCTCGGGCCAGCCATGTAACTCACCCATTTCCACACCCTCGGACAGGCAGAGCCCGGCCAGAGCAGCCCCACTGTGCCCACCATCCCCTGCCCCACTGTGCCCACCATCCCCTGCCCCACTGTGCCCACCATCCCCTGCCCCTCTGTGCTGACCATTCCCTGCCCCTCTGTGCTGACCATCCCCTGCCCCACTGTGCCCAGCATCCCCTGCCCTGCTGTGCCAGGCACCCCCTGCCCCTCTGTGCTGACCATTCCCTGCCCCACTGTGCCCACCATCCCCTGCCCCTCTGTGCTGACCATTCCCTGCCCCTCTGTGCCCACCATCCCCTGCCCCGCTGTGCCCACCATCCCCTGCCCCTCTGTGCCCACCATCCCCTGTCCCGCGTCGGGCACGGGCAGCAACAGCACCGAGTGGCATTTCATACCACGCTGTCAGAGCCGGTCTTGAAATCTGTCAGGGAATCTGAGAAATCCAAGTGTAAAATCAGCACGTTTTGTGGGACAGTGGGCACAGACTGCCCATATGTTCCCCACACACATCACCAGTCATCTGGGAAATGCACACATCTCAAAGCCTCTCATTTTGCCATTTCTCCCGGTTGGACTTGTCAGAGAGATTTCGCTGCCAGCCCATAATACCTCAGCGAAAGGCACGGCTCAATGTTTCACAGATGGACTTCCCTCACGGCTGGGCTTTGATCAAGGGAAGAAAGCAGCGGGGGGGGATTATTACCTCGCGATGTGGCTGTGGAAGGGCAGCTCCGGCTCCTCCCGCCCTCCATTCTCCGGCCGGTACCTTCCCTTCCAGGGGATGCTCCATCCTGCCCTGCGGGACCAGCCTGGCACCAGCTGCATTCCCCGAGGCTGCTGTGGGGGCACAGCTCAGGTCCTGGCACCACTCCAGGCAGCCCAGTTTGGAAGGGTGATCCTGACCCTTTTCCAGGCCATTTCTTCCCCCTATTGAATCACCACTGAACCAGCACCCAGTGTCACTCGCAGGTCTGGGTTTCCCCATCAGGTACAGGGATCCAGCAAAGTCTGGGGTGCAGGAAAAGGAGAGAGACTGAGGGGTCTGAGGCTGGCAGGGAGCAGGATCTGGGAACCAGCCCCGCTTCCAGTGCTCCTGGGAAGCACAGACTCTCAGTAATTCTTTTTTAGGTTTATTCCCCTCTCATCACTGGGAAGAAGGAAGGACAATGAAAGGATGAGGACCGGGAGTTTGCCAGAAAAAAAGACATTAAAAACACTGATTTTCTTCAGTGTTCTTCTGTTCAGCAGGAGCTGAACCAACCTGCCTCCCTTTCACTCCGCTTGTCTTTTCATCAGGAGGTGGAGAGGATAGAAATGTTCAGCACAGTGTTTTCACCTCCTGAATGGCTCATCTGTGCTCATCAGCCTGGCTTTGTCTGTGGGCTCTGAATTAGGGGTGTCCAGGAAAACACTGTTAATCCCAAATGCCAGTGCTGGAGGGAAAGTGCATCCCTCACCTCCCTGGTGAACCCCCCAGGAGGCAGTTCCGGCGGGGCCTGGTGGATGGAACAGGAGATAAAGCCAAAAGGGATGGAAATATCAGGAGGTCTAAACCCTGGCACTTGGATTCATTTGATCTGGGAGAAGTTCTTGGCAGAGCTGCTGGGATTTGTTGGCTGAACAAAGGGCATGGCATGAGAAGCAGAAGAGCTGGTGAGCACAGCTTGGCTTTGTGAGGGGAGTTAATTCACAGAGTTTAGTTTAACATTCCCAGGAGCCTGAGTGGAGGCTGGAGCTGGCTATGTATTAGCAATCCTTCAAAGGTGAGCCCTGTCGGGTTGTTGCTAGTCATGTCCTGGCAGTGGTGACACCGGTGTGAGGCCCCACAGCATGAGGGGAGCCCAGGGTTGGCACCCTGGCACTCTGCAGGGCAGACGGACTCCCTCATCCTTGGAGGATGCCCAGGGTTCTCTGGGATGCAGCCACCCCTCTCCTTGGAGCAAGGCAGGGGGCTGGCAGGAGCTCTGCTCGGCTGGGCAATGCTGGCACTGCCAGCTCAGAGCTGGCACCTGCTGAGGGCCGGGGAGCGACGGCGCCTTTGAAATGTAATGAACGGAAAATCAGCCGGAACCTGGAGCTGCGAGAGAGGACCGTGCCCAGAAAAGCAACAACAAAAAACAAGGAGAGATGAGAGCGAAAAAAAGTCCCAACAGCTTAATTTGCCCTTGTGAGACAGCTCTGTGTTTCAGGAAACCTGGAAGCTCTGGCCTTGCAGGGGCAGAGCAAAGCCTCTGGCTCTGCCTCACAGGTCACGTTCATCGAGTAAAATTTCAGGACACATCTCAGAAGAAGAAAAACAATTTAAAAGGATGAAATAACTGGAAAACACCAAGCACAGAGAAAATAAAAACTTGATAGTGATCCAAATTACTTTATTTTTTACTTAGTGACAACACCCCCAAACTCCTCCGACCTTTCCCAAGAGGCATGGCAGCCCCGTGCTGAGGGTGCGTGTCCCATGCCATGTCTCCCATGCCATGCCTTGCCATGTGTCCTGTGCCATGTCCTGTCTCCCATGCCATGCCATGTCTCCCATGCCATGCTCCACTGTGGCACTGCCTGAGCCTTCCACACCTCTTTTCAGACACAGTGGATGCAGCAGAGCGGGAACAATGGGTCACCTGCACAGCCTCTCTGCCTCACACAGAGCACTCACACCCTCTGGGAAAGCCACATGCAATCTCTGAGCTGTCCCTGACCAGGTTTCCAATGGGATTGTAGATCCTTGACCTGTGGGGGTATTTTTGGGTTTCAGATCCCCAGCCAGCAGGGTTGTCCACAGCACGTGGAGGGTACTGAGGGTGAGGATGGATGTTGGCAGCCTGGGCTGAGCACTCCTTGGATGTACCAGTGTCGGGTGGTGCAGCGGGAGTGGGATGGGACAGCCCAGCTGGGAGGATGCTGCCAGCAAAGGGATGGCACAACAAGCCCCAGAAGTTGTGGGAACTGCAGCTGAAGTGAAACATGGTGGAGGTTGTGGAGCCGAGCATTCCTTGAGTGCCCAGATCTCCCACTCTTTCCCATCTCCCACCCATGAGCAGGTTTGCAGGTTCAGCTCCCACTCCCTCACCCCTTTCCTGCCACCTCAGACCCCTGGGCATCAAGGCTGAGCAGATCAGGCAGAGAAAACAGGCAGGAGCCAGGAAACTCCCCCTGACACTGTGTACCGGGATGGGCACAGATACCCCGTGTGCCCCCCAGTGCCACCCTGTCCTCTGAAGGTCACCACAATCATCACCCACAGCCGCCGGCGCTGCCGGGTCCCCCCACACCCGTCTCTGCCGCGACATTCCAGCTCATTAATCTCCCCCATCAGAGGCTCTGGAGGGAGCTGAGGAACTTGGGTGCGATTTTTCTTCCCTGTTTCCAGCCCTGAACACATGTGAGAAGAACCACGCGCGGCTCCCCCTCCCTGCTGGAGTGTGAGGCCACACTGACCCTGCTGCTTCAGCCCTGATTCCTGAATAATGCTGAAAATTTGTCACTGGCCCCTGTCATCCCTCAGCCAAGAGCCACTTGAAGGGGACGGGTTGCAGAGCCAAAGCAAACACTGTGCGTGGGACCTACCCCAGGAATGCCAGAGCTGCTCTCTGCCCCCACAGCCTGTGCCGGAGCCCATCCGTCCTGGCTGACAGGGCAGCTCCAGAGCAGCCCTGCGAGACAAATGTCCCAGGAAATACCCCAGAAAATTAATTCTTCCATGTTGCCGTCTCCAGAATTAATGAGATAACATCTTTAGCTCTAATTGGGCAAACGGAAATGCTCTCTTCCACAGGGAGCTTCGGCTCTGCATATGCAGTCATCGATCAGTGGGAGAGCAGGGAGCCCCAGAGCCACGTGGGTCACATGAGGATGTGTCATGGCACCCCTGGAATTGGGACATCCCCAGTGCCAGGGGCTGCCCTCCCACCCCACAGCCCCAGTCACTGCTGGGGCAAGGCCTTGTCCCAGGCAGACAGGAGGAGATGGAGCCCTGGACTGAGACAGGCCCCCAGGCAGGCTCCCAGTGTGATCCCAGGCTTCTTGCCCCATTTATTAGGCCCTTAATCTCTTTTTTGCTCCTTGTTTTAAAAACTGGGATGGATATCCTGGGAGTGGCATAGTCGGTAAATTCGGGGTTGTTTGAGCTTTGATTTAGAGGAAGATGTGGAGAACCCCATCGAGGGCTGGAATGCTGCTTGGCTCCCCAACTCTGCCAGTCCTCTCCTTTTTCCCATAACCTGGGCTGTGGGGGCATCTTTGGGGCTGCAGATGAGCTTCCTGCCCACCACTCCACCATCCCACTATCCTGTCATTCCACTATCTCACCATCTCATCATTCCACTATCCCACCCTCACCACCTGACCATCCCACCACCCACCCCTCCCACACCCCTCACCTGCCCTTCACCTGCACCACCCTCCATCCTCCAGCCCAGCCCAGTGTCCCCCAGTTCCCAATCCCATCCTCAGCGTGCCCCCCCAGCCCTCGCCCTCCCCTGGGCAAGAAGCATTAATTGGATCCTGCCACCCCATCTGGAGCCAATCAGCATTGGCTGACTTGGGATGTCACTAATGGAAACTTCATTGCTGGATTTCCAGGGGCTTCTGTTGCTCCCTCCTCGCAGAACTGATAACTGTGGGATGGCCCCTGATATCCTCCCACAGGAGCAGCTCTCCAAGGACATCTGGGATGCTCAGACATTCCCAAGAGAGCCCTTCTAGCCCCTTGTCATTGGTGCCACAGGGTTAATCCCGCTCCTAAAGCCCTTTGGGATGGGGAGAATGTCACAACCCTGACCCTCCTGGTCCCCTACTGCCTCTCCTCCTCCCGCTCCTCCTCCTCCCCCAGACTGCAACTCACCCTCACTTTTTCGGGTGCACACACGAGCCCTGAAGGACTGAGGTCTTGGAGATTAAAAGGCACCATTATGGGAGTCAAGCATAAATTCTCCTTTTATTAAGCAGAGTAAATGTCATCGGTGACAAAAAGCAGAGGAGGATGGAGAGAAGAGGAGGATTTCATAGATTTCATTCCAGCTTCCCTTTCCTTTCATTCCTGCTCCTGGCCCTGGCTCCCTGCAGTTGTTTATTTAAAAGTCCAGTAGGGAAAGCTCAGCTTGTGCCTGCTTTCCACAGGGATTTTCTGCACCATTGCCACAAGGAACAGCAGAGAATCATGGAGTCATGGAATCACAGAATGGTTTGGGTGGGAAAGGACCTTAAAGACCACCTTATTCCATTCCCCTGCCTTGGACAGAAAGACCTTCCACTATCTCAGGTTGCTCCAAGTCCCATCAAACCTGGCCCTGGACACTTCCAGGAAAATACAGATTCCAATATATTCAGTCCCAGTTCACTTTGGCAGGACACTGGGGACTGAAAGCCTCAGTCACTCCTCAGGATGGACTGGCAGCGTCTTGGACCTCAATCCAAGGGGATGCCCCGCAGTTCCTGCCCACTTTGCTGCATCCCAAGCATTCTCTGCAGACAGGCAATCCTGGCAGTGCACTGAGAGGACCCACTGTCTGCAGCAGGCGGGTGAAACGCTGAGTGACCAAATCCCTCCCGGATTCCAAAAATACCCAGACAGGAGGGCGGTGATGGGGAAAGCAGCGGGATGTCCCATGGGATGCAGGTCCCTCTCTGTTAAACCGCAGGGCTGGGGCTCCAGGGGAGAGGGAGCTCCGGTTCAAAAGCCAAACTCTACCAGGTGAGCTGGAAAGTTTCCCTTAACGTGATGAGACAGACCCGCATTAGTGTCACATACTCGCCTGGTTTAATTGCCTCGGCGCGGCGGCTCTCGCGGAGCCTGGAGCCAGCTCGGGGATCCTTCCAGGCACGGCGTGCCCAGGCAGGACCCTCTGCAGCTCCGAGCGCTCCCCGGCTCCACCCTCACCCCTCGGAGCGGAGGGTCCGGGGTGTGCATGCACTGCTGGCTCCGGGCAGCCCGAGAGCAGCTCCGGCACTGATGCTGCACCGCCTTTGGCACGGCACAGAGTAGGGGACCGCGAGCTCACTGGCACCGTTTCCCCCCTTTCAGCTCTAATTCTTCTGCCAGGCGCTTGTCTGAGATGTTTTAGCCGCACGCGGCAGCAGCGACAGAGAAAGGGGTGAACAAAGAGGCTCCTTTTCTCGCTCGCTGTTATCTGTGCAGCCTCAGGAATGCGGCTGGAGCTGGGGCTGCGTTCCGAGCCGTGCGGGTGTGCCCGGGCGGCACCGCAGCCGAGCCCACGGGGACTCTCCGAGCAGCCCTGGGAAGCGCTTCATGCCCCGCAGGTGAAGAGTTTGCTCCGGTGCGGGGGGAGCGCCCCGGTCACATCGCAAACAAACAACACCCGGCTCAGCCAAGCTGCTGCCCAGGGGTGTTCCACTGCCAGGTGCTCCTTCCAAAAGCAGAGATTTCCACCCTCCTGCGTTTGACTCCAGTGCCCTGTGGTTTGGGAGAGGCGGATTTATCGAAGCACGGAGGTTGCTAATGCCTGTGGGGCTGATTTCAGGGGTGGCCTCCTGTGGAGGGCTCAGCTGGGGCTCAGGGATCCTGGGAGTGCCCTCGGCCCGTGCAAACCATTCAGGTGGGCTGAGGCCCTTAAAGAGACCCCCCCTGTCCTGCTCAGAAGGAGGCATGAATTTGGATTTAGCCTTTAATGACCCACAGCTGTGAGGTGGGAAGAGTTCTGGTACTGTCTTGGTCTCCCGCTTCCCAGTCAGGGCCTGAATCACAGTGTCATGGAATGGCTTGTGCTGGAAGGCACCTCAAAGACCATCTCGTTCCAACCCCTGCCACGGGCAGGGACACTTTCCACTAGACCAGGTTGCTTCAAACCCCATCCAGCCTGACCTTGAACACTTCCAGGGATGCAGAGTCCACAACCAGGGATCACAGCAAGTTTGTCCTTGGGAAGCAAAGGGTCCTTTGTGCATCTAAATTCCCCCAGCACTCACCCCCTCTCCTCCCTGGCCCCCATTTCCCACTCTCACCCTTGTACAGCTTCCTCCAGTTATCTTTGAGGACAGAGAACCTGATCCAGTCCATTAGCTCAGCCCCACTCCCTGATGTCCCTCCACTGCCAGGGAACATGACACTGCCCCCATGCACAGATGGGAGCTCTCCAGCCTGACAAACATGTGTTGAGAAAGCATTTTTGACCAAGTTCCATATCCAGGGCTAGTGGCAGACAGCGGAGGGGGAATGAAAGGCCCTCTTGGCTGGAGACGCTGCAGATAAGCAGCCACAGGAAGCCTGCAAGCAAAAAACTGCTAGTCCCAGAAATTTTAGAGGGGAGAGCAGCAACACAAAATAATTGCTGAAAGAATGCAGCTTGATTGCAGACAGCAGGGAGAGCCTCAAATCCTGCTCAGAATGAAAGTCCAGGGTGACAGCTAAGGGGGAAGAGGAGTTACCAGGCTGGGAGGAGTGATTTATTCAATGAAGGGGATTAAGAGTCCAAAAGTTAATGTATGTAATGTAAAACAGGACGGCTGAGGGCTCTGGGAGGGGGCTGTGGTGGGAGAGGTGCACGTGGCGCCGGCTGCAGTGCCAGGGCTGTCGGGGGGCACCCAACCAGCCCAGGCACCCAGGGCCTCCTGCAGCCCAGCAGGCTGGGGGGAGTGAGGAGTTTGGAAGGGATGCAGCCAGGTGTGAAACATCTCCTGAAGTCAGGACCTGCCGGTCTGGGCGCTCACTGGTGTCAGCAGGGGTTTGGGTGCTGGGCAGCTTTATAGAAACATGGAATGGTTTGGGTGGAAGGGACCTTTCAAGGTCATCTGCAAAATCACAGAATCACAGAATAGGATGAGCTGGAAGGGCCCGACAAGAATCATCGAGTCCAACTCCTGGCCATGCACAGGGCCATCCCCAAGAGTCACATCATGTGCCTGAGAGTATCATCCAAATGCTTCTTGAGCTCTGGCAGCCTTGGTGCTGTGACCACTGCCCTGGGGAGCCTGGGCGGTGCCTGCCATGGACAGGGACACCTTCCACTAGCCCAGGTTGCTCCAAGCCCCTTCCAACCTGGCCTTGAACATGTCCAGGGATGGGGCAGCCACAGCCTCCCTGGACAACCTGTGCCAGGGCCCAGAGAAACTGTGGATGCCCTCCATGCTCTGCTCTGCTCCTTCAGCTCTCCATGGATTGTCAGCACCAAGCTAAACCCTGTGCCAGCTCATCCCGCCGGAGCCGCCAGAGCGCTGCCAGCCGTGCCAGCCAACGTCCCCACTGCTCATCCATCCCCTCTATTCATCCCTTCTCTCCTCCCAGGTGCCTCGCCAGAGAGGGAGGGGATCCTGTCAGCCGCTAACAAAAATACTGTGCAAATCATATTAAAATAAAAGGCCCTTGTAATTTTTAGTGTTTATTGAAGTGGTTTCTCTTTATTTCTTTTTCTTTTGGCTCTTTGAGCATTTTGGAGCACAGCTGCCAAAAATGAAATGTTTGACCAGCCCCAGTGACGCTTCTGTTGGCCTCTTTCCCTTCCTTTCTCTCTCCCTACACTTCAAAGGCTCTGGCTCATGCTGTGCTGCCTCCACGTGACCCCCCTGCTCATCCTTCCTCTGCAGCCTCCTCATCCCTCCTGGCTCCTCTCATCTCCTGCACTGCCCAGTCATTCCCTGGTGCAGCCCCTGAGCATCACCTGCACTCACAGGTGCTTCTGCATGGGCAGAATTTCCCTTTTGCTAGTTTTTCCATGCAATCCCACTTCTCCTGAGCAAATCTTCCTTAAAATTCCTCACCCAAACTGCTGCCCTTCTCTCTGCCCAATCCCTGGCTTCTCCTGTTCCTCCAGTGTGCCATGGAGGTGGTGGGAGCAGGGACTGGGAGCCCTTTGCCACTCTAAGGTGAAGGAGAGGACCTACCACAGGAGCCACAAGGCAAGAGAATGTCCCACACTTGGGTACAGCTGCAGAGAAAGGGGCAGAGGGGAGCAAACAGCCCAATTTTCCACTGTTGATGGGGGACAGGTGTCACAAACTTGAGTTCATCAGCAGAAAATGAGCAGTGAGGGCCAGTGAAGCAGAAAGTCCGGAGACAAAGCTGATTCCCACTTCCTGCGAGGTGCAGAGCCACATCAGCGAGGCACAGTCCCACTCCTGCCACAGTCACATGGCTGGACACCAACTCAGGCAGTGCTAATGGGAGCCAGAGCCCCTTCTGCTCCCCAGTCCCCTCTTCCTGCACATTCCCGCTGGTTCCTGGGCTCTCACAGACAACCTTTTTGCTGTTGTGCTCTCAGTTCCCATCAGGAGATTTCAGCCAATGCTGGGCCGATGTCTTTGTGCCCATTTTACAGATGAGAACACTGAGGGTTGACAAGGCACCCAGAGGCTTTTCCCTTGAGTCTCCATCCAGCTTCTGTCCATGGCCACCAGTAACCCCTTTATACTGGTCTGTCGCTGTCCCTGGGCCCCACAGATCCTCACAGGGTTGCAGGAGGACACCAGACCCCACCACATGGTGTTGCCCAGCCCAGCTCCTTCCCACTTGATTGCCAGTGTGTGATGGATACACACACCCTCCTGCTCTGCTGGAATTAATGCCGAGAGCCGGAGCTGCTCCCGTGTTTAATCCGCTAATGGTATTAACTCCCTATTAAATTAACCAGTGCAAATATGCTGCTGGTTTGGTTGGGGAGGAGGGGGTTGTGCCTCTCCCTCCCCCACCCTTTTATTCTGGTAAAGACACTGGAGCATTTGTTAGCAGAGACGGGGGGGAAATCCCACAAAGAATTGCAGCATTTATGCAGATATAAAAAAAAATAAATGGCAGATTATTTTTCAAAAAAAAAAAGCCAAAGAAAACTCCCCTTTTTCTTGCAAACAAGCTACCTCCCCTCTGGGAAGCAACTTCCATCGCTCAGCCCCAGCCTGCTGGGAAGACAAAAGGCTTTCTCGGTGGGGCAGCGGCCGGGAACGCCGGGAGAAGGCTGGGAGAACACCGGGAGAACGCCGGGAGCTCGGCGAGGCCACTCGGCAACAGCCCCGTGGTGCTGCCCAAGCCCAGCTCACATTTCAAAGCTCTTGGTTTTCAATTGAATGTCCTCTTTTCCCCCTTTTTTAATGCATATATGTATTCAAAACAGAGTTATGATAAAAATCCGACCCAGGGCTGGAAGAGGGGGGTTGAGTTGCATTTTGGCACAGATGGGGCTCATCCCTTCTGCAGGAGGCTCCTTGCCAAGAGACATCTTGGGGTGGAAGGAATTCAAGAAATCAGGGATTTTGCATATTACTGAGCTTTATTTGTCCCATCGAGGGAGGTGAGAGGAAGCATGAAGTGTTTGAGAGTAAAAAAATCTGGTCTGGGATTTACCTGTGACTGAGGCAGGTGAAAAGTGTTGGATGATGGATCCTTCCCAGTGAATGAAGAGACAAAGGGGAGTCTCTTCCCTGTCTGACACTTCAGTAGCAGCAGATTTTCAGGCAGGGGAGGTGAAGTAAAAAATCTGGTCTGGATCAGTGTGTTTGTACCTCCACGGATGAGCGTGTTTGTACCTTCCCAGATGGACTCTACAATGATGGTTGAGATGAAGACGATTTGGAACAAGCCCTCACAGAAGACCCAAGGTGAGGAACCTCTCCCAGTTGCTGGAATTGTTTGTTGGAGATACCAGCTCACATTAGTTCATCATCGACATTCATCTCACTGCTGCCAGAGCATTTTGTCCTCCTGTTTATTGTCTTAGTCTCCTTTTTCATCTCTTGCTGCTCAAGACCACCAGGAGCTGAATCTTCCAAAGCTTTTCCCTGGGATTTTTGGATGATGTGTCCCAGCCCCACAGGAGATGAGCTCCAACTCAGCCCCAATTCTTATGAGTTTCCAGGAAAAGGCTATGAAGAGCAGACTGTGAATTCAAACACGTGTGCCTGCATCACTCAGGCAGCGAGGGAGGACAGGGATACCGTGTTCCTTGGCCACTGATTAAAATTAACCAATCCTAATCAGATTTTCAAATGGGAGCGTTCAGGGGAAATGTGGACAAATGCATCGTGATGATTTGTTAATGTTGCTCTGAGACTCAGTGCCCCTAATTAATGTATTCATGAAAAGCACACACAAAGCAGGTTGCAGAGAAAATAACAGGTGGAACAGAGTGATTTCATTAATTATGGATTTCTGGTCAGTCTCCCCAAAGCTCCGATGTCTTTGCCGTCCACCCCTGACTCAGCTCCACATGCCCAGTGTTGGTGGGAGGTGTGAGGACAGGCTGGTGCTCCTCACCGTGCCCATCCTCAGGCTCCCTGGCCCTCCTGCCACCTGTGTGGATCCAGCTGTCCCCAAATCCTGCATCCAAGCCCCCCAAATTAACCCCAGAAGAAGAGCAGAGCCTCTCTGCAAACCAGCAGCAGCTCCCAGTGCATCAGAGCTCCGAGGCTCATTCCCTGCTCCTGCCCCAGGGAAAAGCAGGGAAATCCAAGACTGAGTGCAACTTACACCACAGATTCTTTGAACAGATCGTAAGTGGCAGTTCTGGACACACAAAAGAGCGAGTGTGAAGTTTCCTGCCCAAGAAATGGAGTCCTGGAGAGGGAGTGTCCCCGAGGAGCTCAGGCGTGTGGCATTTGGGGATGGTGAGGTGACAGATGGTGAGGCCTCAGAGCATCTCCAGACTGATCCCGAGGTGATTCAGGGATGGGGAAGGTGATCCCACGTGAGATTCAAACCATCAGGGAGGGGCCACCACAAAACATTCTCCAAAGTCCTTCTGCCACAGGGCCACCAAATGCTGTTTGCAGGGGCCCAGGTGAGGGTCAGAAAAGCTCATCCCAGCTGCAG
This sequence comes from Sakesphorus luctuosus, assembly GCA_013396695.1. Lineage (NCBI taxonomy): Eukaryota > Metazoa > Chordata > Aves > Passeriformes > Thamnophilidae > Sakesphorus > Sakesphorus luctuosus. The sequence goes on from VWZD01009176.1 coordinate 354,062, forward strand.
CATTCCCTGGATAACATTTCCATGAGGATTTTGCTCACAGTTCTGTGCTAAGACCGTGGCTTGCACCAACCACACCACACCACACGGTAACAGCAGATCTGAATTCCTGGTTTATGCAGCTGCCTAGGTAAGATCAGCAGCTGGGTTAGCCCAGGTGTCCATCCTGCTGGAGTTCAATGGGAAAACCACCCCTGAGCCTGGCCAAAGGCTGGGACATCATCCCACTGACCATGGAACAGACCTGCCTGTGAGGATCATCCCTGTGGGAGCTGAAATACAGGGAATCCACTTGAACAAGTGAAGGTGAAGAAGAAAGGAGATAACACATCTGAAAACAGATCCCAGGCAATTCGCTGTCTGGGCACTCAGTAATTGTCCTTTGTCATGAGCATTTCTTCCTTATTGTGCCTGTTATCATGTGTATTCCTCCTCTGAGTGTCCCTTATCATGTGTATTCCTCCTTTTTATGTTCTTTATCAGGTGTATTCTCCCATTTTGGCCCTTTATCAGGTGTATTCCTCACTTTCTCTAGAGGAAAAGGAATTCCCAATGTGTGCAGCTGGGAGCTCTCAGTCAGGGGATGCCCCCTCGGTCAGGCTGTGAGAGGCAGCTCCACAAGCAGAGACACAGGGAAAGGCCACTGGTTTTGGAGGACTCCCCTGGAATCCCTTTTCTTTGCAGAGCTGCTGTGAGTGGTGGAGAACGAGTCATGGAACAATTTGTGTTGGAAAGGACCTTTCAAGGCCACCTGGTCCAGCCTCCCTGCCCATGAGCAGGGACACCTTCAACCAGACCAGGCTGCTCAAAGCCTCAACCAACCTGACCTTCAACCCTCCCAAGGATGGGGCTTCTATCCCAGCAAAGAAGTGGAAGGGAGATTTTTTCCAGGAAAGTCTTCCAAAAAACCAACTCCTGCCAGGACTCTCTGCATTCAAGCCTGGCTGTGCAGCAAAAAACAGGTCGGCAAAACACAAGTGGAAGGAGCTGATCCAGCTCTGGGTGATTAAGGCTTTGGGAAGTCTATTAAAGTGCCAGTGGATGTGGACAGGAGGGGGAGAGCAGGAGCAGCCGTGGAGGTGACCCTGCTGTGTGAGCACATCCTGCATGGTTGAGTTACTAGCTGTGATTAAAGTCCCAAGTCCTTTCCTGAAGACTTAATTTGGGTTCACATAACCCACTTTGCCCTCAGTTTGTTCTGCAGGAAGGCAGGCAAGGATCTGAGGCAGAGGGAAATCCTGTGGTACACAGAATTAAAAGCCTGGGTGGTGAATACCTCAAGCAGAGATGCCCTTGGCTTTCTTTTCCTGTAGAAAGAGAACTAGAGAAGAAATGAGGTGGTCATCCCAGAAACACAGAATCATTGAATTGTGGGATGGTTTAGGTTGGAAGAAACCTTAAAGGTCATCTGATTCCAACCCCTTGCCATGGGCAGGGACAGCTTCCACATAACAATGAGCAGAAACAATGGCTTTGATGCAAAACCTTCTTGTAATGCCTTTTTTTTCCACAGATCCCAGCAATGGTGGAACTTGAAGTGAGTTCCCAAAAACCCCAAAGCAGAAGGTGCCATGACAAATGAGCTGAGAGGTTTGCCATCTTCTGAGCCAGTGTTGCTAAGTCCGTGGAATAAAGGACAATTTAATTATTGCTGTAATAAATAGGATTGTAGAGGGATATTACAGGCATTTATTTCACGTGGCAACAGATTCAGTAAATATGCTTTGCTCAACACCCCGCTCCAGTTGTGCTCATCAGCAGCCAGAATGAAGAGCCACTGTGGGCATTGGCTGACTGGATCCAGGCCCCAAACCTGGAGCTGCAGGACACTTGGCTTGCACTTTCCCGTTCCACTCTCCACCCGAGGATATCATCTCCGTAAAACATTCATGAGCAGCTTTAAAATAATGAAAAATTAAACAACCTTTGCTATAAGGTATGAAATATTTACTGTGCTGCTGTAAGCTAATTGCACATGGAGACGACCCCGTGCCTGGGCGGGAGGTGGAGCGGCACCACTGGCATCCAGCGGCTCAGCCCTGCTTTGGGATGGCTCCTCTGCCTGAGGGGTGGGAGAGGGCGTGGGGTGAGGGACACCACCAGTCATTGGGGGTTTCCTCATCACAGAATCATTGAGGTTGGAAAAGACCTCCAATATCACCGAGTCCAACCTTTGCCTGAAGGCCATCCCCTCCTGCTGACAGTGGGGTTCCCTGGAGCAGTGAGGCCCTGCAGGTTGCTGTTTGTGCAAGGCTGGAGTGATGGCACTGTTACAGCAGACTGAGAGCTCAGCAAATGCTCCTCAAGCTAAAGTCTCATCCTACTCTATCTCTTCTCCTTCTCATCCCAGTTGCATCCCTGAAGTGCTCTGATGGAAAATAGCGGAGCTGGCGGAACAAGTCAGAGCAAATGATAGATGTGACAAATTAAGCCTCCAATTGTGTTTGCTCTCATCATTGCAATTTCCTCCAGTTCTTCTTGTTGTTTAGAAGTATTTAAACATCTTGGAGCGGAGACTTGTCTGGGTTCTTTTTTTTTTGACTGATTACAAACCTCTTGCTGAGAGTGCTCAGTGTTCCAGCTGTGTTTTAGCTGGAATCACAAGCGATGGGATCAAAGTGATGGGATCAGTCACTTGGTGCTGAAGGAGGAACCTCAACCCCTGCAAAGCCAAACACCAACCTCAGCCCCTGCTTTGGTGCAGGGACAACAACACACTTCCTTTGAGACCGGCAAAGAGCAAACATACAAATGTTTGCAAAAAGCAAGTAGTACATGAGTGGGATGTGTCTGGAGATAAGGAATTGGCTTTTCCCACAATCCTTTTTCCTCCAAAAACAAGATGTGCCTTTCTCTGCCAACCCTCTGCCCCACTCCTGCCCAGGGCTGTACCCACAGGGACACAGCCCCAGAAGATCCCCAAATCCCTGCATCACACTGTTTCCATCCCCAAGGATAAACCTCTTGGTCCTTTGGAGCACTGAAAGGTCATTTTGCTCCCTGGTGCCACAGCTGGGATCCGAGTGAGCCGAACCACTGAGGATGAAAGAAATAAACAGCAGGAGAGAGAAGTATCCGTTCTTTCCATTATTGTAGGATTTATCTCCCTAATATACAGGGAGTGTTGCCTGGCAACACCAGCTCTCCCGACCTCGGCCACCTTCCCACAGCACCGCCCAAAGAGCTCGATCCACATGGACTAGTGGCTTAAGTTCTCCACAGCACCTGGCAGAGATGCTCCAGGACCTTTTCAGTCCTTCATCCAGAGCCATGGAGCAGAGATAGGGATCCTGCTGGCACTGGACTATCGGGTGTCGTGACCGCCAAAAAAGCAAAAGCCAAGGCAAGGTGCAGCAGTAGCAGCAAGTCTTTATTCCAGGAGAGAAGAGCCCCCCTTCCTGGTTACAGCTTTCTCTTACATGTTTATTACAACATTAGGCCTATTCACTATTGTCTATTCAGTGCTCTCTAACATAGACACAAAGATATCAGAACGCTACAAGGTCTGTGCATCCTGTGGGGGCTTCACATCTTGTTCTACCGTGGATACATTTTTAACTTACTTATCTGTTGCTTTGCCTGCATGTCTTTCTCTGTTTCAAGGGTAGACTTTAAAATCCTCAAGACTGATTAATTTAAGAGTCAGGGGGTCAGCACACCCGCTGCCAACTCCATTGGCCCCGACACTGGAGAGTCTCCTGAAATAGATGAGTTGTCTTCTGTGGATTCATCCAGGATTTTCCACAAGCTGCAGCTTCTTCACCTGCATCCTCCCAACCTTCATACCTACCTTGCCATCCCTGAACTCCGTTCTGAGTGGTCCCAGTGCCTGAGGATTGTCACTCTCCCAAGCCAGAGGAGTCCTGGCAGGCGCCATCCGTGCTGCAGCGAGGCAGGATCCAGCCCAGGAGTGTGGGATGGAACTTGGACAACTTACACGAGGAAGAGAGGAATGAAAATACCCCGTCTTGGTTACATTTGCAGCTGCACTACTAATTTTAAAACCTCTTTCCAAATTCTTCTCATGTCAGTGCCACAGAAACATCCAGAGATGGGCTTGAATGGGATTTACCCCCCGTGTCCCATCGCCCACCAAACCCTCGCCGGCCCCTTCCCGGTGTATTTGCAGCTCCATGGTTACTATCAGCACAGGAACTGCTCCTGTTCCCCTGACAATAGCAGCCCCTGAAACTTTATTCTCCACTCAGGGCAGCATTAATCACTCGACATCAGCACAAAAAGGGGGCTCTGGCAGAGGGGGGTTCACCTTCCCACCCCAGGGAGAGCTGCTCAGAACTGCTGCTCTTGTGGAAATGTTTCCCACAATTGCATTTTCACACCATTTACCAGTTTCACACACTGCCCTATCCTGAGGCTCCAAATGAAGGAGAAAACTGAAAGAAATTGTGCTCTCAAACCCACCCTCTGAGATGAGTAGCTCAGTCCAGCCTGAGGACAGGGGGCAAATCTCAATTGATAGCTGCAAGGTCACATCAAGTACACTGAAGTGAGAATCAGCTGAGGAAGGAGGGAGAGGGAAAGCAGGGATGAGGAAAAAGATGAACAGTGAGGCTTCAACTTGGGTTTTCCCAGGCAAACAGCTTCCAAGAGCCAACAAGTGATTTTTGTAAACTCCTGCAGGTGCATCTCTCCTGTTGGATGGGAACTGGAGAGGTGACAGGTTGGCTCTGTGGGAACAAGAAAGCAGCACTTTCAATCCTCCTAAAACCTGGGGAGTCCTGGAAGAGAATCATGGAATGGTCTGGGTTGGAGGGCACCTTAAAGCCCATTCAGTGCCAGCCCCTGCCATGGGCAGGGACACCTCCCACCAGCCCAGGTCACTCCAAACCCTGTCCAGCCTGGCCTTGGACACTTCCAGGGATGGGGCAGCCACAGCTGCTCTGCCCAACCTGTGCCAGGGATAAATTCCTTCCCAATATCCCATCTAACCCCACCCTGTGGCAGTGGGGAGTGACTTTCTGGAGCTCTGGCTCCCAGCAAGGTGCACACAGCCCCCCTCCTGCCCGAGCCCCCCTGCCAGCCCGGAGACAGGAGAGGAGGAGGCCCAGGGCAGCAGGCGTGGGGCTGGTGGGGAACAAGGAGCCTGCACAGGCTCTATGGTGACGGGCATTGTGTGAGGCCTGAATAGACTGGGATAAAAAACTTCAACAGTATCAGAGCCAGGATCCTGCCCGGCTCCGGGACAGCCGAGCGACTGCTGCACTCGTGAACTTGAGGGTGGGCTGCTTTGTAAAGCAGGGAGCTGCAGGGAGAGGTAGGGAGGGATGGAGAGAATTCAGGTGAAAAAAGGTTAAGTGCAGCCAGAGATTGAAGTGAGACAGAGTCGCCCATGAGAGCAATGCAAACAGTTCATTGCAAGGAAACCTGAGCCAAGGCCATTCACTGCACAAACCCAGAGACAGGCAAGTGCCCCCTCCCCTCCCACTCCATGGGATCTGGCAAGGACAGTGCTGGCTCAGAGTTCATAAATTCTTCAGCAGAAAATACTTAGATACTTAATCAAGGGCTCCTCTGTTACTCCAGAACAAGTTTACATTATTAGAGGAGAAAAAAAAAAAAAGAAGAAAAAACACCAAACTCTCCACCAAACAAAAAGGGTCCTAAATAAAGAGATAAAGCAGTATGACAGGACAGCAGTAATAGCTTTCAGGTGTATGTTCTGCATAAGATTTCCAGGCAGTTGGTTTAGTTAATGGATTCCCTTAATCTTTCAGCTGTCAGGGTGCAATCTATAGTCTACTGTTTCTTCCACACAGTATTTATAGGGACAAATTCAAACTTGTATAAACAGACAGGAGTATCTATTGTTGTGCAAGAGGAGGACACAAAGGCAGCTTGTCACTGATCCATCACAGCTGTCTGAGAGCGGAGCCGGGAGAAGTCGGGAGAGAGGGGAAAGGCAAAGCGGGAGCCTGGAAGGATCCGGAGGTGTTGGGGAGTGTGGGAACGGGGCAGGACGGGATGTGGGCACGGCCCCTCAGCACTGAGGCAGCGCCGAGGTTGGAGCTGCTTCCCGAGGCTCTTTGGGATGCTGAGAGTGTCGGCAAAGCTCTGCAGGTCTGGGGGAAAGAGCAGAACATTATTAAAAATTAGGAGCTGACTCAGAGCTTGAGGTTTCTGAGTTGGTTTGTAACCAAGTCGGGAAGGGGAAAGATGTGGGGAAGAGGGTGCTGAAAGGAGGATAAAAATTAGACATTCTTATGCAGAGAGCACGTCTGGGGAGCAGCAGCTCATTCGTTTAAAGTCCATGTGTGCTGCTCCCTGAGCAAAAACCCCCTTGTGCTGGTGTAACTGGGGGACATCTACAATAACTGTGGGATGGAAACAACCATGGAGCTGCAATGACTCGAGGGTTGCTGCAAGGGCAGCCTGGCTGCAATGGGAAGCACTTCCCAGGCCTGACAGCTCCGTTCCTGCCCCTGTTCCTGTTCTCTAACCCTCTGTCTCGGTCCCAGCAGCCACTTGGAGGGGGGGACAGTGAGGTCACTGCACACAGACACGAGCTTTCAGGACCCACATCCTGAGGAAACATCACACAAACCCAGGGAGAGATGACAGAGACAAGCCAGCAAGAGGTGATGGTGAGAAGATAAGGAACAGGATTGGAGCAATGGGATCCCAGATAAGGAGGAAAAGTGGGTGAGTAAAACCCTAATGATGCACAAGGGAAGAAGAGGCTCCCATGGGATGCAGGAGGCACAGCCAAAGCTGGAGAGAGCAGGAGGGGTGGTGAGGCCATTGCAGGCACTTTGGGTGTTTCAGTCCTTGTTTGAAAAAGTTTATTTTTCCTTCAATAACTCCAACAAACCTCTCCCGGTACTGGCAGAACCCAAATAATAAATAACAACCAGAGGAGAGAAGTTTCTGTTGTACAAGTTGGCCTGACCCCGCTGAAGGATCCTGCCCAGAGATGGTTATTAGCAAAATGCAGAACAAGGAATATAGAGACAAAGTCCTTATGCTGGCCTGGTTTGTGTACTCAGGCACTCATGGAAACCGCATCTGAAGGAGTTCCCCTCCAATCCCACCCCTCTTTGCCTGCTGCTTGTTTATTTAACACCAGGCTTTGCAGAAGAGCCTCTCCTGCCTCTCCACTGCCTGCTCTTCTCTGGCCCCACTCTCCAAGCCTCTGCAGGGTTCCTCAGGGCTTTCTGCTGGGACTGATCCAGCCTGCTCTGGTTTCAGCTGGGAAGGATTTCTCCTGCTGCTGCTGTTCTTCCTCTGCTCTCTGGCCCATGGACCAGGGTCCCCCCTGCAGCAACACTGGCGGGTCCCTGAGGAGACTTGTGATGGTTCCTGTCACAGGCTACAACCTGAGGCCTTGCTGGGATCATCTCCCATTCACTTAACTTGGGGTTTTCATAGAATCATGGAATGGGTTGGGTTGAGTTGGGAGACACCTTGAAGTTCATCTCATTCCACCCCCTGCTGTGGGCAGGGATACCTTTCACTATCCCAAGTTGCTCCAAGCCCTGTCCAACCTTACCTTGGACACTTCCAGGGCTGAGGAGGTTTTCAAGGGGTTCTGGAAATGCCAGGTGGAATGGAAAAATGAAGCTTTCACGTGGTGACCAAGAGAGCAAGTGCTGCTCCTGCCTCCTGCCCCCCCTGCCCAGGTCCTGCTTTCTGCTCCAGGGAACTCCCAGCCTCGCTGATCTCCCAGAGGGGTGTCCCAGGTCACCACCATCCACATGCATCTCCTATCTGGGTAAGCAGTTCTGGATGGAAAAGGCACACAATGACTTCACCCAGCCTTCAGCACTGGGGAGACCAGCAGGTCCCAGCAGTGAGTACCCCCATCCCAGCACTCCCTTCCTTGTCTGGGAGCACTGGGATCACTGGGAGGAAGAAGGAGGGGGTGGCAGCCTTCAGGTTGGTAATTTGAATATATATTGAAAAAATTCCCAGTGCTTTAATTGGCAGGAAAGTGGCAGAGATGGCACAGGAGGGTGACAGGATGGCACAGGAGGGTGACAGGGACAAAGGGGATACATGGGACAGTGGGATGGTGGCACTGGCTTAGCACTATTGCCACTTCTGCACTACAAGGACCATCCAGGGATGCTGCATTTTCCAGGATGGAGAGAGCAGCTGCCTGGAGGGAGCGTCCCAGGCACACACGGCCCGATGCGGCACGGAGGAGGAGGAGGAGAAGGAGAAGGAGGAAGAAAAGGAAGAGGAGGAGGAGGGGAGGTTCATTCAACAGGAGGTTGTTCGCCCATGGAGGGGCAGCTAATGGTTTATTAAGGGGGAAGGGTCAGCCAGGCGGCATCAGGCTCTGGTGCAATTATGCCACGTATCCAATTCTGGCTCTTCCGGACACAGCTCATCTCTCCCCAGGGTAATGCAGCCGCCTCCTGCACCTGATCCCTGCATTAATACTGTCACCAGCTGATGATATTATCAAGTGAAGCGTAGCCTCTGGGGGAGGCAGGATTTAACCCTTCCTGCGTCGGCAGCAGGGGAGGACGAGCCCCAGGCAACAGGTGAAAAGGGACCTTCTATTGGGTTTGCCCTGGGAAATATTTGGGAGAGGAGAAGGAGGGGCAGTGGGAAGGCAAGGCTGAGCCCAGTGAGTGTAAGCCTGGGTCAGAGCTGAGACTCTCCATAACACTTGTGGCTGCACTGGCCCCTGAGGTTTTCCCAAAGGACTAGACAAGCCATCGCTCTCTAAATGGATCATTCTCAGAAAAATCAAGCTGCTCCTGCCTCTTCTCTGTCCTGACACTAAAGAGAGCCATGAAACAACCACATCAATGTGGCTGCATCTCTGTGGAGCCCTACAGGGATGTCACAAGCACCTGCAGCCACAGTGGGCATGGCCTGTCCCCAGTGCCACCGTCATCCCTGGCTCCCCAGGTGCCATCCCCCTCCCCAAAAAAACCAGAATCCCAGGATGATTTGGGTTGGAAAGGGACCTTAAAGCTCTTCTCATTCTATGGGCAGGGACACCTCCCAGCATCCCAGGCTGCTCCATGACTCTTCCATGCTGGACTGTGGGGACAAAGCCAGGACTGTGTGTGTGTCTGTGTGTGTGTGTGTGTGTGACTGCAGGATGGTCACTGAGATGCTACAAGACCCCCATCCTGAGAGAGCCCCCCACACCTGCTCCCTGGCATCCCTGTCTCACATCCTCCAGCTCCCCCTCCCCAGAGACCCCACTCAGCTCCCCGAACTCCTGGACAGGTTTAAATTGGGCTGAGCAGATTCCCAGGGTAGGAAAAATAGAAAGAGGCAAGCAGGGAACAAAGTGGCTGATTTAATCCCACATCCCCACTGGAATCATTGTTTTATTTGAGGCTGGAACAGGTAACTACAGCATAAAATCAGAGCAGGTGCCAGGGCCGTGTTCTGGAGGCAGCAGGAGTTTCACCCTGGTCATTTTACTCATTATCAGCATCTCCAAATGCTTCTAAATTCCTCTTCCCTCTCTCCCTGATTTCCCTCAAGTCCTGCATGCTGAAGTCTGCAAACAACTCCCTGCAATCCCTCCCTTCCCTGTCCATTAGGCTTTTAACACTCGCTGCATTTCCCGACAATGATGCAGATCCCATTACAGCTCCTTAAATCTTAATTTTTATTGATTTTTTTGTATATACGTAAAAATACACCCCCACACAAACACACAGATGTATATTGAGATATGTATTGATATCCAGCAAGTGGTTCCCGTAGGTGGAGGGTACTGGAAGTTGGTTGCTGGACCCCAGGGAATGAGGGAATCCTTCCCGGAATGAAAACAGGGAGGCCAAAGGCAGAGCAGTTCCACCAGAGATAACTCATGAAGCAAAGGGACCTTCCTCGAGCCATTCCCAAGGTAAAGGACTAGAGGAAGCTGCTGGCCTGTCTTGAGTCTGAGATGATAGAGGAACTTTCCTTAAATATACCCTGTTTTCTGAGGTTTACCAGTGCTTTTGTGGGCTTTGGAAGGTCAGCAAAGTGTGCTGGGTGCCTGGATCCAGCCAGGACCTGGCTGAGGCTTCTTCAGATGGATTGTCATTCCTCAGCAGATGGTGCTTTGAGACCTCTCCCAAGGTTTCAGCAAGGGCTGGAGGAAGTATCTGGGAGCTGGGAGCCCTTTCCTAGGGAGAGTGGATGCATGCAATGGATTTGGGATTCCACATATGCCACATGACTGGAGCCAGTTCCTTATTTTTGCCTCAGTTTCTCTATTCTCCATCAGTTTACTCCCATTTTTCAGCTGGATGGTGCAGTTTGATAAGATGGACCATGAGAGAGCTCACCTGGACCTTCTTCCAGGGCTGATAAATCTAAATCTAGGTGGACAGGGCTTGGAGCAACCTGGTCTAGTGGAAGTTGTCCCTGCCCATGGCAGGAGTGGAAGTCCCTTCCAACCCAACTATTCTGTGACCTTCGCAGTGGATGGCACCAGGAAGGGAGGGAATTTCCAGGGGTTTCTGTGGCATGAACACCTTGCTCACCACATCCCCCCACAGCAGCCTCATGCTGGCAGTGCCTGACAGTCAGGCACACAGTGAGCATCCCACAGCCACTCTCCCTGGGATGCTCATGGAGGAGGCGGATTTTCCCAGGAAAAGGGTTGGTTGCCTCCCAGATTAGTGGAGTTGTCGGGCTCTGTGTTGCAGTCACGGCAGACAGGCAGAGCTGAGGAGCCAAATGGCTTTGCTAATCCTCTTGCTTTGATTTTACAGCACCAAGCATTTGCAAACACAGCTTTAATCTCCATTCCTGATTTCCTGGGCTCCGCTGAGGGCACTGGAAAATGGGGATGGGCAAACAGAAATGGTTCAGCAGGAGCTGGGCTGAGGACAAGCCCACTCTGCACAAGCTGAGAGCCCTTGCAGACACTGGATGTCATTAGCCAGCCCTGCACCTTCACAGCTGCTTGGTGACCATGTCACGGTGCCTCTCAGCATTGGAAAAACTCATTCCCATTTTCTTTATCTGGGAAAAATACCTGTGCTGGCTCAGGGCTGCTCATGAAGAGCATCAGTGTCATCTGTCACAGGGTAAAGCTTCAGATGGGGACTTTGCAAGGGGGGGAAATCCAGTGCCTTTTTCTTTATCACAAAGGAGCCCAGGGTCCTACAAACTTGCTGGGACATTCAAAGTGAATCCAGGAGGGATGGGAAGCTGAATTTTTACCTGCCAACAGTTTTCTACTGTCTGAGCTTTGTCCAAGCCCTCTGTGCATCCTCCCAGTGCACAGGAACTAGGTTTGATACCAAAAGAGAGGAAATTCAGATTAGATATTAGGAGGAAATCCTCCCCTGTGAGGGTGGGCAGGCCCTGGCATGGGTTGCCCAGAGAAGCTGTGGCTGCCCCATCCCTGGGAGTGTCCAAGGCCAGGTTGGATGGGGCTTGGAGCAACCTGGGATGGTGGAAAGTGTCCTTGCCTATGGCAGGAGTAGAACAAGATGAGCTTTAAGGTCCCTTCCAATTCAAACCAGCTTGTGATTCCATGTTCAGGCTGGTCATGGCACCACGATGCTCCATGGAAGTTCCCACCAAGGACCTGGAGCAATGTTCACCCATCACCTGCTGGGCACTGCTGGCTCAGGATCCACCTCAGCCTCAGCTCCATCCCTGGCACCTCAGCTCTGAGAGAAGCAGGCCAGGACTTGCCTTTGCTCCCCCCTTACTCCACATTTACACCCCCCTGCAGGAAACAGCTCTGGCTGCTGCCAGGCTGAGCTTCTGAGGGGATTTAGTCTCCTCTAAGTAAACACGGAGGCAGTTGATACACACCTTATAATTACATTGCTCCACTCTGCAATTATTACATTTTCCAAGCTACAGCTGCTTCCTACTCATTATCAGGTTAAGAAACTTCTGAGAGTAACATGGCATTAACCCTGTAATTAAGAGGCAGAGACCACCCAGGGACTGGTTCCCAAGAGGGGCTTCTCCGAGTGAGGGTGGTTGTGCCTGAGCTCCCAGGTGGCTTTCCATGCTGCAGAGTTCCTTTGCCATCACCTCCACACTGTTCTCCCCCATCCTTTGTTTTCATTATTTTATTGTTATTTTTAATGCCATGACGGGCGCATCCTCACGAGTCTGTCTGTGTGGAGGAGGTGAGCTGAATGCTTGGTGAGGGGATCTGCTGAGCCCTGTGTTTTGGGGACATGGAATGGAAGTTCTCCAGGTGCCTCACTCGCAGCTCTGGCAAAGAATTTACCTCATGAATTTTACATTTTCCCATTTGCAAGCATGGATTTCCTTAAATCTTCGTTGTTGGCAATGCCTGTTTTCTGCCACCTTGCCTGTGGGTTGGAGGCTTCTCTTTGTGCCTCCATCAGAACAAGGATCAGTCCTGAAAGGTGGAGCATCACCTAAAGTGACATGGGGCGATGCCAGGGAGGCTGTGGTGGTGCCCAGCTGTGGTCCCTGCAGTGCCCACGGGTGTTCCCAGCCCTGGATACAGCCCAGCATCGCTCCATCTCCATCCTTACAGAGACCCCAAGACCTGTGGCTGAGCATCTGCTCTTCGAGGGACATACCAGAGAGGACAAAGTGTATGGGCTGGGGATGAGCTCTGAGCCACAGATTGAGGAATATTAACCCTGATCCCAGTGAGCCAGGCCACTTTTAATTTTCTGGGGACTTCTTTTGGAGAAAAGGGCACTTCTCAGGCAGGGAAGTTCAGAGCACATCACCTCCTGTGCAAGGCTGTAATTTCATGGCACAAGGTCTGAATGATTTAATGTACTTGGGAAGGACTTTGCTGCTGCTGCTGCTGCTGCTGAATTCAGTCCATGGCATAACTTGACACCTTTAATTAGAGGAAGCAGAGCCAGGCTCCAGCTAGAGCAGCATATCGGCAGTGGGATCTCATCGGTGCAATCAAACCCAGGCGAACACCCCGGGATGGGCAGGCAGAGCTCATTGTGCCCCGGCTCCAGAGCCAGGGCTGGAGCTGCTGCACACATCCAGCTCCCTCCTGCAGCTGCTTTTCTGGCTCGAGGAATAAATCTGGGAAGTGTTCTACCTGCTGAAGCAGTTTGCAAAGAAAGAGACGGAGCAAACATATTTAAGCTCTTGCTGTGCTCTCCAGGAGCAGCAGAATGTGTGTCTGTGAGCAGAGCACTGCAAGCCAAGGGTAAAACCCCTTCCCTGCAGGAGAGCTGGCAGGTGAGCTCCTGCCTTCCATCATCTCTGGAGCAGAGCGAGCAGAGCAGCAGAAGGAATTGATGCTGAAGGAGTGCCTTGCACACCTCACCATCTCCAAGTTTCACTGTTGGTTTTAGTACCTTCACCTGTACCCAGGACTGTTGTGGAAATCACTTTCTCATGGATCCAGGACCAGGAGCCAAAGGCTGCTCCCCAGCACTGGAAAGGCAGTGACATGTGTCACAAATGAAGGCACAAAACTTCCCTGGATTAGTTTTAGGGTTTACAGGCAGAAAAATCAGTTTCCCCAAGGATTTCCCAAGCACTCCCCAGAAAGGCCCCAGTGACTCCTGGCTTGGGGGCAGCACCAATAACCAGCATTGCCAGCACCTTCACCCCAGGGGGAGACCAGCAGAGAGCACTGAGAGGGCTTGGAGAAGGATCACGGTGTTGGTGGGTGGCACGTGCCAGCCCCAGGGATGGGGGAATGGCATCAATAAGCCATGGGGGTCCCTCCCCATGCCGTGCCCATGGGGGGCTTTGAGGGACAACGATGACAGCACCTCTTCCAGAAGTTCCCTCTCTAATGGGACGTTTCCCGTGTTATCCCGACAGTTCTGTTTTCCAGGCAGTTTATCACCCACCTAAAAATCGATGACAGGCCAGAGTGAACCCCTGACCTGGAGGTATAAATTGCCCCTAATTATCACAGCAGCTCGTCATGTGCTGGGTGCTCTGAGCGGGCCGAGCTGGGAGCAGACCTGCCCTCTGACCCTGCTGCATTTCTCTTGGTTTAAGGGCTTTTCTCCCCATCCCAGCCTGAAATTCCCCTGGCTAGCAGATTCCAGGTCCTTCCCACTCCCTCCAAGCCGCCTGGCACATCTGGAATCTCCATGGATGCTGCCAGTGCCACAGGCCCTGTCCGGCTGAGCACAGGGAGGTGGGGAGGCCAGACCATTAAACACCATCATCCCCCTCCTGGGTTTTATTCCCAGTCCTCAGAAGCGCTGCTCATTTTCATTTTCTCCAGCCAGTCCATCTTTAAAAGGGAGCTAAAGCACACCCCGAGGAGACATCTTTAATTAAAGTTTGAGGAGCGTCAGATAAATAAAGAAGGACCACAATGGCACAACCGTGTTCCTGGGAGTGATGGGTGCCCAGGGAACCACAGCAGTTCCCAGGGGAGATCAGGGGAATGCAGAGGTTTCTCCCTGTCTTCTTCCCAAGCCCTTGGCATTTGTTTAGCCCCAGGCTCTGTCCAAGGTAAACGGGGTGTCCGACCCTGCCACCTCTTCCCGCTGCAGTTGCCAGGGGCTGCTGAGAGCCCTGGCAGTTGAGCAGCCCTTGAAAGGCTCCTTTCACTGTAATTAGACATGTAAAAATGAAAAACCTAAGGAAAGGAATTTATGCATCTTCTAATAGCTCTCAAGTGTCCATCCAGCCACAGCCTTTTTTTCCTGAGCTTTTATTTGGAGAGTTGCTATAATTTATGTCATGCAATTAGGTTTTTGTCCTCAGGCTGTGGGAGGAGTCCGAGTGTGGAGCAGGGGAAGGAGCCCTGAGTGAATAGAGGGAGAAAGGGCATCAGCTCTGGCATGTGTTGCCTCCAATCATCCCAGAGAGTCAGGATTCATCCCAGCCCAGCACTGACCAGCTCTCTGGGTCTGAAGCAGCCCAAAAGTATGGACCAGAAGAATGATAAAATGGGAGGAAAATTCCCCATGCAGCCTGGCTCTGGTGGGGATGGTGCCCATTCCTCAGAGGGCCTGTCAGGAGGGTGGTGCTGGGCACAGGGTGGGCTAAAGTCACATCCTTCAGCAGTTGCTAAGTACCAGTGTCCTGTCCTCTGCCAGAGGAGCATGGGGTGGGACCCTCCCCCTCCTGCTCCCGCCTCACCCCTGCCCAGCTGGGGGAGCATCTGGGAGCAGGAGGGGAGAAGAGGGATCTTCTGGGGAAGGAACTGTTGGTAGTGCCCATCCCAGAGCCCTGGGGCTGAGCCCTTGCTCCGGCCAGGGGAGGCTGCCATGCAGAGTGCCTGCCATGCAGAGTGTTGCTGCTCTCCTTATTCCCCCAGAGAGGCTTCTCTGGCTGTATTTTCCTGCATGCAGCAGGATCAGCCCAGCAGATAAGCCAAACACGGAGCTCAACATGCTTCCTGTGACTATTTGCTTAAAGTCATGTGAAAATTGGATTCAGAAAAACCCACGGCCCATGGAGTCTTTCTTTGCACAGCAAAATCCTTGCACTTGAATCCCCAAAGGAGGGGTTTTAGCTCAGTGTCCACTTCATGCCCATTTTACTGCCTGTGGTCTCAGCGTGTGGCCACGTGCCACCTCCCCAGCCCCACTGCCCAACATCTGCAACAAATCCCGGCGGCTGCAGAGCTGGAGACGGTGGCCTCGGGCTGCTGCCTGCCCGGGGCTGCCTGCTGGGGAGGCTGGAGGAGACTGAGCAGGCAGAGGTGGAAAAAAATCCCAGAAACAGTCGGGAACCGCAGCAAAACCTGCACATTCAGCAAACGCCGTGTCTGGGGTATCAGCGAAAGGGATCACGGCCTGGGCAAGGCAGGTCCCAGGGTGCAGGGGCCCCTTATCTCCCCCAGACCTGCTGAGTGACTGAGCAAACACGGCCCCGCTGCCTCCTACAGAATGGAGTCCCTCCTGCACACACGAGGTTTTCTCCCCCGGAGCGGGGTCCGAGCCCCTCCCCAGCGGGGGCAGCCCCGGCAGCACCCGCAGAGGGGCGAGCCAGTGATGCTCCCGGCTCCTGCCTCTGTCTCCTCTCCTGTCAGAGCGAGAGCATCGCCCAATCCCACACACAGATGGTGCCAGCGGATTGCCCGAGCCTGGCCTGGCACCTCCTGTGATGTCCCCCCGTGACAGGTCACCAGCCCTGGGGGGACGCAGGAGAGGCTGCCGGAAGGTGCAGGGGGTTGATCCCAGCTGTGCACTCAGGGATGCTCCTGACAGCAGGGCAGGGACACAGATGTGCCTCCCGAGCAGCGGTGTCGCCCCGAGGGCAGCAGCGGCGCTCCCACCTCCCAGGCACTTCATCCTGGGGAGGAAAACTCTGGAGTCAAAGAGAAATTGGGTCATATCCCCTTGATTGTCAGAGTAAATGGGACACTGTGTACATTTTATTTACCTTCCTACAGGGCAGATGTAGTGAGCATGTAATAAATCATTTGTGCAGCTGCTGGGCAACCTCCTGCTGCAGACCCAGCAAAATTCACGCTAACGAAACCTGCCCTAATTACAGCTCCCTCTGCACTCCACTCCTCCCAGCTCCTCATGCACAGCCACTGGCTTGTCACTCTTGCTGTCTTGCTCCTGCTTTTCTCCATCTGCTCCTTCCTTCCCCTTTTGCTGTTTCCGGAGGGAATTGTGCCCCAGCACCAGTCCTGCCCTCAGCTCCCACTGGGACAATGCCAGCTGGGATGGCTTGGAAACCCCTTGAGTCCCTTTGGGAGGGCACAGACCATCCAAACCTTCTTTTTGACTGTTTAACCCCAGATTACTTCTTCTTCGAGGCAGAGCTAAGGAATCCCCCTGGTTTAGATTGGATATTGGGATGAAATTCTTCCCTGTGAGGGTGGTGAGGAAGGTGTCACTGCCCATGGCACAGGGGTGGAACTGGATGACCTTGAGATGTCCCTTCCTACATAAACCATTCCACAATTCTATGATTCTTTGGGATGTCAGCAGGATGGGGAATTGCTCCTTGGTATGTCACCTCCCATGGGCTCCCCTGAGGGTCTGGGCAGACCCAGATATTGTTCAGACCTCAGGTTACTCCAGCACTTCATCCATCAGAGCAAACAAGCTGGGTCTGCCTGAATGGGACACATGACAACAGTCTGAAATTGCAGCAAAAAAGATCCAAACTGGTGTTTACAAAAGCCTTTCTAAGGACAGCAAAGCTCTGGAGCAGATTGCCTGGGGCCATGCCAGGCTCCCCAGCACTCAGATCTTGTGGGTGTTCAGACAAATAGCTGGGAATTGGCTGGATGGACCTGATCCTGCCTGGGAGAGGGGAGTGGGACAAGTTAGGGGACACCTTCCACCAGCCCAGGCTGCTCCAAGCCCTGTCCAACCTGGCCTTGGACACTTCCAGGGATGGGGCGGCCACAGTTTCTCTGGGCAACCTGTGCCAGGGCCTGCCCACCCTCATAGCCAAGAATTCCTTCATAATATCCCATCTAACCCTGCCCTCTGGCAGTGGGAATCCATTCCCCCTGGTCCTGCTAGCCCAGACCTTGTCCAAAGTCCTCTCCAGCTCTCTTGGAGCCCCTCTAGGCACTGGAAGGGGCTCTCAGGTTTCCCTGAAGCCTTCTCTTCTCCAGGCTGAACAACCCAGACTAAATCACCTTCCTGAGCAAAGGTGAGATCAAAGCAGAGACACGTGTGCAACAAGGTCAGCAGGGAGTGGAGCTGAGCCCAGGGGTCGGGTGGATGGGCTGTCCCAGGACACTCTGCTGGGCTCACAGGGACCCCTCATCCCTGGGACACAGCCTGGAGCTCCCAGGGATGCAGCAAACATCGTTCACTCAGCTGAGCCCCGTCAGGGGGGACGTGACCTTCCCCCATGCTCTGCCACCAGAGCTCTCGGCGAGGGAACAGCCGTGCAGCACATGTAGGTCCTGCCTCTGAGCTGTGGGACCTCAAGGTCCTTAAAATAATCCCAAAGAAATAAACAAACAAACAAAAACATTAATGCCAAAAGCAAATGGGGAACAGACTTATTCCAGTCATTTTCTCCAGCAAAGCCTATTCAAAGCCAGGAGAGAGGATGACATGCTGGGCCAAGCCAAACACCCCTGCAACACATCCCAAACAATGGCTTCACAGAGCACGGAGCCAGAGGGAATATTGTGGTCATTCACTCAGATTCTCTGCAGAACACATGCCATGGCACTTCCCAGAATTCATTGTTTAAACGAGGCAAGGCTTGCTGAAAAACAGGCACTCTGTGACTTTTCCAGGGAGGGTGAATGCACTGGGATGCACAGGGAAGAGGGGGGGAATTTCTTCCTTTAAACCAGTTTGAGGACTGTGTGTAAGTGGAGGGAAAACCCTGTTGACTGGAAACAGCAGCTCCAGGGTGATGGAAACTATTTGCAGTTCTGGGCTAAGACCAGACTTAACTGAGTGAGGCATTTTTAGCACAAAATGTTTGGACTTCGCATCCTAAGATTAGTTCTGTGGAAAGGGAAGGAGAGCAGAGGAGAAATGCCACCACTTAAAGCAAACACTAAATACTCTGTTTCAGTTTGTAGGTGCTACCTCCCTATCCTTTAGTTTTAAATTTGCCAAGCTCCCTTGCTTTTAGCCTGGGGCAAGGGAAGGGCATTTGACTCATTGGAAATAGTCTCCTTGCTCTCCCCAGCTGTGATGCCAACTCATCATTCCTGCTGCACTCTGCATTCCAACACCCCACTTTCTACTCCTCTTCTTTGTTTGCTGTGTCTGGTCAACAAATATGGCAATGCTGGAGAAATCAAGGCACTGTTTGCCCAGAGGTACCTGAACCTGCTTTGCCCTCACTTCAGCCCGTGCCTTCATCCAGACTAAGATCCAGCCAAAATACTCCCTCAGTTTAGTGCATAGAGGAATTTTCCCTGCACCTCAGGAATCTGGACCTTGCTCTCCACAGCTGAACAAGCCCTGGCAGGACAGGCCAGCAGAGCCAACACCACCATGGGCTGGAGGCAAGGCTGCATTCCATGGGGGAGTGATGGCAGAGGGGCTGCACCCCAGGAGACACCCACAGGGGTTCCTGGGTTATATTTGAGGTCTCCCCCTCTGAGCTGCCACAGGGGTGAGCACGTTGTCCATCGCCCACTTCTGCACAGCAGGGTCAGAAATGGGAAAGAAGCCACTTTCCTTTCCAGTGTTCCTGGGCTCATGGAAACAAAGGAAAACCAGAGAAGGAGAAAAATAAAGGAGGTAGGGAAGTTCTGACAAATCAAAGGGCAAGGAGTGGGCAAAGGGAGGGAGTCTGGGGAAAAGGAGGTTTTAAGTCATTGCCAAACCACTGCAAATCCAGCAACGAGATTACACTTGGATAAAGCTCCTGGAAAAACCAGCTGAGGGGGGAGGCAAATCTGGCCAGGGATTAATGAGGGTTGAAATCCACTTCCCTTGCCAGTGCCCAGTGGCTGCTGGAGATGACAACCATGCCTGAGTCAGAGTGCTTGGAGAGGTGCAGCTGCTCCAGCAGCGGCAGGGAGGCCTGGAGCGAGGCAGGCAGACAGACAGACGTCATCCAAACCACGGGATACTCCCCAAGCCCTTTCCCACCACGGCTGGGGAACCTGCTGGCCCTCCCACCTGGGGCTCAGCTGACCCCAGGCCCAGCAGGAAGGGGAGTGGGGTGGTTTAAGGGCAGCAGGAGCAGAGCCAGGAATCCTGCTCAGCAGGACTAGCAATGGGCACAACAATGTGTAACTTCACCTTAAAGCAGGTCAGAGTGTCTGTGCATCCCTGTGTGGACAGGGTGAGGGCAGAGAGTATGGCTGAGGTGGGATGGAGGAACTTCTGCACTGCCCAGGGGGGTGGTGGGGTCCCCATCCCTGGAGGTGTCCAAGGAATGCCTGGAAGCAGCACTGAGGTCTCTGGGCTGGATGACAAGGTGGGCATCAGTCACAGATTGGACTCAGTGGTCTGGGAGGGCTTTTCCAACCTTAATGATTCTGGGATTCTTCCTGGGGCTGGAAGTGGAGCCTGTGTCATTGGGCACCACAGAGCCTGGGGTTCCCCAGAGGGAAGGGGGGATTGGGATGTTCTGGTTTACACCCAAAGCAGCTGCTCTGGTGGGTTCATGTGAAAGCCCCCTCTCCCCATCACTGCCCAGAGCCTGTGCTAGCTCCCAGTCTGGCTACAAGAGAATCCCCAGTGCCTTTGGAGAGGACAAGCAGGAAGAGCAGCAGGTTTTGGGGGAGGTCAGTCTCCAGCCAGGACATGGCTCTGGCAAGGGAAGAGCCCACACATGCCAGGTGAATTCCCAGGTGAGTCTCAGGCTGGGGCAGGACTCAGCTGCCCCCGAAAGGCTGAGCCCAGGAGCTCATGTCACCAGCCCCTGAGCACAGACCAGTTCTGAATGAGTCAGAGACCAGGCCCAGCAGCAATTCCTCCACAATGACATCCTTGTGGCAGGAAAATCTCTTTTACTAAGGGAAAGCCACTAAACAGAAGCACTGGTTTCAGAGAAACAACCATTGCAGGCCCAGCAGAGCCAGGGAAGCCAAAGGCCGTCTGCACGAGCCCTGGGCTGCTTCCAGGGGGCTGATGGATGTCAGATGCCCAGCCAGGCTGCAAACACACTGGGCTCTCATTTTAGTGACAGTGATTCCTGAATTTTGGGCAAGAAACGTCAACATCAGGCTGCCTTCCTCCCCCTGATGAAAGGGAAACAGATCTATTACTATTTTGTCAGTAAATGTTTTTCCTGGCTACAGGACCTGCTGGCTCTTCAAAGGCAAGTGAAAATTTGGTTTCATCCAGCTGTTCCCATGTGCTGGGAGCAGGGCCGAGGTGGGAAACCAGGGCTGGCTGGGCTGTGATGGAACAGACAGCCAGGGAATGACAGGCTGGGGAGAAAAACTCATCAATCACTGCTCAGGACCTTCCCTGCTCCCAGGTCTCCCTTCTGGCCAGAAACAGAGGGTCTGGGAGCAGAGGCAGCAGCAGCCCCCACAGCCCCTGCCTGAGCAGGGGTTAGGGCTGACATCCCTGTACTGAAGGGCAGGGCTGGCTCTGGGGGTTCATTGGGGACACCCAACTCCAGTCAGGCTTAGTGCTGCATGGCTGGGGTGGATCCTGCCCTTCCTAATCCCATTGGGATATAAATACCGTTGGTAATGGAACATTTACAGAGCCAGTTCCCACCACCTGCCCAGGAGAGGGACTTTGGACAAGGGCCTGGAGTGACAGGACAAGGGGGAATGGCTTCCCACTGCCAAAGGGCAGGGTTAGATGGGATATTGGGAAATTTCTTGGCTGTGAAGGTGATGAGGCTCTGGCACAGGTTGCCCAGAGAAGCTGTGGCTGCCCCATCCCTGGGAGTGACCAAAGCCAAGTTGGACAGGGCTTGGAGCAATGTGGGCCCACGAAGGGGGGTGGAACAAGATGGTCTTTAAGGTCCCTTCCAACCCAAACCATTCTATGGTTTCTCCCATTCTCATCCAAACATTCAGCTGAAGGGATATTAAAAGATTTGTCTGAGGAAGCCACAGGCTGGTTTGCCCAGGTAGCCCCGAGAAGCCAATGGCAGAACTCATGTTTGAGTCTAGATGCAGTGAGCCTTGACTGCAGGAGCCTCCTGGATGCCTCTGACACTCCTGAATATTCACGGCAAATCCGAGTTAACAGCTCAGCAGGGAGCCCGACCGAGGGCTGCCCAGGCTCCTTTGCATCCTGGCCTGGGTATCCACATGGGGCTGCCGGGAGCGAGGAGATGAAGAAAATTAAATGAAACCTCAGCCGACAAACCTGACAGTGGCCTAATTTGGGAAGGCAACATGCCCCAGGCCCTGCCTGCGGGGCTGGGAGAGCAAACGGCTCTAAACGTTCCAAAAATCCCTCCCTGCTGCGCCCGCGCCCCTGGAGACTCAGTCCCGGGAGCGTCTGGGAGCGCTCCGGGATCGCCCCTCCAGCTGGGAATGCGCCGCACACCGGCACGGCCGGAGCAGTCAGAGCAGCTGTCACTGCCAGCACAGCATCATTCCCACCTAATTGCTTGGGATGACTCTGCAGGGCCACGGTTGGTGCTGCAAAAACCAATCCATCAGTCATTCCCTCGGGAACGCTGCGACGCGGAGCTGCTCTGCATCCCTGGGCACCCACCTGGGACGCTCTTTGAGCAGCTGCGACGCCAGATTTTCCTGTGCCTGGTGCACTGGCTGATTTTGCTGGTACTGCCTCGTGCTCTGCAGCCCTTTGGGTCCCACCCAGTGGTTCTCCTGCCATCCATCCACACTTGGCGTGTCCTCCCCGTGCCTCTTAACCTTGTGCATGTTTTTAAATGATGACATTTCCTTTGGCTTGCACAGCATTTTATTTGTTCTTTATAGCCCTGGTCTCACACAGGGTGGATGTTGCTTGGAGAGAAATAGATGCTGTGGGGAGGGGAGGATGGGCTGGCTCTCGAGGTGTAACCCTGGCTTTGACATTGACTCTCCACAGGCCCAGTGTCCCCTCTGCCTGTAAAACAGGGACAATGCCATTGGCCTGCTGCTGGAGCTGCTGGGAGCATCTCAGATTAAAAACAGATTTTTAAACCAGGTGACCCTACAAGTGTGGGAAGAGGGGGATTATAAATCATAGAATTGTAAATCATAGAATCATTAAGGTTGGTAAAGACCTTTAGAGTCATCAAGTCCAACTACCAACCCAGCAGCACCCCTGTGAGCTCATATTATGAGCACATCTGGGGTGGACAAGGCTCATGTGCCTTTGGGTCATCTCTACTGCTTGACAGGGACACTGACCACAAAGCCCAGGGCCGAGGGGCTTCTCTGCTCTCAGGGCAATGGAATTTGGCTAAATTCAGCCCAGCCTCGATGTTCACATCTGTTCCCTCTGGGGCTGTGTGAGTCACAGCACTGCTCTGGTGCCAGCGAGGATGAGGAGCCAAGAAAACACCCTGGCACTTGTTCTTTCCCCTGCCAAGAAAGCTGCAAGAGGTGCTGGATGCTGCTCTTCCATGCTGCAGAGGTGAGCAAAGGCAGGTTCAGCTCCTTCCCACCTGCCAAGGAGCCAAGGGGATGTCCAGGCTGGAGTGGGGGGATGTGCCCACTGGTTGTGAGACGGTCATCACCCATCACTCCTCCCCGTGTGGGATGAGGTGCGAGCTCACACCCAACACCTGTAAAGCCTCTCACCCCTCGAGCCTCATTTGGTGGCTTTTTCTTGGATTATTAATTATATTTCCACAGTAATCTTTACATCCCTGCCTGCAAGTTGCCACACTGTGAAACACCATCAGGCTTTCGCTGTTCCATCCCAACCTTTCCCTTTGTCCCTCCTCCAGCCAAAAAATGGGGTGATGGATCACCTCAAGGCAGCAAACACAGCACGCAGCTCCCCAAGGGACCCCAGGCCAGATTTCTCCACAATGGCAGAGCCCAAGTCGTACCTGAAGCCAGCCCAAGCCAGCTGGCCAGCCCAGGAGGAAGAGGAGCTAATGGATCCCACCGGCTCTCACTCAGCAACAAACAACAGCGATTAACGTGAAGTGCGAGAGACTAATTGGACATTTAACCCAACTCTGGCACTGCAGGCCTCGTGCTGTAGCTGGAGAGAGGAAAGACAGAGCCTGTCCTCAGCTGCAGGCTCCTTTCCTGAGCCCAGGGCTGTAACCAGATACCCCCTCATTGCACCCCAAATTCCGACAGCCCACGTCCCCCTGAGGGATGCTCACGGTGGGTGAGTGAAGAAACAGGAGGAGAGAGGAGCTTCACGGAAGCTGACATGAATAAAAACATTCCCAATCTGGTTTTGTTTGTCTTTTTTGTTAGCTTTTCTTCTGATTTTTTATCTTTTTCCAATTCTCAGAGAAAAACAAGTTTGGAGAGGTTTCAGCTCTCCCTGCAGTGCTCCAAACACGAATGTAGCACCATCAATCATCTCCATGTAAACAAGCAGAGAGCCAAGGCCACTGCATCAAGAGTTAGATTTTGATGAACCAAAATTACCTGCAACTCCTTCATTTTATGCCACTGCCCATTATTCAGGGTGAGGCAGTGGCTGCAAACATGGCAATTCCATAGAAGCTGTAGAGTCACAATGGCTCTTTCCATAGTAGAAACCCAGAATGATTTCGGTGGGAAAGGACATTAAAGCTCATCTTGTTCCACCCCTGCCATGGGCAGGGACACCTTCCTCCATCCCAGGTCACTATCCAGCCTGGCCTTGGACACTTCCAGGGATGGGGCAGCCACAGCTCCTCTGGGCAAGCCATGCCAGGCCCTGCCCACCCTCAGTGTGAAATACTTCTTCCTTAGCAGCCACACCAGATGCCAAATGAAGTCAAATCAGCCTGAAAGTCTTGAACTGGACAATTCCCAAATCCACAGGCACTCTCCCAATAACCACTCCAGCATTCCCATCACACATCAGCATTCAGGAGAGTCAGTGTTTGTGTCCTTTACTGTCGATCAGCTTTACTGTTGAATTTTTATTAAAGCAAATGAGCATTTAGCTCATCTCCCCACGGGCCCTTCCCTCCCTGTTGGCCACCAAACATCCTCTCCCATGTGCCACCTCCACACCCCTTCCCTCTCTGTGCAGCATCTCGGTACCAGCCCAAGCCCAGTCTGGGACTGATGAAACATCACCAAAGGGTTCAGGGAAGGGATAAAAACTTACAGAGCACAGAAAGCAGGGCCAGAAGGAGAGTGCAGCCGACCCTGGGCAGACAAGGTGCTGGCCCAGCAGGGACCCTCCCTGCCCCAGGTATGCTGCCAAGACCCCCTAATGCTTCCCAGCCGTGGGGGCCGCAGGCAGCGCTCCCTGCCAAGGCAGCAGGGCTAATAGGGGTGATTTATGCCACGGTCACTAATGGCTGACCTGGGCTCCCATCAATCTCTCCCGGAGCTTTCTGAGGAGCGAGGGAGATTACAGCTTTACTGCCAGAAATCTGGGAAGCAGTGCAGGGCTGGGATAGTGCTCTGGGGAGGGGGAGGGTGGTGCCTCCCAGCCAGGGCATGAGGGGCAAGCAGGAGCACCCAACTGGGCACCGGTCCCACCAGCAGCTGTGACACCTCCAGACAGTGCCAAATTGGGGCAGAGGAGCAGAACCCACCTTGAACAGCAGCAAGAGCCACTGCTGGAGGCACCCCTGGGCATCTCTGAGCTGCCACTGCTCTGAGTGCTGTCACAGCTCTGAGTGCTGCCACAATGCCCAGAGGTGTCTCACTCTGCTTCTGAATTCAAACCCATTCTAAATTCCCTGCTCTGCAGTGAACTGAAACCTCAGGAGGGAACATGAGAGCAAAACTTCTGGGCTGAGATGTCCCACATCAGCCTCCTGTGGGCAGCCTGGCAGGGATGTGGCACTATTTTGCTGAGGCAGCCACAGGGGTTTGCTTTTAAAACCAAATAGCCTGAGCCAGCATCATTTTTACAAACTGCAAACAGTAAAGAAAGGGTTAATCCCACCACAGCCCCCCAAAAAAGTGGTGGAAATGGAGATACAGGAGGATAAAAGGGCTCTCAGGAGAGGTCAGCATGAGAGGAAGAGAAACAGAGGAGAGAAGGAATTTGCTTCCACAGAAACCCCAAAGTGTTGAAAGAATTCATGAACCAAAGGGCCAAAAGGAAGGGGCACAACCTGACTGAGGTGGGATGTCCTCAGGAGGGGCAGGGACTGTGCACCCAGAAGATCCCTGGGTGGGTGGGTGTCTGGGTGGGTGCTGGGGGTCAGCCTGTTTCCTAGTGAAGGATGCTTTAACGAGGAGGAGGAGGAGACCAGACTCAAGGATGGGCAGGGTGGGAGGCTCCAGCAACACCTGAGGAACAGCAGTTTTATCCTTGGCCTGGGATCATTAGGCAGGACATTGGCTCAAAAATGAACCCTGGGCATTTCAGATGCTCCCAACCCCTGCCTTTCCCTCTCCACTCCAGGCTGGCTCCTCAGCTGGTTGCTATGGGGAGGAGTAAGCAGAGCCCTGGATGGATGGGGAGGGGATGAGCTCTGCTCAGGGACCACCACTCCTCAGCAATGCTAAATTTGGCCTGATGGACTGGGAACAGGTGAGACTCCAGGGACAGAGCCTGGCTTTCAAGGTGATGCCTCTACCCTTGAACACAATAGTTGCTGGAAATATCGTGCTAGGACAGAGACTGTGGATAAGGGAGCAAATTTCATTCCACATTGTTTGGGGCATCAGGGAGGAAAAATGGGAGCAGAACTCCAGGCAGAGGCTGTGATGGATGCAGCACCTCGGTCCAAGCCCAGCTGAGCACTGTGGGCACAGGCCATCGGCTGTACTGGCACATCTCTCTCCTCTTGGCACCATCAGCCTCCCTCTAAAGCACACGAAGCACTTAGCAGAGCCCTGGAGCTGCCGCCTCCACGCCAGGCAGCAGCTCCAGCCGCTGGGAAGCGATCCCTTCCCTGGCACCGGCACGGGGGAAATATGTATCGAGGAGAGGAGCGGCTCCAAAAGGAAAGACAGAGAGACAACTTTGTTGTCGTGGCCAAATTCGAGCCTGCCAAATTCCGTTTCTCTAAAATGCTGCCTGCATTTTCAATAAATAAGGAGAAATCAAAACAAGCCCCGCTCCCTCCCGCTCCGGCTGCTCCGCGGTGGCTGCGCAGACACCTGCCACATCCACTCCTGGCACTGCCGGCAGAAGGGATCTGCCCATAGCGCTTGCACATTTGTCTGTGAAGCTCATTAAGATCCGGCAAGATGAAAGGCAGTACAGAAATGTAAGATCATTATCGTTATCAAAAGAAACACAGAAAACTGCTGCTATAGAGGCAGATTTGTTTCCATATCGAGAGCTGTTCAAAGTTCGCTGAGACGCTCTCTAATAAGGTGGCTGTTATATGAATCAACTTCAAGAGCTTCTCTCACGCTGGGGAAAACTTCCAAGGACCCCTTTGCCTCCCTCGTCTGTCGCACAAATTCTCCGTGTCGTTTCTGACACATTGGAGGCGGTTTTGGTAGCGGGAAGGGGATCCTGTCTCCCAGCACTCCGGGCTCGAGTGCTGCTGAAGGCACAACACACAGAGGGAGGGGATGGACATCGTGTGATGTGATCAGGGACGTTGTGTGATGTGACCAAGGACATCGCTCAGCCTCCTCATCCCTGCCTGGGGAGTAAGTGCAGGCAGAGGCTCCCACCTGAGGGATGGGGCCCAGGGTGCACCCCAGCATGCACTGGGCAGCACCAGCCACCTTCCAGAGAAAAACAGTTTGGATTTAAATACACCAAATCAAGTCAAGAGTGTTCTCCCCAGCAGAAATTCCCCATGGAATAACCCCAGAGTGTATCACAAAGCCGTGGGGGCAGGTTTAGCCCCTCAGGTGCAGAGCAGGGACACCCATGGCCATCACCAAGCAAGGCCACCTCCCACCTCCCTTCAGTGCCTCCAAGTGATGATACCAGAGACCTTCATGTGCAGAGTCCTGCTTGCCATGGGTGCTCCAGGAGCCTGCAAGGATGGACTTCACATGGGAATGCAACCCCCTCACACAGCCTGCAAAGAGGAACTCACTGTTTTAAAACAGACTCCAGTTCCTGCACTGGGAGGGTGCTGGTGCCAAGCCTCAGGCTTGGAGCTGACTGATGGGAATTTGGATGCAGCAAATCTGCTCCTGCCTGGAGGAAGCAGAAGAGTTAAACTTGCTCAAGGCACCATATTTTTTCCAAGAAGAATCAGTTCTTCCCACACAGGGTCAGTTCTTTTTTGAAACCAGCCTCCCTTTTATCCACAAGAAAATCTGCTCATAATTATAAACCAAGGAAGAAGAGGTTTCTGGAAATATTCATTTGCAGCTGAGCCATTTTCACCCTGGCACAGGCGGAGCCTTCCTCGCTCCCATCTGTCGCGTTCGCACGGCGGCGGCGATGCCAGCCCGGCTCTGCCACCCAGCGTGGCACAGGCAGGAGGGAGAATGTGACACCGGGGGGGTGGGCACGGGGGGGGCCACTGCGAAACTGGGCAGGACTTGGAGCTTGAGTCCTGCCCAAGATGTTCGACTTACACATGAACAGCTTGGCACCACGAGGGGCTGGGAGAAGAGGAGGATGAGGAGGAGGGGGGAGGAGGAGGAGGAGGAGGAGGAGGAGCAGTGCAGGCGTTGTCTGAGCACTGTTAGGGAAGAGATGAATGGAGAAGCCTCACAGTGCTTAGTTTGATGGAATCTAGAGGGCTCAGGCCATCTCTTCAGCTGTACAGCACAGAACTGGAGCACAAGGTACCCCAAACCAGGCAGCCCACACGCCCTCTGCTCGCTCAGCACCTCTGCCTGGCTCCAGGCACCAAGCCCAGGGGATGGGATCCTTGCTCTTTCTGCAGTGAAACCTCTACAGCTTCTCCCCATCCAGCCTCTCTCCCTCTTCCGTAGCCACATCCCATTTATGGACATTGCCATGAATAAATCAATCTGCTGCTCGGTGCCTCCACCTTCAAATATTTATAGTCTGTTATTATACTTTTCACTCCCTCCCTGTACATATGTGCCCTTTCTTTTAAACGTCTCTCCACCAGACTCTGTATATTTAGTTCTTTTAATCCCTCCCCATAAATCTACCCTGATCCACTCCCGGCACTGTATCCATTCACCCCTGTGGATGAGAGGCTTCCAGGAAGGGCTCTTGTCACCTCTCTCTGTGGCACAGTGCCTGGGGACCAGGCTCAGAGTGTGTTGGAGTGCTCCAAGCATCTCCAAGACACCTCCTATGATTCCCAGCACCAGGTTCCAGTCTCATTCCACCTTCTTGCCCTCACTGGATTTTGCATGTTCTTATTTCTCTCTTTTTTTCCCCCCTCCCTTCTCCCAACTGCAAATGACAAAATTGCGAGCAGCTCCCAGACAAGTTGCAAACCCAGAAATCAGCTATTTCTGGAGACTGAATTTTAACTTCCTTTCTTATTTGCAAGTTGCCTGGAAGCAGCTTGTGAGTACCAGGAAACTGGGAGTCAGGAAAGGCTGCAAGTTCACACACCATGTGGGATCCTTCCTCAGTCTGGCAAGCTGTGAGCCATCAGGTGCAGCAGCCCTATTGCCTGGGCTCAGCATCCCCATTTGGAAATCATATGGAATGGCATGGATTGGATGGGACCTTACAGCTCATCTTATTCCGAACCCCCTGCCATGGGCAGGGACATCTTTCATGACACCAGGTTGCTCCAAGTCCTGTCTAACCTGGCCTTGGACACTTCCAGGGGCGGGAGAAGACTGAATGCTCTGCAGGGCTGGCCCTTGCCCTGCAGCACTCCCAGGATGTTGCTCCCCACCCTCTCCAAGCTGGAATGAGGATGGGATATGCAGGGGCAGAAAGTGCCCAGCCTGGCAGCTCTGCCACAGCCAGCCTTGCTCAGGGCAAGTTTGGTTGAGGAAAGGGAAACCAAGTTCACCTTTAACAGTGAAGAGAGAAGAGAGAGGCTGCTGAGGGAAGCAGATTAGCTCGTGCCAGGCAGGCCCCAAGCAGAGCTACAAAACCTACTCAAGTTTATAATTTGCTGTAATGAAGCTGTTTCAGGCAGCAAACCCTGAGCGGCCACAGCCGATGGAGCCGGTGACACGGAGCCCTGGGATTACAGCCTGCCATGAGTCCTATCCCTGCCAGCATAACCCTCCAGATAATCACAAAAAATGACCAATTAAACAGTCTGTGGGAAGCCATCTGAAAGGCTGAGGGGATTTAGTGAGCTCAGGATGGTTTTCTAGTCAAGGGATCAGACAAATGCACTTCCTCACACAAAAAGCCTCGTGTTCCATGTGGACACAGGATCAGGCAGGGCTGGGGCAGGGTTCCCATCACTGGGCACTGTGGCACAGGCAGGACAGGCACAGGAGGGCCAGCAAGGGCCTACACAGGAGTATTAAAGTGAGTTACAGTGGCAAAAGCACCTGGGCCATTTCCAAGGCTGCGGTAGAACATCCCTCCCTCCACAGCCTGACCAGCTTTGGGAAAACTTCCCAAAGTGGGAGCATCTCCTCCATCCCACACCATCCCAGCCCCCACTTCCACAGCCACCCTTCAACCCAAGCACAATCATGGATGTGGGGAAGTCCTCAGCCCCCAAAATGTTGGAGAAGGGGAGAACCCTGAAGTCTCTGAGGACAATGGGTTGTGTGGGGCTGAGTTCCAGAGTGGAGTTAAACCCCAATACAAGCCTTCAGCCCCTTCATTTCCCCGCCCATCCCCTCAAGACTTGTCTGGAGCTCCATTTCCCACCCATTAGATGCTGCTTTTTGTGGCCCAGCAAACTCTGCTCAGCTGAAGCTCTTATGCCATTAAACCAGCCTCACTCCCCTCACAGCTGTTTCTGTGTCCCTCTGCAAATTTGGGGGCTCTCAGCCGTGCAGCCAGAGCTGCGTCAGAGGATTTTGTGTTCATATTCAGGGGTTGCTTCTGCTGGAGAACAAGTGCCACGTTCCTGCCTTTGGCTGCTGTCACAGTGAACTGGGACCTCTAAGCCCTGTCCCAGTCCAGGTCAGACGAGGTGGACTGGTGTCCTCGAGCCAGGGGTTCCCCTCCAGCAGGACACGAGCTGCTCCCTGGTCCCCGACCTCTGAGCACCACGGGCTGTAATTATCCTCTGGCCCTCTCACAAATTGCTCATTTGACTTTGAGCGCCGAGTGCTGACTCTCTGGCTGGGTGTGAAATGGGGGCTTAAATCAAAGTGCTTCCTCCAGGGAGCTGGGGGAGAAGGAGACAATTAGATTTGAGCCCTGAAGTTTTACAAGTCTAATAAATTTCCTGGTAGCCTGAGGCTGCTGGGCTGCTGTGGAGAGCCGGGGCGAGGGCTCGTGGTGAGTGAGAGCGAGCATTCCTCAAGGCAGGGAGCCACAGAGGCACCACACGGCTCTGTCTGCAGGGTGGTGACTCGTCTCACCCCCACACTGCCACCTCTGACTGCCCCAGAGCTGGGATGGGAACCGGAGATGGAGACAACACACCCCTCATGTGCACTGTGACCACAGTGGGGGGACAGCGCAGCCAGGAGTGACAGTCCTGAACCCCACTCTGCCCATTCACAGTGGCCTCAGGGCTGGTGGGTGGCAGAGGAGAAGAGGAAGGTCAGGGCCAGCAGTGTGCAGGGAAGCAGCTGGACACAGCAGGAAAAGAGCATCTTCTTAATTGGGTTTCACAGCACTGCTGGAAAAGGGGTCGTGGCAGAGAGGTGACAGAGGTGTTGGCACTGACACAGCGAGCACCTGGCAGGGAGAGGGCAGGACAGCCTTGGAAGGGGGAGCAGAACCCCACCCCCACCCCCCTCTAAGCTCCTACTCCCCTTGGAAGGTACAGCCTGGCCTGTGGCTGCTCATTATTCTGCCAGAGCTGCTCTTCTTCTCCCAGGACCTAAACAGACCCTACTTCACGCCAGCAATGCTAATGGAGGAGAGGATGGAGAAGGAAGCTCCCTTCCTCCAGGAAACTCAGCTTCTGACAGCCCCTGCAGCAAAGCCTCTGCTGCCACTGCCAGGGCCGGTCCCACCTGGGCTGGGTTTCTGTCTCCTCCCACAGGCAGGTGAGATGGAGCAGCTGGATGAGCTGCTCTGGGGCTGTCCCTGGGGGAAGCACATCCCTGGCACAGAGACCTGCCTGCACCTGCCTGGGCAATGAGGGTCCCTGGGGCACTGTGTGCCACACAATCATGGAACTGTTTGGGTTGGAAGGACCTTAAATCTCATTCCAACCTCCTGCAATGGGCAGGGACCCCTTCCACTGCACCAGGTGGCTCCAACCTGGCCTTGGACACTTCCAGGGATGGGGCAGCCGCAGGTTCTCTGAGCAGTCTGTGCCAGGGCCTGCCCATCGTTCCAGTGAGGAATTTACTCCTAATATCCAACCTAACCCTTCCCTCTAGCAGTGGGAACCCATTCCCCAGCTGGAACAGTGCAGGAGTGAGGCAGAGACATAGCACAGTGAGGAGGGATCTGGGTAAAAATTAAGAACCTGTGGTTCCCTGGGAATTCTCCTCCTGTGTCCCCTGTCCCCTATCCCAAACTATCCTCTGTCCCTGCCCTGGCACTGCCAGGTATGGGGACATGTCTCTGGAGAGGAGCAGAAGTGCCACTGTCTCAGCTGGGCCCTTTCTCCCTCACTGGAGAAGCAGCTCCTCTGCTCCATCCCCACCTCTGTGGCCGCCTCTAGTATTTGTTTAACATCAATTTGCTGTAAATTACATATTCCTCCAACATGAAGTAAAATATGGTTTATGTTCTCATTTTCCCCCTGTCTTCCCACTAAACCTTTTTCTTTTCCAATCTGAGCTGGCTACGCTGTGCTGGGATTAGCAGAGATGTGTTTAAGCAGCCAGTCAACCCTCAAGCATTGCTCATAAAACCTGGAGATCTCGGAGAGTCACTTGCACTTGTCGCCGGTGACCATAAATCCACATTTCAAGGGGACTCTTCTCTCCCTCCCCTTTTCTTTGCTCTCTCTCACTTCAGGTAGGTGAGGGATGTGGAGTGTGTCGTGGCTGGAGCTCAGCAGCCACTGTGCACCACTGTCCCCTGTCCCCTGTGCCAGCATGTGGGACACTGGGCATGGGCTGGTCACCTCGGTGACAATGGGGAGGAGAGAGCTGGGCCTGGGGAGTTTGATCTCCTTTAAAGCAAATATTTCCTTACATGGGCTTTGCAAAGCCCTCATCCCAGGCTGAATTCCTGCATTTCTCTCCAAACAGGGATTTCACCGCAGATGAATCCACGGCACCCGCTCTAGTGCTGTGCTGTGAGGCTGCCTGAGCTTCCCCCTGCTTGTGTTTTGTCTTGTGTTTTTGGATGGGAACTCATTGTGTTGGAGCATTGGCAGGGAACAGCCTATCCTGAACAAGCAGAGCCTGGGCTGGTCCCAATGCTCCAGCCAGGATGGGGGGAGTGGACACGGGACCTCACACCATCAGGGTCTGCATCACTTGGAAGGGGACAAAGAGAGAGGATCCAGGGCTGATGGGGCACCCGCGGGGCTGGGAGCAGGTCCTGCCTCCCTCGAGATGGGCTTTCAGGTCCATTCCATTCCACCCCAAACCATTCTGGGAATCTATGTTGGTTGTCCACAGGAAATCTGCTGAAGCCGTAAAGACTTAGACAGGGGAGAGCTGCATAGGGGGAGAGATGGATTTACATATTTATTTATATAAAAGGGAGACAGGACCCCTTGTTTTTATCAGGAGCAGGGGTGGATTTTGCTGCAGTGTAAGACAGCAGGAGGAAGGGCTGGCACTGTGCACAGGAGCAGGATCGGGCCAGGCAGCTCCAGGATTTGTTCTTCCTGGCAGGTTGGGGTTTCTTTCCCCTCCTTTTCTTCCCCAAAGCGGGTGATGTTGGGGAAGGAGCAGGTTATGCAAATACTCCTCGGGCAGCTTTACCTGCCGTCGCCCCGGCAACGCGGAGTGCAGGCAGCGGGGTGCGGGCAGGGCACGGGGGCTGCGGGCAGCGGGCAGTTTGTCCCGCACTGCCCGCCGGGAGCACCGCGCCATCCCTCCACCCTCCCGTGGGGCAGCAGCACAGCCCCCCTGGGTCTCGGAGCCCCTCAGGCAGCGGTGGGGGTCTCCTTCTCCTGGGCAAACCGCCCTGCAGAGTCAGTGCCCCCTCGGGCAGGCCCCGGGAGCGCGGGGACCGAGACCCTGCGAGCTCGGAGCAGAGGGCGGCAGGAGGGAGGAACCCTTATCACCTTTTTCTTTTAATTTTCCAAGTGCACCATAAAAATTATTGTCCCGAGGACATGTGTAACTAATTAAATGGTACAGGGAGAAGAAAAACATGGATTTTTAAGAGACTTTGAATTATGTCTGGAGGTGAAGGAGTCGGCAGGCTCAGGGGATAATTAATCACCAGAGGTGAGATGTCCTGGCGTCCTGTGCCAGCACTTGTCCCCAGCTGCCAGAGCTCATGAGGCACCAGCCACTGCCAGCACTGGGAGCAGACAGGGAGCTGGCACAGGGATTTTGGGTGTCTGCAGAACCCTGGCAAGAGCCTTGTGCCTATGGAGCACCTCCCCTCCAGGGCCACCACCACATCAGGAGCATCCTTCCCAAGCGGTTCCCTGGAAGTTCTCATGGAGTGCATTCATATCTTACTACATGTTCTGCCCTACTCAACTCACCCATGAGGATCACCTAAATTCCCTCCATGTCCCCTCAGCAGCCTGAAAGCAGCACAGGGAGCCAAACACCTGGACTGCACTTCAGCATCCCTCTATCGGAGCATGTAATTTAAAAAGCACCCCAAACCCAGCAATGGTCCAGGTAAAGAGCTGAGAAGACTCCAAAGGGAAAGCAAATGTTGGGGCATCCCTGAGCTCATCCCAGCAGAGCTGAGGAAGCTGTGCAGGTGGCATTGCTGGCTCCTGCCCCAGCTCTGAGGTATCCCCATGGATGAGGCATCTCTTTGCAAAGGTGCCCAGCTGGAGAAGGAGCAGGGAGGGTTCTGACACCCTGTCAACTCTCCTGGCTGCTGCCCAGAGTGGAGGAGCCACATTCCTGCCCCAGTCTATGCAAACAAAGCCCAAGGAACCTCCTGGTCTGATGGAAGGTGTTATGGCTCCCAAGAGAGTCCTGGGAGAGCCTGAGCATGAGGGGCTGGGCAAGGCCAGGGGTCCCCAGCCTGGGAACAGCCCCCAGCCTTCTGCTGGGAAAATTAAAATTATTAAAATATTAGGGAAATTATTGTCTCAAGCTTCTCTGCTATTTCCATCCCCCCAGCCAATGCCCTCCACAGAGCTGGGGCCAGAGCAGCTCTGGGGGTGCTCCAGGGATGGGGGGCAACATGGGCAGCGTGGGAAGGGTGGGCATGAGCACCTCTGAGAAGCACAAGCATTTTTGAGAGGTGACCAAACACTTTCCAATGGAATGCTGTCGTCAGGAAATGTTGATTCCACACACCAGAAGGGCTTTGTGGAAACATATATATTTCATCAACGTGTTTTGTGAATAATTATGAAAACATACTGCAAGGTCTGGGGGTTCCATTCCAACTTTAGCATTTTTCCTCTTAGCTGAAATGTCAAAATCAAACCAAAATGCTACAGAAAACAATTTCAAGCTTTGTGAGGGAGATTTTTTTTTTTGGGGGGGGGGGTGTTAGATAATTCCTTTATTTATTGTTACAATCTTTTTCAATTTCATGTTCAGGTGAAATTTCTAGATACAAACTTCTCCTCTCCCAGGCAGTGAACAAAGAGGTGTCAGGGCTTCCCTTCTGCACCTTTGCTGTGAACCTGACCCCGAGCCCGGCGTGCCGTGGGAATGCCCAGGAGGGACTGGTGCCCTGATGTGTGTTTGAGCAACAGCTGGGTCAGAGCCCGCGGTGTCACATCCTGCATTGATTGTCCTGGCCCTCTCCTGGCCCTGTCCTGTCCCTCTCTGGTGGCTTTGACCCCTGCTCCCCGTGGGACGTGCCCTTGTGCCATGGGAGCAATACCTGCCAGCAGAGAGAGGCTTTCCCAGCTTGGCACCATGTCCCAGGGGCTGGTGGGGGGACACTTGGTGGCCATTCCACTCCTGCCACACGTGCCCCAGTGGTGTTCCAGCAGCAAGTGAGCAGGGCTGGAACTTTGGGCCCTTCCAATTAGCATTTTGCTCACCTGATACCAGGAGTGAGTAACCAACACCTGGGGGCCCTCCCAGCCCAGCTGAACAACCATTTCCATCTCTGACCACAGTAATTGATGTCCTATTTTCCCTTCATTCATATGCAGGTGGCATGGGAAGGCTGGAGCAGGGCTGGGAGTGGGATGCAGCATCCATTGTCCCCACACCCCTGGCTGCTGGGCACTGAGCTGAGCCCGCTGCTCTGGTTTTACTGGAGCTTTACTGGTTTTGCTCTGCCCCAGTGACACCAGTAGAGCCAGGTCTGTGGTGTGGAGGCCAAGCCTGCAGCCCCTCCATCCCGGGGGAGGGCTGCTTTAACATTCAGCTCAGTCACAGCGATCTGTAACTGTCTGCCAACCACTGCCGGCCCCGCAGGGGGATTTGTCTGCATCATTCCTGGCACTTGGCACAGGGATTGTCAAGGTGTGTGTCTGCCTGGCAGCCCCTGGCTGGGGTGGGCTCTCTAAGCAGGAGGGGATCAGTGAAGCAGGGCCCCCACTGCCAGGGCAGCCCCACGGGGTCGCAGACCATGCACAGCCCCATGGGGGGCACAGCCCCATCGTCCTGGCCCAGGGACCATAAATGAGACAGCCAGGAGGGAAGGAGACTCCTGGGCATCTCCTGCCAAAGCCCCCAGAGCATCTCAGAGACATGGTCTATATTCCCTCTAAATTTCCTGCAGCTTCTTGGCGTTCTTCTGGGAGCATGAATTTATTTGATGTAATTTCATTTTGGGGTGGTTTTTAAGTAATTAAAAGAGACGATGGATGAAAAGGCAAAAAATTAAAGGAAGGATTACCAGGGCTGTGAGGGAATTCCCCAGGGAGAATGTAGCCCAGTGCAATGAGCTTAAAATCTTCTCCAAGCAGAAGTGGCTTTTCCACTGCTCTGCATAACCAGGGGCTGAAGAGTTTGTCCAAGGTACCAGGCACTGCTGGAGTTCCATGTTCCTCTCCTTGCACTGGGAATTGGAGCAAATCCCACGTGCAGCAAAGATTCCATGACGTGCCAGCACTCCTTGTGGAGCTGAGGAGCGGGGATGGAAGCTGAGGCAGCAGTCCTGGTGGGCAGCAGGTCACTGTACACGGCAAGCTTGGCTGCTCTGGTGGAATTTGGCAGGGCTGCCCGGAACAGGGAAGTCACTCACTTGTCTGAGATGTGTCTTGATGGAAATCAGTGCTGGGATCACTCAGACAAGTTGTGTGCTGGGGTCACTGCACAGTCCGTGGCTCTTGCCCGGGGATGTGTGCTGAGGAAGCAGAAGTCCCTGGCTGCACTCCAGGAACAGATAAGCTGTTTAGTTATAGGATAACTAGATTAACCAGCCCGTGTGGGGACAACAGATCACAACTGCTATGCCAGAGATGTGGGGCTGATCTGCCCCTTGGCCTGTTACGATAAAGCAGCAGGTTTGACCTGGAGCAAAAAGAAAGGTGGGAAAAGTTTGTTGCAATGTCAGGAGCAGCACAAGTGCCAGGGATCCAGCTGGGGTAGCTTCTGTGACAACTCACAGAGAGGTGTTGTTGGCCACACCATGCCAACCCATCCCATCCCATCTCCTTATCCCTGGTGAGCTGCTGGGATCACAAGGACCTCCTGAGGCTCCAGCTGTGCCCACCCTTGGCACCAGGGAGCCCCAAGCAGCAGCAGTGCAGGTGGGAGGGTGAAATGAGGCATCACACCGGCATTAGTGCACTCTAATCCTAACCCCAACCCTCCTCTTCCTGCACCCTGGTCCAAACTCAGTCACTGGTTTTCAGAGATCCTGAGCAGTCTCTGACTGCTCCCCAGGCTTCATCCCCCCTTGGAGCTGTCCCAGCATTTGCAGTGAGAGCTGCCACATGGCCCTGGAAGAAGCACAGGGCTGTGAACTGGTGACCCAAGAGACCCACCCAGCTCTGCTGCTGGCCCTGGATAAGGCATTTAATGCCTTTGGCTCTTCACTCATCCTGACTTCTGGAAGAAGCACTACAGACCAGTTGGACATGACTTGGTTAGTTAATGCTTGGTAAGCACTGTTCACTGCAGTTACCTGAAGGACAAGGTTGGGAAAAGATTCTTCTGACTCATAACAAGTGAATCTGAGTCAGGGAGAGCACACAAACCTTCCTAATCATAACACCTCAGCCTTAACATCTGCCTTGGGATCATCTGGAAAAGGGAGAGCCTGCTCATTCCAGGGACAAGGGGCTCATTTGCACAATTAAAGGACTAACCAAGAAACCAATTTTTTCGGGCGTGGTTTCTCACTTGGTTGTAGGAGATACTTTGCTAATTGTCTGTGCCCAGGGCGAGCTGTGTGGTGTGTTCTCCCAGCTCCCAGTTCCATGGGCTGGTTCCATGCAGGGCTGGGGATCCCTCCTGCCCAGGGGAAGGGCTGAAAGTCCTCTCCTTCCCAGGAATGCAGGAGCATCCACAGCATGAGCTGCTCCTGAAGTGTCTGTTCTCAGAGCATGGTCCAGACAGCACAGTTCCACCTCATCTTGACATCCCTACCTGCGCACCCATTAAGGTCCTTTCTTGGAGCCTCTTTTACTGAGACATCCCTTTTTCCTCTTGCTTTACAGTGCAGTTCCCAACGTGTTTGATTTAAATGAAGCCAATTTCAGAGACCATGAGTGATGCTGGGCTCAGCCCCATGGCCAAATCCTTTCCTCCAGAGAGTCTGCAAGTTTTCAACAGTCCTTCAAAGCTCCTCTGAAGGACATGTTCAGCTGTGGGGCCATTCTCCTGCCCCAGGCTTTTGTATGTCCTTCATCCTAGTGGATTTATACTCTTGGTTTTCCTATTGCTCCAGGCTTGCTGCCCCCAGGACCCAACTAGTTTGTCCTAACATTGGCCTGAGCATGGCCAGGAGCAATCCCTCACACCGCAGGAGATGCCACCATGTACTCACAGAAGAGGGAAAACAGCCATTTTCATCCTCCAGACCATGGGATGCAGAGGAATGGACCTGTGGAAACGGAATAGATGTGAATGGATGGGCAGAGACACAATGCTGGCTCAGCTGGTCCCTGCCCTGTCCCATCCCACTCAGTTTTCCGGCGGGTTCCTCCCTCCCAGCCCCTCAGGGTGTTTTCTGTGCACCAAAGACGTCTCCACTTTCCCCACAACACGTACTAAGGCGACCACACAAACCAGAGGATGTGAGTCGGAGCAGCTCCGAGTGCGCCGGGCAAATCTGATCCTGCCAGATTAGGGAAGGCATTAACGAGGCTTTGAGCCCTTGCCTGGGTCCTGGGTTTATATATGGCCCTGGTCACCGCTCAGAGAGTGCCATTCCATCCATCACGCCCGCCCGCCGCAGCCCTGGCACCCGGCCAGCCAAAGGTAATTTTGTGCTGAGTGATATCAGAAGCCAAAACGAGCCCCACATACTTTGTGTAATTCCCAGAGGCTGTAAAACACCTCAGCCGTCTCCCATCCAACATTTATGTGTTTTGCATTAAACTTCCTCAAATTAGTGCTAAGTGCATTAAAGTTGTAAAAATACCCCAAGTAAAACCCCATTAAATGCTTAGATGGGTGGATGCAGTGCACCCCCAAACCCCTGTAACCTGGGTCTAAATTCAGGAGCCCCGTGAAGCCCAGGGCCTGTGCCAGGAGCTGCCTGGGAGTGCCGTGGTGGAAGGGATGAGCCATCTCATTGCCAGCCCCCAGAGCAGCTTCTTCCCAACAGGGGATTCCTTTGAGACGTCAGACTTTGCAACTCTATTAATACTCACTGGAGCATCGAATGCAGACAAGACAGGCCGGGGGGACGGGAGGGGAGGAGGGAGGTGGGGAGGAAACATCCAGGCTTGGATTTATGTCCCAGTGTCCCTGGCACGTCCGGGGACAGGGGGTGGCAGCGTGCCCCAGGCTCCATGGGCTGGCTATTGTTGGGGCACAGAACCCCCAGTCCTGCTCCAGCTGCTCCGGACGGAGCTGCTGCCGCATTCCAGGAGGAGCCAGAGGGCTGGCAGCATGCTGGCAGGAAGCTTTGCAGGGATCCTTTTCCTCCAGCTTGGGTCAGAGGGCCTGGTGGAGAACCCCCTGCCAAGCCTGGGGGACCTGAGTGACCCAAAGTACATTTCCTAGTCCTTCCCAAATCCCCCAAGCATTCCCTGGCCCCACAAAACACTCCACCAGAGCCCAAACACTGTGCCACTGGGAACCTATTCATTTCATCCCATCTCCTCTGGCAACCCTGCATGTGTTTGGTGTTTACATCCCGGGATGCCTGGATACAGCCGACCACACTGGAGGTGCTTCCCGGCAGGGGCTGATCTTCCTCCCGGCGCCGCTTCCACCGCAGTCCATGGGCAGGAGGCACTTTGGCTGCTGCCATTTCTCCTCTGCCAGACTCCCTGTGTAAACCCAGTGATGGCAAAGACACTGCCAAGCCTGGCAAGGGGAATGTCCCACGGAGTGCCTGCAGAAGGAAGGGTGGGAATGGAAGGCAGGGAAGCTTGCCTTGATGGCACTGGGTGAAAGCAGCTCTCCACAGGCAGGAGCTGCCCACGGGGCAAGGGGAGGGAAGGTGATGTCCTTCTGTTTGCTTTTCCCATGTGTTCCCAGAAAGGTGGAGATCTCTTCCTGGCTGGCTCCCAGTTGAAACGAGCTGGGAATTGTGCAAACAGCCATAAAATCCCCCAATCTGAGGAGGAAATAGCTCTGCCTCCCTGGTGGCTTTTCCTAAGGGAGAGAATTATCAGCTCAGCCTTCAGCTCAAGGAAAGCAGTCCAAGGGTCAGGGACAGGGGTTTAGCTTTTTGAATCCAGAGAGTCAAACTCCAAAAGATCTGTCCCATTCCCTCTGCTGTGCTCCTGCCTCCCCTGCACATTCCACTCCTCCCACCATTTCCACAGGCCCACCCAGAAAGCCTGGAGAAGAGGCTTCCCATTTCATCCCATCCCATCCCATCCCATCCCATCCCATCCCATCCCATCCCATCCTACCCCATTTTGTCCCAACCCATGTCATCCATCCCATCCCCTATCTCATTACCATTTCCCCCCCTGGCCCCTCTGTCCCTCACTCAGCTCCTGGGGCAGGAATTCGGTGCATGGTCAGGTCCATGTGGGCTCATGGCCATTCCATTCCATTCCTGCTCTCAAAGATACCTGTCCAGTTTTATTCCTGTCACTTCCCAACCCTTTGGAAACCTTCCCAGGTTGTACTTACAGAATTACTGTTCCTGCTCTGAAGAGAAAAGAGCCAAATCTTGTTCCTCCTCCCTATTACTATCTGAAAAGAGGATTATCCACCCCACAAAGGGACACGTTTGGTTAATGATGTTTTTACTTGTCTGAAAGTGAATTTTTAGAAAGTATCTTTCCCTCCCCATGTCTCCTCCTGGCTCCAGCCCCCCAGGCATGGGACAAGCCCTGGTCACGTGTTTTATTTCCTGCTGGAAATACTGGTCTCAAAACCACTCCAAGATTGGGGATTTGGTTTGATTTTGTGCAAGGTTCCCAGTTCTCTGCATCCCCCCAGCCAGTCACTGGTTGGATGGAAGGTCCCAGGGTGGGTGTGGCAAGGAGGGAGCTGCCAGTGCTGATCCAAAGAGAAATCCAGCATCAACATGAGAAGAATTTGTCAAGTCCCCAGGTCAGGGTTGGAGGAGCGACCTCTGAAAGGAGACGTGGTGCCCTCCCTCTTTCAGTGTGAAACATTCTGCCCATTCCAGCAATTCCAACAGAATCCAGCACTCAGCCAGGCAGGACAGAGGTGGGAGCACGTCCAGAACAGATTTCCCCACGGTCAGCAGCAGCTGCATCACATTTTCCCCCACAATCAGCTCCAGGACACAAAAATTAGTGGAGAAACAGGAACAAAACTCCAGACCTGAAAACCTTCCAGCAGGTCCAAGTTGCTGCCGAGCTCTCCCATCGTGGATCCCTCCCTCCTGCCCGACCACACTGCCACCAGCACCGCTCACACGGAGCCTCCAAAGCTTTATCATCAACTGGGTTGTTCTTTTTAGCAGCCACGATATTTATAAATGGTTGGTAAAATATTTATGTTATGAGCCACTTTGCCTCACTGCTTTAAAAAATTAATATAACATTAACTCAGCTCCGAACATTTTGGTTTTTAAAAATTGAGCTGCAAATTAAACAATCGCTGAATTTGTGGTGGGAGTAACGTGGCAGCAGGAGTATTTATCACATGCAAAGGCAACGGGGCTGCCACGACTCTGCCAAAGACATCACAGTTCAGGGGTATTTTTATGCCTTGAGTAAATATTCTCAAGGCTTTTTTTGATAGTTTAAAAAAAAAATAATAAAACCTGGTCGTTAAGGACAATCAAAGCAAAGCCAAAGACATTGATGTCATATTTAAAAAATACAGGAGACTTCAAGATAAACTTTTACATTGGTCAAATATAGAAACTAATTATACCTCCACAGCCCCTACAAGGATTTCTCTGGAAGGTCCCTCTGGTTTTGTCCTCTTTAAAGAACTTGCTGATGCTTCGTGGAAAATACAGATAAACAATTTGTTCTCAAGCCCAGCCTGGCTCTTCCCCCTTCCCTCTTTCTCTCTCTTTTCTCCTCTGCTACTGAGCTCCATGGATGGAAGCAGAGGCCAAACTCATTTTTGGAGGGGTTGCCCTTAGGGCTCCCTTGCAGGGCTGGTGGCCTCACCACGGCCAGCCCTGGGCAGCTCCTTTGACCCCTCTGCTGATGCCATTCCCAGGCAGGACTCAGGCCAGGGAACTGCAGCAGCAATTTGTAAAACCTCAGGAAAAACTGCCTTTTGCTTTCTTTTCTAGGACCTTTCCAAGCCACAGGAGTGTGGTGGTGCCAGAGGTCCATGGTCAGGTGCAGAAAGGGCAGAGTCAGAGGAAGAAGAGGAGAAGGAGGAGGCTCTTGGATGATTTCCTCCTGCCCTGGAGGCAAATCTTTCTCTTCAAGATGGAACACGCCGGAACCTGCAATAAGCCCTTGAGTTTGCTTTCCCAAAAGAGGCAGAAAAGGGTGAGTAAGGAGACAGAGCTCTTCCCATGGGGATAAGTATCCAGTTGAGTAACCCCAGTTTGAGTAACCCTAATAACCCTCTTCCATTAATGCTCAGTGTGAGCTGAGTCACTGGCAGGAAAATGTTCCTGCATTTTCAGGAACAATCCAGGATTTTGGAGCCCAACTGGATGATGGCACTTAGAAAGTGATCAGTTCCGTGGGCTCATCCTCCCAACCTCAGGTGGCTGGAAAAGGTCTTGAGAAAGGCAAAGAACTCCCTCTGCTTTCAACTGCCAGGGAAACGCTGATGGCGAATCCAGGGAACGTTCTCATGGAGCAGTTGTGCAAGAGCAGGCTTGCCCATTAGCTGTCAGACCTCCCCATGGTTATAAAGCCCAAGGTGAAAGGGATGGGATGGAGCAGCCAAGCAAGAAACTGGGGGGGGAACAAACCTCACTGAACACCACGGAAGCGAAAGGCTGCCCCAAGTATCAGATCAGGCATGATAAACCCAACCACCAAGGGAACCAACCAATTACTGGGAGAAAAAGGACATAATGTAGAAGGTTGGGGTGGGTTGTCCTGCTGTGGATGTGCCAAGGTCAAGGAGAAAGAAAAACAAGCCCGAGCAAGGCGTGGCAGCAGCGAAGGAGTCACCAGCCTCCCCTACTCCTCACATTCTTTGAATAGCTAAAATAATAACAACAATAAAATCCAAACTCAACCAAAGACACTGATGTCATCTTTGAAAATATTTTAGAGACCTGCATTTTTTATACTAATAAAATACAGGCAGTGATTAATTAAATCCCAGCAGGCCTTAAAAGGCATTTCTCTGGCCGGCGTGTCTGCTGTCCGTGGGGTGGGTTGTGTGCAATGGGATGACACACCGGGCAGGAACAGGCTATTCCTGAACGGGAAAGGAGGTCACGGAGCTGCGGAAGGGTGAGCTCTGAGAAGGGGAGGGGAGAAACAGAGACATGGCTGTGTCATGGAGGAGAAAGGGTGATGGGGGAAGGGGAGCAGAGTGTCACAGAATCATGGAATCATTGAGGTTGGAAGAGCCCTCTAAGATAATCAACCATTGCCC
Organism: Sakesphorus luctuosus; assembly: GCA_013396695.1. Classification (NCBI taxonomy): domain Eukaryota; kingdom Metazoa; phylum Chordata; class Aves; order Passeriformes; family Thamnophilidae; genus Sakesphorus; species Sakesphorus luctuosus. Next base: position 397,491 of record VWZD01009176.1, read on the forward strand.
AGCACTGCCCAGGCCATTAAACCATGTCCCCAGGTGCCACATCCACAAGTTTGTTGGGCACTTCTAGGGTGGTGATTCCACCACTACCCTGTGCAGTCTGTGCCAGGGCTGGACAATTCTCTCCATGAAGAAATTTCATAATATTCAGCTTAAACCTCCCCTGGCATAACCTGAGGCCATTTCTTCTTGTCCTGTCACTTGTTTCCTGGGAGCAGAGCCCCATCACACTCTGGGCCCACTCTCCTGTAAGGGAGTTATATACAGAGAGAAGGTTCACCCTGAGCCACCTTTTCTCCATGTTGAAGGCCCACCAGCTCTCTCAGCCCTGTCAGAACTGGGGTTTTAGTCAGTCTCAGCAGCCTGCAGAGACTGAGAGCTCAAACTGAGCTGGGAGAAACCTGCAGAGGAGACACCACAATCTAAGTGTGCAAAGTCAAGTAGGCAGAAAAGTGTCCTTTGTACCTTCCTTCCAACCACCCAACACTGGTCATGGTGGAGAGAAGAGATGAGCATGGCTGGGCCACCTGTCTGCCAGCCCGTGCCACCCAGGGAAGCCCAAGAGGATGCTCTGGGACCACCACCAGTGCCAGGACCTGTCCCATCCCTGCGAGGATGACTCTCACCCTGGGCCATCCCCACACCTGCCCTCCGAAGGACACGCTCCAGCCCAGCACAGGAGTGGCCCTGTGGGCCTGGCAGCAGCAGAGGAGCCTCTGCCTAAATTGCTTCATTTAATCTATTGTTCAGCTGACTACATTGAAAATGGAGCATGTAATTGTTTCCCCGAATAGAGTCGAACACCATTAAACGTTGGTCTGAAGCTTTGCCATCCAGCAAATATTCCAGCTGGCTGGGGATCCTCCGGGATTGGCTCTGCGTCGCCATGGTTACCCACTGGCCACAGCTTGATTCCTGTGGTTAATTAAAAAGCCCGTTTTCTAAGGTGGCTGTGCCCAGGGGTTCACTGGCACAGCCCTTCTGGGTGCCTGTCCATGAGCTCCTCACGATGCCACAGCTCCAGGTGGGCACTGCACACCCACCGACAGTGGGAGGTGCTGCCAGGGATGGACATCCCAGCCATGACACTGTGGGCTTTTCAGGGGAATCCAGATTGGTCAACAAAAGGTTTGTAACTCCAGGTGAGGGATTGCATTGTCTCTCCTTTCTGCTTGACCATCTCCCATGGATGCGCCAGAGGTGGCGGTACAGCAGGAGCGGGTGAGAGCTGTGGCCATTGGATGAGGATCAAGGGAGTGGAATGGCTCTTAGAGGAACTTTCTGCCTGCAGAAGGATGAGTTGGGAGCACAGCTCAGCTGCCAGGAGGAGCTTGTGGTGTCTTTGGGCACATTTTTAGCAGCAGAGTTGTGAGACCATCCTCCCAAGCAGGGAGAGGAGTCCCAGGGAGGGTCTGGCTTTCACAGCATCATACCATAGTTTGGGTTGGAAGGGATCTTAAAGCTCATCCAGTCCCACCCCTTGCCATGGGCAGGGACACCTCCCACTGCTCCAGGGTGCTCCAAGCCCTGTCCAACCTGGCCTTGGACACTTCCAGGGATGGAGCAGTCACAGCTTCTCTGGGCAACCCGTGCCACGACCTCACCACTTTTATTGTGACAAACTTCTTCCATCTAAATCTCCCCTCTCTTAGTTTAAAACCATCATCTCTTGTTCTATCATTTGTCCTGCTAAAAATTCTGTTCCCAGAGAGACTTGGGGAGCCCAAGGCAGAGACGGTGCCACAGAGCTGAGGGAGAGGCACAGCCAGGCTGTTACTGGTCACATGGAAAACCCTCCCACCACATCCTTCTGCAAACAGGAGCTGGAGGGGAATGTCTGGAGGATTTGGGAAATCAGGATGGGAAAGAGATGGTCCTTGGAATGGCTGGGGTCCTGTGGTGGAATGGAAAAAGGGAAGGTGGAAAAGGGAAGAGGGAAGAGGGAAAGGGAAAAGGGAAAAAGGAAGGCAAAGCAAGGCAAGAAAGAGTGAGGAAGAGAGGAAGGGAAGGAAGGAGAGGCGAGAACAGCGAAGGAAAAGCCTGCACACAAATGAGGCTTAATTATCCTAATGGCGTGTAGCTGATTATCAAAGCCAACATTTAGGGCTGGGTATCAGATCCCATCTGGTCTCAGCACAGCCTGGGGAGGGCCAGGAGAAAACAGACTCCAGTTAAATCCCTGTGAGTGCCAGCCGTGGGGGCTGTGCCGGGGACTCTGCCTGGGCCCCACAGAATATTCTCTGTCCCCCACCTCCAAAACCACCCTCCAGGGCTGGACCCTCGGGGGCTGAACCCCACCCATCCCCCAAGCCCCCAGACACAGCTCTGGGCCCTGTATTTTATCCTCAGGTTGTTCCCAAAGTAAAATTCCTCATTACATTCCATGAGGAATTCAGCACTCTGATTCAGTGAGGGAACCAGCTGCTTTATGAAAGAGAATTTTTGAATCCTTTTGTCAACAGCTAAATGTTTCAGTTGACAGAGTCAATGCAAGATGCGATATTATAAATATTAGATTAATTGTATTGTATAGGATTTATATCACATAAAGATCCAAGGAGTTATTTTTACCTCTGCGAAAAATAAAGCAAGGGAGTTAAAGTGATTTGTTCAGACACATTCCTCTCAAAAACTTTGTCAAAAGCAGCAGATTCCCCAGGAACACTTTGATTTCAATAAAACTGCATTTCTCAGTAGGAAAACCAACTTGTCAACAGTTCCAGGCTGAGCCCTCCCACAGAACCAAGCTGGCTCCAGAGAGGCTGTTTTCCTTCTGAGGGGCCACAAGAGCTCAGTGAACCCCCCAGGGCCATCCTGTCCCTCCAAGGGGCTGCACACCATGACAATTAGGGGGATACTATGAATTCCATCACCCCACAATGCCATGTACATCCCGACCCAGTGCAGGTGAAACCTTGGAGATGCTGCTCATTGCTATGACAGCTCCCACTGTCATGGGTTGCATCAGCCAGACGCTGATCTGGAATCCCAGGGCCTTCCCAAGCCCCAATCCTGCTCAGTTACTGCCCTGAAAGACCCCCAGGGATCTGTGCACATCCCAGGGGAGGGATGGTCTGGGAGTCCCTGCATGCATGGAATGGGTAGGAACCATCAGTGTGGCTCCTGCTCATCAGCTTTGCTTTCCCAGCAATAAAAAATATTCACCCTGCAATCCCTCATTGAGTAATGAGCTCCAGCCTGGAGAAGCCAGGTGAGGTCAGGGCCCTGGTGTGCCAGGCTCTCCCAGCTCTGCCCATGCCCTCTGCCTCCCCTCCAACCCAGCCCAGGCAAGACTCCTCAGCCCCTGGGATGCACAGGAGGGGCATTGTGTCTGGTGGTGCTGAGCCTCCACTCCAACAGGCACAGGGACAGGATGTGTCCTCCTGGGAACGCAGCATCCCTTCCCAGAGAACATGGTCCTGCCAGCTCCTGGGAGTCTACAGCCTCCTCTTAAAGCCTTCATGGGCGATGGGCCTCGAACACTCAAGCCATGTCCTTCTGTTGCTGGTGATGGTCTCAGCTGGAGCCACGTCCCTGGTGTGCACGTGTGTGTCCAGGGCATCTCCAGCTGCTGATGGATGCACTTGGAGCAAAGACTATTGTGTGCTTGCTCTATCTCCAAGCAACCACTTTGCCCCCTGTGCTCTGTGTTGGGCTGGCAGTCCAGCTGGTGCCCCCCAGCCCCCTCTGGTCCCATCTCACCCAGGTTTCCTCCAGCCCCTTCCCAGGGCTGCCTCCACTGCTCCCCCTCCGGTCCCGGCTCTGGCGGCTGCTGCTAAATTTAGTGAGGAGCTTCTGTCCATTCTAATACTAATAGGCCCATTTTTAATAATGATGTTTTCACAGCAATTTCAGCCCATCACAGTGTCACAGGGGTATTGATGGAAAAAAGCCTCTAATCCCTGTTAATAGATTCCATTTGACAGTGAACGTGTCTCAGTGTTCATTCCCAAAGGCCCCGGTGGTTTCAGTGTCACTTATGGCTGACCTTGGAGGGTAACAAGACCTTCTCCAGAAGAATGGCCCAGTGTCCATCTAGAATGAGGCTCCTGGCCCCCTGACTCCCTTTCTCCACTTCTCAGATGACAGGGCTTTCTCAGAAAGTCTATTTTGGGAGTTCCCATGAGGTGGGTGTTTTATTTGCTTTTTCTTCTCTCCTGGACATGAGCTGGACAGAAGGGTGGGTGCTTCTTCCTTCATCGCTCAGGAGACAGAGATTTGCTCCTAAGTCTTGCTGCTGGGAAGAGGGAAAGCCTCCTCCTCCATGGTATGAGATGGAGAAAGAGGAGACAAGGGGAGCAGAGCAGTGCCTGCTCTAAGGAGCCAGTGGGAGCTGCCAATCCCTGTGATCCCAACTCACCACTGGACAGGTACAAAGGTGGGTGTCCATGCCAAGGAACCATCCTGGAGCCTTGCAGTGCCCTCTGAGCCATCCTGCCTGACTTGTGTACATAAATATCCCGGGAAACATCTGCTGGAAGGTGTCAGACAGCATCTAATGAAGATGCAGGTCCAGAAATCATTAAAGGGGGAAGAATAATTGACAGTTCCTCTCCAAGCATGGGGAGCTCAGGCAGGACCCTCTGGCTGGGAGCAGGTTCTCCCAGTTATCCCCTTGAGGAGGGAGCTGGAGTCCATTCCCCAGCCCTTCACAGGATGGACAAACAGGAGGAGATGGTATGATGGAAGTGCCCCATGGCCGGACACGCTCCTGCCGAGCTGCAATGGGCCGTGAAGGTGAGAACTCCCCACCCCCTGCACAGCCCCTCAGACCCCAGTGAGGCTCCTCCAGCCCGAGGTGGTCTGGAAACGGGCAGGTCATCCCTGTCTGGCTGTGAGCCCTGACCCTGCCAGCCCCCAGCCCCTGACCCATGCTCCCCCTGCTCTCTGCTCCCCCTCTGTGCTGTCTCGTTCCTTCCCCTCCTGTCCCCTCCTTTCATCCCCCTTGGATGGAGCAGCTCCGTGTGTGTCCAGGAGTTGGAGGCATGAGCCAGGGGCCCCTGGCAGTGCTTTGAGGGGCAGGAGGAAGGGCAGAGCCCTGCTGTAGCTCACAGCTAAATGCTGCCTTTCACTCCAGCATTCCCGAGGAAAGTAATGAGAATAATTAAAGGTAATTTCATTTATTTCAGCTCCAGCGTGTAAAGCAGAGGAGGGTGGGGGTTTCCAGCCTCTCACTGTAGGTGGGGAGGGCAGAAAGCAGAGCTCTACACTGAGGGACTGCAGGGACCCCCTTTTCTCACTTGGGGCCACAGTCCCTCTGTCCGGACCCAGCTGTTTGTGGTGCTCATCTGGGAGAGGGGGACCCACAGTGGCCCTGGGCACTGCCAGCAGGGAGCCTTCCCTTCCAGAGACCTGTGCTGGACACACCTGAGCCCTGCACTACAATTACCCAGGAGGGAGATGTGGAGCAGGGAGAACTTCCCTGGGGCAGGGCTTTCCCAATCCCTGCCCAGGGAACACAGAGTGATGCTCGCTGAAGCACTGCCAGCTCAGATCAGCCTGGCAAGGTGGAGCTGTGCCTGAGAGTCCATCTGAGGGTGGGCACAGTGGTCCTGGGGAGCCAGACACCCCCAAAGGGGTGACAAGGGCACTACCACCACCCTGCATCACTGCCTGAGCCCAGGGAATCAGCCCTGGGATCCAGGAGCAGGACTTTAATGGGCTGTTAGTCACAGAAACACTCCGACTGAAGGGACCTAATTGGATGGTGACGACGCTGAGCTGGGTAATTAGGAGACCATAAACCACACAGGTCACAGCTCCTCCAGCAGCACATTCCATCACTGCTCTATGAGCCGGGTGATCCTCCCCAAGCCCTTCTGCGTCACATGCAGACACTTTTGGGGGACTCAGAAACCCTTCCTTTGTCCCAAGACTTCATCTCCATCCTCAACATCACAACAGCATCCCTGGGTGGCTGCTGGTAATGGGAGAGCTGAGAAAGTGATGCTTTTCCAGAATGTGATCATTCTCTCATATATTGAATCATAGGGAATTGTATCCCCCAGCATCCCAAACTACCTCCCTGCAAGAGACAGTGGGAGGGGACCGGGTGGCAGCACTGCCAGGAGGTGAGGGAGCAGCCTGAGCAGAGACACCCACGTCCCACGGTGCCAGTTCTGACGTGGGGACGCTTCGACTCACCTGAGCTCTTGACCCCATTGCGTCTCTCCCACATGAATTATGTCAGTGCTCGAACTTCCCCGGCACACGTGCTCATTAAATATGAATTTTATCCTCAAATATTCAACAGCAGAGTTGTGAATGGCGTGTTTGGGTGCGTTTGAAATGTTCCCTGTGCAGGGAAGTGACAGGAGCCACCCAGCTGTGGGAGAGAAGGAATGCCCAGCGATGCCCATGCCCAGGTAACACGTGCTGGAGGTGCAGGATGAGCTCCTGAGCATCTGGTCTGCAGGGATTCATGGACAGGAATGGATGTCAGGGAGAAATCTGTAATTTGTTCCTTGCTGTAAATGTGATTCAGGAAAGTGTCCTTGTCACTGAATCACTGAATCACTGAATCACAGAGTGGTTTGATTTGGAAGGGACCTTAAAGCCCATCTCAGCCCTGACCCTCCACTAGAGCAGGTTGTTCCAAGCCCTGTCCAATCTGGCCTGGGACATTTCCAGGGATGGGACCTCCACAGCTTCTCAGGGCAACCAGTGCCAGGGCCTCAGCACCCTCACAAGGAAGAATTTCTTCCCAATATCCAGTTCTAAAGTGCCATTAAAACACAAAAGAGGAGACAGCCAAACATCCCAGCAGGAATGCTTTCCCTACATTTTTCCCTGTCTTCACATCACCAAAACCACATCAGTGGACTTGTGGCCTGAAGGCATCCAAATGTCCTGTGGTGCATCCAGTACAAGAGCTGTGTCTTGACACTGATACCTGTCCTTGCTCCTCAAAAGGGCAGTGAAGGTGCTGTGGCAGCTCAGAGCGCACCACCTCACCCTCCAGTGCTGGTTCCTCTGGGCTGCACCTCACCCCTCTGGCTGCTCCCGGCTCCCAGGGCGTCTGTGTGAACCCACTGCCCTTTCCCGGTGCCCCCAGTCCGGGGAGGAGTGTGGGGCGAGGCTGGCAGGGAGCCCGCGGGTCCCCTCGGTCCCAATCAGCTGTGATTGAAGGCAGCCCCGAGCCCCCGGTTCCTGCACACTTTGAGCATCCGTGGAATCTGCAAGCCATTAGCTCTCTGTTATCTTTCTGGAGATGCTGAGGTGAGCCATATGGAAGCACTTACTCGTCAACAGCCTGGGACAGAGTTTGGTGGGGTGGCCAGGACTCAGCCCTTTGTGAACTGCAGAGAAGCTGGAACGCGTCCATTGACCCATTTAATGAGCTCCGGCAAGGGGAATTTCACACTGTGCCTGGAGCAGCAGTAACCTTATATGTAGAGAGAGGGGGAGATAATTTCTAATCTTGTCAATCACGCCGTTGTGAAATCCGCAGCAGGGTTCCTTGGAGCGGGAGGGCCAAGGAGAAGGCGCAGGGCCTGATCCAGGTTCTCGCAGAGCAGGGCTCTACAAGAAAGGCCTTTCATTATTTTTCTTTGCAGTCTCCTCATTTCCTCACTGAAAAAACCAACAATATATTTATTAACTAGACAAATATTTGACTAGGACAACATGCTGAAATGACCTGCAAACGCCTCCTCGTTCCCACCAAGAGGGGTTCCTGCTCCTGCCCACGGCCCCAAACCCTGCAGTGCCTCAAGCAGCTCCGGTCACCCCCTCCTCCTCCTCATCCAGAGGAGGGGGAAGAGAGCAAAATGCCTCCCCCAGGTACCCCACTGGCTCAATCCTGCCTACCACATACCAAAGTTACTTGGAGGGGCTTGCAGGGGCTGCTCAGGGGCCACCTTGAAGCACATCCTTGTGATGGGGGCACAGCTGGTCCAAGCTCTGTGGTCCTCAATGAAGGAGAGAGGACAACAAGGGTCTGTATTTAGGGGACAACAGTGTTGCCCCAAGCCAGCCCTTCACACATCACAGAATCACAGAATTATGGAATCATTTAGGTTGAAAAAGACCTCTGAGTTCATCGAGTCCAACCATTGACTCCAGCGGGACCCTCTGATGCCACGGAGCTGCTGCTCCATCACCTCCACCACAGGGAACTGCTCCAAGATTGAGCTCCAAGCTAAAGAAACAAACAGAGCCTTTCTTCCCTGTTGTTTTTCCTGTTTGCCTAAGAAACATAATCTTCCCCCAAAATGAAAAAAATAATAACACACAGGAAGGCCCCAAGCATGAGCCGGTTTGTGTGCGATTTCAATCAAAACAGGCTTTAAAAACCAAATTCCTTCGATATTCATCACATGTGTAAAACACATTAGAGAGGGACGGTGGACAGGACCAGAACAGTGGAGCCCTCCGGCCCCTGCCCATGCTGGGAGATGTGGCCAAGCATCAGTGAGGGATTCTCCAGCCTGGGGGGACCCTCTGAGAACATCAAGTCCAATGATTCCCCCAGAATTTCCATGGCCACCACCAACCCATGTCCCCAAGTGCCACATCCACAGGTCTGTTCAATCCTTCCAGGGATGGGGATGCTCCAAACAGAGGGACAAGCTGCTGCTCCAGAAAACACCTCACATTGTGTGTGAGCAGAGAGCAGCAGAGATCCATGTTTTCCTGACCTAAATGGAGCCCTGGAGAAGGAATATTTTAATTCTGCATTTTAGGGTTCACTTCACAGAATCAATGTTATAATTCCCATCGTATGTTGCTCTTTGAACCCCTGACTTCCAGCACCTATGTGGCCCCAAGGAGGGCCATGTTCCTGGGTTTGCTCCATGCAGACAGGCCAGACACCCCAGTGCCAGGCTCTCCCTGCCCTTGGCAGCTGTGTCTTTGCATCCCCCAGCTCTGTGTGACCCCCCCAGCCACCTGCCCAGTGCCACTCACACCTCTGTCCCACCCCGGGGTACGTTTGAATTCTGATGTTGTTTTCCTCTCATTATTCCAGATTCTGACTTACTTGCACATAAACCAACACAAAGTGATGGACACGGAAACAAGCCCACACATCCCCTGCTGCCTCTGGCAGGGTCCCCACTCTCTGCTGGAGCCACAGCCCTCACTGCTCCATGCCTTGATCATTATCCTGGAGCAACACAGCCCGTTTTTGGAGGGCTCCTTGTTTTTATGAGGTGTGATGGGGAAGGAATGCTGTGTACAGTTTAATTAGGGACTAAGTGCCTTGGGGGGAGTGGGAAGCAGCAGATACCCCGTGCACCAACCCCAGACACTCAGCCCCCCATCACAGCAGCCCCTTTGATGTCTCCAGTCCCAGTGTCCCACCGTGCAGCCGAGGGCGAGGGGAGGAACTGCGAGGCTGCACAGCCTGGCAGCCCCTGGTTTGGTCCCTGCTCTGAGGGGCTGCAGCTCCACTTTTCCTCAGCTCCTCTTTCTGCCTTACTGCTTTGTCCAAACACCTCTGGGAGTGGGAACCAAGGGTGAGCACAGACAAGCTGCAGAACAGCCAAGGATAACAGGACGTCATGTCCGGAGGCTTTACCTCCACGACCAGGACAGAGGCACAGGCTTGGCTGGCTCCTGCACTCCCTGGAGCCTGGGGATGGGTCCTGCCTGGCTGCCCCTATTCCCTCTGGGTGCCTCTATTCCCTCTCTGGGTGCCCCGACTCCCTGCCTGATGCAGAGCAGTGACACAGAAATGGTGTTTGGCCTCAAGAACATTGAAACTCCCAACACCTCCCCAGCAGGTCCCTGGCCCAGGCTGTGGGCTGACCCCCTTTTCCCAGCTGTGTCCCTGCACTGGGCAGCAGCCCCCAATGCTCATCCCACCCAGGGAGTGCCCAGTGGGTGCCAGGCAGGGATCCCAGCCGGGCTGGGAGCTCTGCTCCCACATGCTGGGGAGGAGCTGCTCCTCACCCTGTGACTCACAGCACAGTCCTGGGAGGCTGAATCAGCCCCCCGAGGGCAGGAGGGGGCCCTTCCCTCCGCCCGCTCCGGGGAAGACGTGGTGACCTACCCCTGCTCCGTCTCCCGACTTGTTGCGGGCTGCAGGCACATGTTGCGGGAACCCAGCGCCTTGTGGCAGCGCTGGCTCAGCCCCCCCGTCGCACACGAGACGGGCTGGGGCGGCCCGAGGTGTCCCACAGGGTCAGAGCGGAGCCGGGGCTGGGGCGGCCCGGGGGGTCCCACACGGACACAGCGGAGCCGGAGCATCGCCCCGCCGGGGAGCCGAGGCCGTGCACCCACCTGCCCCATCGGAGCACCCAGCCTGGCACGGGCTGGGGATCCGTGTCTGGGGTGTTCCCCGGGGTGCAGGGGGACTGGGGGCACAGCTGGGATGGGATGGTGGTGGCACTCCAGTGAGCTGAGCCCCTCCTCCCCAGGCTGACTTCCCCCACCACAGCCCTGCCAGCTCAGCGGGATGCTCTGCAGGGAGCAGCTTTGCCAGGCTGGGAGCCAGCAGCAGCCAAGGCTGATTCCAAGGTTGGGTGAGACCCTCTTCCTCATCCTCGTTGCTTCGCATCCCCACAGGGCTGTCACCACGCAGGGCAGGACAGTGCCTTGCCTGTCCTCCTCCTCCTCTCCCACAATGTGACTCCTCCGTTCTGTAAATAATTTCCATTTTCATTTCTGAGCACCAGGGTGGCACATGGCAGTGGAGATGTGAACTCGGCACACACACACATGCCTCCCCTGATTAGGACAACTTGCAAGTAGGTCAGAGCCTGGAATGGAGCTGCTTGACAGCTCCCCTATAAAACATCCTGACTTTAATGCCCTTTATACTTTTGTGATGTGAAATAGAAAAGGTTTATAGGGGCGATGTGGGGGAGCAGATGTTATTCCCATGGTGGTGGAGGGCAGCAATGGACAAAGTGACTGCTGTAAATGAACTGGTGATTAAGGTCATTAAGGAATCTTAACCCAGGAGCAATGGGAGGGCTGGAAGGGGACAGCCGGGCTCCATCACCACTAACAAGCCACTCACCGGCCATCCCATCCCACCCCATTCCATCCCATCCCACCCCTGTGGGATGCTATTGGACAGCCCTGGCAGTCACAGCTTCCCCAGAGTGTTGAGGAGTCTCCTCACACACCTCAGTTTCAGTGCCAGTGGGTACCTTCTGACTATATTTATACATGTCCTTAAATCTCTGGCTCCCAAAGTCCTGTGATTTTAGGAGAAAGGTCATTTTTAGCATTGCATTTCCCTTTCTATTTTTTGGAGGAAGATACTAGGTCACCCACATTTGTGGCTGTGAGAAAACCACATTTTGAAGGAAGATCCCTCACCTGGCATCTCCCAGCCCACCCTGCAGTGCCCACGGGCAGCTGCCCAGGGGGCTCATGCACCACTCCCCACTCCCCCCACCCATCTCCACTCCCTCAGCACACATTTGTTGATGAGAAAGGAAAGAGGCACGATTTAAACCTGACCTCTCACCCCAAGCTGTGTCTGTAATCTGACGAGCAAACGTTAATAGCCTGAGCCAGGCAGCGGAGCCCAAAGCCCAGATAAAACCCAGCCCCGACGACAATTCAATTTCCTTCCATGAGATCAACTTGCAGCTTTAGCAAACCCACTTGTGCGGGCGCTGGGCTGAAACAATCTGGGCTGGCAGGCACAGCCACGCTGCCTTTGGCTGGCACCACCTGAGCCCAGCATCTTCTCAGAGCTGCCCACTCCCCCAGTGCCCTCCCAGGGCTGCCCACCCCCCCCAGTGCCCTCCCAGGGGTGCCCACCTCCACCAATACTGTCCCGGAATTGCCCACCACCCCCAGTGCCCACCCAGGGCTACCCACCTCCCCCCCGCAACACCCAGCACAGCCCAAGGACACTGATCTCATGCATGGCCTTCAACCAGGAGCACATAAGACTTGATGCCTTGCAGGGCGGGGATTTACTCCCAGGGAAGGCTCTTCCAAGCACATGTAGCCAGGGGAGCCTTTTGGACCACCCAGGGGATGCCAGGCTTGTCCCCCTCTCCAGGGCACCCATGGGCATCACAGGTCAGGTTGGCCAAGGTGGTGGGAGAGTCTCAGTGTCCTCCAGGGGCCAGGACAGTCCTGCCATCAGCCTGGCCATGTTGATCCCTCCCCAGGTACATAACCCTCCTCCTCCTCCTGCTCAGCCTCGGGTGGAGGCTGGAGACTGAAGTGCAGTGGGGGATGTGTTTGCCGTGCTGAGAAGCAAATAATGTCCGCATGAAAGACACGATGCTTTTGCTTTCTCTCCTATTTTTTTCATTGCTGTTGCTAATCTTTGACCTAGATAGCAAAGGAACTTGCAGGAGAGGAGGAGGGTGCTGGGGCTCAGGCAGGGCTGGAGCCAGGAGCCTCCTGCCAGGGCACGGTGCAAGGGCTGCACTGGGGGAGGGAAGAGAAAGCCCCAAAACCAGGGCCCTTCATGAGAGCAGTGACAGCAATTTTTGAGAAAAAGCAAATTAAAAAAACCTAACAAGCCAAATGTTCCTGAAGAGCATTCACATGGATGGAGTCCATGGAGTATTGTTGCGTTATATCACTGTAATGCCAAGTTTTCAGTGAGAATTGGAGTTTCTTAATGTCTTTGTGTGTCTTCAGTGATGTAGCTCACATATATAGAATCAGAGTTATGGAAGGGTTTGGGTTGGGAGGCACCTTAAAGCCCACCCAGTTCCACCCCCTGACAAGGGCAGGGACACCTTCCATTCAACCAGGTTGCTCCCAGCCCTGTCCAAGATGGCCTTGAACAATATATATATTTACTTTCATTTCACATTTCCATGTGAAGGAGCAATGTAGGCAGGAGGCAAATCTCTCCCAGGAGCCAAACCCCACTTTAGGTCAAGGGCAGGAGACCAGAGCATCCCTCTCCACTCTGTTCCCATACTGGCTGTCTCCATTCACAGCCAGTCCCCCCACTGCCAGGCAGAATTGCTTTGGTTTCTGGGACAAGCCCTGCTAGATACCTCCAGTTTACAACCCTCCACCACCCATTTGCAGCCCCGTGCCACCAATTCAGTCCCTGTTTCTCTCGGCTGAGCGCACAAAGGGATCCTTTATTAGCAAAGCAAATCTGCAGGAGGAGGCTTTTACTTTAAACATGCCCCTCAATAACCACAGAAAGACCAAATGTAAAACTAATCATCCCAAGCCTGAGTCCTGCATCTCCTGCATCGGCACTGGCTGGCTTTGCTCGGCGCTCCCAAACTCCCCCATGTGCCGCATGCACGACTCCAGCAATCCCAGTCTCAGGGAAAAGATTAGCTCTTAATTCCCCGAAGCCAAATCAGGACACGACACAGCCCATATTGTTCCAATTTACACCTCCTTATGAGCTTCCTCAGCTCCCTTTACAGTCTCAGTCTCTGCACTGTGAATCTTCCCCATTTCCAGTCCCTCCAGTCTGGGGGCCCACAGCCCTGGGGTCCCAGGGCCCCCTGCCCCATGGTGGGGCCTCTCCAGAGCCTGACAGTTCCCCCTCCATTGGCTGCACTGATGGGACCCCCAACAGCTCCTGCACAACTCCTGGGCTTCTCCCACCCCCTGCACAAGGCCCTGGGCAGGATAACCATCCTGGAGCAGAGATGGGGTGCCCAGGGCTGTGCCACTGCTCCCCTGGGGACACAGCAGGAGCAGAGTGGAGATCAGTGTCCCTCAGGAATCCCTCTATGATTCCATACCTGGAGCCCTGTGACCAGGCTGGGCTCAGGAGTGCCCTGGCCAAGAGCTGGGGCTCAGCCTTGCCTGGGGTGCTCCACACTGGGAATCACAGCTTCAGGCACAGAGGGGTTTTCATGCTACAGGCTCTTGCTATCCTGAACGGAGGATTTCTTAATTTCTTTTAATGGAACATGAGGATCTGATGAACAAGGCAGCAGCCTCAAATAACCTCTAGCTTGGCGTGAAGGCAAGTCACGGCTGCTTGGGATAAACACAAGCCCTTTCCCAAGGCCAGATCAGGGATGTTGTGAGAGGGGCTGCAGGTCTGGTTGGGTGGGATCCATCCTGCTATGGGCTGGGTGCCCTGAGCACCATCTCTGCTCTCACAGACCTTTCCACCTCCATACCTGTCAGCAGGTCAGGTCTTTCCTTCTCTGCACTTCCACGGTCCCCACACACAGAGGTTGCACCCCATGGGTGCTCCCTGCCTGGAGGGACGTGCAGCCCCCGCCCCAGCCCTCTGTGCTGGGGACCCTCCAGCCAAACCCCCCAGTGCTGAGCCCCACACAGGCACACTGAAACCTCTTTGTGAGAGGCAATTTATTCCCAGATTCAATCTGCCGGCTTAAGGGATCTGATCTGACATTTTCTGCTGTTAAACAATGGGATGAGAGCAGGGAAATGCAGCAAAGATAGGGAGGCTTTGGTGAGCCTGGTCTAGGCTGGGGGCAGAGCCTCATGCTCTCATCCTTGGGGAGAAGCTGATAGTCTTCCTCACATACAGGCTCTGCTTCCCACAGCCGCCGAGTTCCCACGGGATGATTTTCCTTCCCCATGTCCTTTCCCTCCCTCCATCTCCAAAAAGCCACCAGCTGTTTCCCACAGCTGCAGAGCCCTGGCCAAGGCCCTCAGCAGAACCCGAGGCTTGATGTGGCCATGGTGGGGTTTCACCCTCTGTGGTGCATGAAGGAGTTAACGTGCTGAAAACCCCACATCCCCCTCAGGGGCATTTCCAGGGATGTGGACCAAATCCTATTACAGCAACACTTACCTGGGGAGCCGTGGGGAGGGCAGCCATGCAGCAAACCTCAGTGGTTTGCTACTTGATTTGTTCCCCAGGAGCAGAGAGCTGATGGTGGAGCAGCCCAGGAGCAGCTGGAGAAACCCCTCACCACAGAGAAGCTGCTTTTCTGCTCTAAATACCATAACAGGTGCCTCGGAGATGGCACTTCCAAGAGGCCATGGCTCTCCTTGAGCCAGGGCACTGTCGAGAGTGAGGGCCATGGCTTGCTGTGCTCACAGCCACCCCTTCAGCCTTAATTTTGGGGGGTTCCGGACATCAAACTCACAGATCCGGCTGGCACCTTGACCTCCAGCCTGTTTGAGGAGCCACATCTCCACTTACCAGAGCAGAGAAGAGGAAAAAAAAAAAAAAAGGAAAAAAGAAGCAAAATGACACCAATTGTCCCAAGAAGAGGAAAGGGGAGGTGAGAGCAGCAATTTGCCACAGCCACAACCTGGATTCAGCCGGCACGTGGGCAAGAGCCCTGGCACGGCTGCGGCTGCCGGGCTGTCAGAGCCGGGGCCGGCAGGGCTTGTTTCGTGCAGGCTAATAGAGGCCTAGCGGGATAATTGGCATGAGTGAGGGAATGACACAGCCCTCTTCCGGAGAACGGAGCCCTCCTAATGGGAGCCAGGTGGCAATGCCCCTCCAGCCCTGACCCCGGGCTCTCCGGAGCGAAGCTGCGAGCACGACCCCGTCTGCAGGATGAAAGCAGCCGTCCCTCACCCCCGCGTACCCAGCGAGTGCAAACAGGTGTGGGAACGCTGTGTCCCCCCGGGATGGCGCTGGCACAGGCAGCAGCTGTGTCCCCAGCCCGTGGCACGTTTCCTAATGGACGGGCTGGACAAGCGAAATTGCCAGCGGGTCGCAGGCGGAGAGCGGCTGATCGGCTCTGCTGGAATGTCAAGGACGGAGGGGACAGATGGTCTGTGTCCGTCAGGGAACGGAGCGGCCCTTGGCCCTTTCCCCCCGCACTGCCCGCGGGAATTTGCTTTGTGCTCGGGGGCAGCTGCCGGGGCCGGGCGGTCGGTGGGACCCGGAGCTGTGCCCCGGCATTGCCACCTCCTTCCCCACGCCGGAGCCAGCCAAGCCGTGCCGCTTCTCACACCGCCAGCCAGTGGGGTCTTTTGAGGGGAAGGAGAGTCTGGGATCAGGCTCAGTGTGTGGAGAGCCCAGGCAGCCCCACTGGGAGTTCCCTGCTGGCACTGAAGCCCATGAGATGGCACCAACTCAGTCCCTGTTCTGCTCCCCAGCCCTGGGAACAGTGGGTGACTGGAAAGTGCTTTTTCCTTTAACCACTATTTCTGGAGGTACAGCGATCCAAGAATAGAGTTTGTGCATAAAATTGGACTCCTCAGTCAGGGTATGTAACAGCAGCCCAGCCACCGGCCCATAAATCATGGCTCATAAATCCCGATAATGCAGAACCTGTGTGCTGGCTGCAGAGCAGCTCCAGGTAACTCGGCTCCAAGAGGAACCAAACTTGGCAGCAATGTGGAAATCAGACACAGGACAGACCTACCCAGTCCTCCACAGCCCCAGCATGTTCCGCACTCTGTGCTGCTGTTTGAGCTACCCCACATGCAGCTGTGGGGAACAGGGACAGTGGAGGGGACAAACAGACCCGAACCTGCCTACGCTTGGGCTGCTTTTCCAGTGAGACCCCAACGCTGGCTCAAAGCAGGGAAGGGCAGGACAGCCTCCCATGGGCAGTCCCGCAGCATATTAGGAAGAAATTCCTCCCTGTGAAGGTGGGGAATCCTGGCACAGGTTGCCCAGATCAGCTGTGGCTGCCCCATCCCTGGAAGTGTTCAAAGCCAGCTGGGACAGGGCTTCGAGCAACCTGGTCTATTGCAAGGTGTCCCTGCCCATTGCAGGGCGTGGAAAAAGATCTTGAAGGTCCCTTCCAACCCAAACCATCCTAGGATAGCATGACTCCTCTATCCAGGATCACCATTCCCAGCCAATGAGCAACAGCAGTCTGTGCAAAGGGAGTCTTCAAGAGTTTCAAATACAGAGGTTTTTATCCAAAGCTTCTTCTAAGCCCACTTTAGCTTTCCAGCTGAGCTGGAAATCTTGTGAGATTCCCATTACACCAGATTCCCATGGGGATATTCTCCCTCAAGGGCATTTCCTGTTCTGCTCATGCTGCCACACTGCAAACTGCTCAGAAAATAAAGGAGCCAGTTTATCCCTCTCTTTGGAAAAAACAAGACCCCTCTCCAATCTGCTCATCTGAGGAGTGTATAAAGAGACTCTCTCTTTGATGCAGCCTCCCCTGTGGTCCGGTGCCACGCAGGGGAAGGTTTCCTGCCAGGACGTGCCCGGGCTGTGCAGGATGGGAGGATTTGCATAAGCACCGTTGTTATTTAGGCTCAGATTTTGGCAGCTCAGCAGAGCACTCACACTCCTGTGTCCAACGTGCTTTCCATGTCCAGCAGCACAGGGGGGAAATCACCATTTTCCAGCCTAAGTTGCCTAGAGTATCCCTGTGAAAAACTGATGTACCTCTTGCTGTCTGATCAGCAGGGGTTGGTTGTCCCTCTTGGTGGAACACATCCCACCCAGATCAGGGCTAACATCCCACGAGCTGTAGTGAGGAGGAGAATGCCAGACATTCCCTCTGCACAACCACGCAGGGACAGAAGCTGACACCAGCCCCACCATCTCCATCAGGAATGAGGAGTCATCCCAAACCCCATGTAATGCCAGGCCAAGGCTGTGTCCAGCCTGTGCCTCCCTGGCCGTACCATGAAACTGAAGAGTGGAACCTCCAGCACTGATGTCCCCCATGGAATCTCCTTGCTCTGACACCTTTCATGTATTCACTGCGTTTTATAGTATGAGGTGAGACTGTTTCCATCCTGGCCTTAAAATAAAGCCCATGAACATCAGTCCAGTCACAGCAGGGGTAAGCAGAGCAGGATGGTCAGCAAGCAACTCAATGGGAGCTTCCCAAAGTGGGATGGGGCATGTGGACAGGGCTGCCAGTATGACTCCAGCTGTGGCACCTCTTCCCAAGGCCCTGGAGCAGGATTGGCACAGCCAGGCATTACTGAGATGCAACACAGTGCCAAGAGCACGGAAAGAGCCCTGTGGTGGGACCCTGCCACTCTGGGGGGCACCAGCAACACCGAGGATGTGGATTTATTCTTCCATCAGGAAAGTAAATGGACACTGGGAGTGCAAAAATCAGAGCTCCTTTGCCAGATGTGCCCCACTGCTGTTATCATGGAATATTAATCAGCAAGGCCTGCGTGTAATTTTGGAGTTTTGATTAGAGAAATCTCCCTTACAATAATAATCAGGCTGGGGCCTGTATAAATACCAGCGACTCCGGGTTTGTTGGCGGGATGAAGTGGCACGTTGATTGCTCCGCTCGCCTGTTCATCAATCATTCAGCATTGCCCCCACCTTCACCATCCTCCTGGATAGCCTGTCTTCCCAGCTCCCCCAGTGCCTGTCCTTTCACTAGGAGCCACCTTCCTCCTCCCCTTCCTCCTCCATCCCCGCCGCTGTCCCCTGCACTCACTCTCGGCCCCTTTCCTCCTCTCCTGCTCCCTGATCCCAGCATTCGTCTCAGATTATATGAAGTTTGGCTGCCTTGAGTAAAATAAATTGCAAGCTTTTGAAGGGCTGGGGCTCTGTATATTTTTACGGTTAATGAATCTTCCTGTTTGAGTTTGGGAGATGGGAATGTTGCTTTCCAGCTGCCAGGGGTGGCTCTGGCCAATTGAATCAGCAGGGACTGGAAACTTCACTCCTGTGTGGGAGAGTTGGGTGGGAGAGGACTGAGTGGGAAGAGAGCTGGATAGGGGAGCAGTGGGTGGGAGGATGGCCAGTGGGAGATCATTTGATGGAAGAAGGACAAATGGGAGAGAATTGAATGGAAGAGAGTTGGATAGGAGAGCATTGGGTGGGAGAGTACTGGGAGCAGCTAGGTGGGAGAACAGGAGGTGGGAGAGCATCAGGTGGGAGAATGACAGGTGAGAGAAAGATGGGTGGGAGAGTGTTGTGTGGAGCATCACCTGATGCAACATCTGCCTCCTTCCCCCCTTCCCTTGCCCAGCACCTTCCATCAGCATGACCCAACTCAAGCACACCAACCCCTCACCCTGAGCTGGACCCAGATTAAATGAGACCAGCTAAGAAAAGGGGATAGGCATGAGACTGCCACAGTGCTGCTTCCTGGGTGGCAGCCACCTGGGGTGCTCTGCACGGGGTACAGCAGGTCCTGCTGTGCAGCTGCTGAGCACAAACTGCTTTTTTTCACCCATCCAAAGCCCCACGGAGGCAGCACAAAACCTGCCCAGCCCTCGAGGCCACAAGGGAGAGGTTTGGCTCAGAGGAGAAGTGAGCTCTGGGCAAACAACCCGCAGCGAGCCTTGTGCGTGCTGCCTTTTTCCTCCTTGCCCTCCCCGAGCCGCCCATGGGCAAACTGCTACAGCCCCTAATTTATTCATCATTGCAACTGATTCATCATCTACTTTTTATGTCTGGTTTCTTGGCCTGTAGATTATCCGCCAGCAGTTTGTTGAGCATATTTGACATGTGAAACTCAAGCTGTGTTTACTTGTAGTTCATGTACCATGGCGTTTGCATTGGCCGCCTGCCATCAGGCACGTGGTGGCTGCGCCGTGCCCGGGTTGGCGGAGCGCGGCTTTCCATGGATGCTCACACGCCCTGCCCGGCCCTGCGCCTTCCCTGCTGCTGGGAGCACTCACCTCGCTCCTCCCCACCCTCCCCTGCATCAGCGAGCACAGAAACCGTATTCCTGTGAACATTCAAATGCATGAAATCCCATCAAACCTGGGGCAGCGCTGGAAGAGGAGCCGGGGAAGACTTGCCAAGCCTGGAATGGTTTTCTTCCTCCCAGTTTTCCGAGCTATACAGAGCACAGGGGAGTCTCCAAACATGAATTTCCACTCTTGCTGCATATCCATGACTTCAAGAGAAGGAAAAGAGCCCTTTCCCAGTCCTGGGTCCCAGAAAGAGCTGGAGGGGTGCCTTGCCCTGGTTGTGAACCCATAGGGGAGCAGCAGTGGGGGCACAGGGCGCTCCAGCCCCTGCCACGCGGCCGTGCTGGGCTGGCACGGGGCTGACCCAGACAGGGGAAGGCGACTCGGTCCCCTGTGAGTGCCTGTGTCACACCCCGGCCACAATAACCCCATTAACGTCCACACACATCAGAGACAGGCACACGCCGAGGGAGAGGCAGAAAAAAAGAGCCTTTTCTGTCTGATAGGCTTCAAAAATATGTATTTGATTTTCAGATGTGAAGCTGGAATTGCATCCAGATGGACTCAGGGTCACCCTCCCTGACACTGGCTTCCCATTACACTGATATTGGATGCAGATATGTTTGACACAGATAGCTGACAAATATAGCATGGGGTTGTGTCGGCTGAGTTTTTTTAAGGCATTTCCCCCACTGGTCCCTGTGGTGCCACCATTCCCATGGCTCCAGTTCCCTGTCACTGCCTGCTTGATGTCCCCAGATTCATCCCAGTAGGACAAGGCCACTTGGGAATGATTCCTTCCACTGTCCAGCTCTTGTGGTCTCACTGTTTACACCACCTTGAATATACAATATATTCCTCTCCATCGCTGCTGGAGACCGGACAGAATTTTTGGGGACAAATCAGACTTCTCAGTCACTAGCATCATCTTCCCGTTGTCCTGAACAACAAACAAATGCAAACAAAATGGAAGCAGGATAAAAAGCAGTGTTTAGTAATATGGCAAGATTTGTGGGACTTAATGTATAGTGTTAAATGTGGCCATAAAAATACAGTGCTATTAATTGGGTCGTTCCGGTGCTGAGGCCCTCAGGCGATTTCAAACCTTGCTCTTCTGTTTTATGGTGTCACTGTGATCTGTTGATGGAATTACTGCCATCTTATAATAGGAATAGTAATAATAATAATAACAATAACAGCAGTAATAATATATTTTCTTGCCTCACGACTCTCCCAGGGTACTTTGCAATTAGATCCTCAGAGAAGCCACAACACATAACCATCTCTTCAGCCTGATTTACTCGGGTAGGGATGAGCCAAGTGTCGGGGGGAGCAGTGAGCATGAAGGATTTGTCCTTATCCTATCCTCTTCCATGACCTGCCTTTCCCAGGAGCCCCCTGGGACCCTGTGGAAGGGGATGTGTGAGGCCAGGTTGGCATTGTCCCCATAGGAGGTGTCTTGTGTCAATCCCCATCCCCATGGGAGCTGCAGCCTTGGAGAAAGGGATGTTGTGCACCCCTCAGCTCCCACCACCTCTCTGGTGGCCAGGGAGGAGCAGATGCAGAGGGGGAGAGACACTCTCAGGTCGTTATTTACAGCCCATGACTTTTCTCAGTGAAGTTTTGCTCCTCTTTTTCTGGTCATTGAGTTATCTGGGAAAGGATCACTGTTTTCTCAAATGTATTCATTATCCAGAATTATTTGGGGCCTAACATAGGGGGATCTTTCCACTGACTTAGCCGGGTTTTGGATTAGGCCCTTAATGAATAATTTCTGCAAATAATTCTTGGCCTGTGTCTTGTTCACAGGCAGTTTACTGCAAGAATTCAAAAGTCAAGCTGCTTTATTGGCCGTATAGGTCATCTGGGATTATTTCCGTTCCCTGAGTAGATGACTCTCTGCACCAGGGCTTCAGTGCACACATTCTGTATTAATTCAAAATTTGCTTTCTATGAATATTTTACAAGAGAGCCTTAAAATTCACTGTTTCCATGGACATTCCTCCTTGTAACTCATTGTGTTTGCTTGAATATTAACTGAAGGCAAACAGAGCAGGGCTGTGCAGGGATTCCAGCCGAGCCTGCTGGAGGAAGGGGCATGGAGACCAGAGGGGAATTCCACTGGGGAGCGCTCCACAAATGTCAGTGCAGATGAGATAAATAATCCTGCTTGCTCCGGCCCTCGCCTCTGCTCCCTCCTGCCTCTGCATCCCACCGGCTGCCAGTGTTGGCTCTGGAAGAAAGGGAAGCAGCCCATTCTCACCTGGTGATCCGGGCTGTTCTTCCTCACCAGGGTGGAAGGACCTGTGCTTGGAAGTATTAAAAAAATGTGGAAAATGAGTGGCCAGGGAGTGGCAGTTGTATTTACCTGTGAGTAATCCCATCCACGCCGCACTCCGCAGGACCCTCACTCCTGGGACACCTGTGCTGGCAGGGGATGGACAGGGCCACCTGCTGAGCACCTTCTGCTGCCATCAGAGCCCCAGGCACCACAGAGATTCCCATCCACTTCCATTTCCAACAGGCTGGGAGACACTCCAGCCCCAGAAGTGTCCAAGGCCAGATTAGACAGGGCTTGGAGCAGCCTGGTCTACTGGAAGGTGTCCCTGCCCATGGCAAGGGGATGGAATGGGATGAGCTTTAAAGGTCCATTCCCATCCAAACCATTCTATGACTCCATGATTCCATGATTCTCTGATGTGTTACTGGGAGGCAGCAGGGAGAGAAGCCCCTGAAGCCTCCTTTGAGCTGTTCCTGCAATCCCAAAAGCAGCACCCCAGGAGCTGAGTCCAGCACTAAGCACTGGCATTGGGAGAACAGTGGGAATGGAGTCTGCTGGTGTAACCAGGGGGGACAGGTAGGATTTGACCTGGGCAAGTTGATCCTGCTCCAGTCCTGGAGGGAAAAGGTTCCTTGGGGAATGCACTGCAGGACCAGGAGGTTTGCAGCATCCCCTCCTCTGAGGGAGTCAGAGGTGGAGTATCATATTTAGCTCCCAGTTAGAGATAAAACCAGAATACCCCAGTTGACCTCAACCCCTTCCACTAGTGCACTCCAAGGGGGAATCTGGCCAGCAGCTTCCAGGCTGTCAGACCCATCACCTTCCCAAGAAGCCAGAGAAGAAAGCACATGTTTTCTGGCTGTCATGTAGCAAGGAGCTGAGTAACGGGGAGGGCTCTGCCTGGTGGAATGTGCATTGCATTTGGGCTGAGATTCTAATGGATTCTGATGCGATTTTTTCCCTGATTTCTACCAGGCCATCTGGATTTGTTTCTGTGAGATGCTGGTTTAATACACTTAAAATTTCCCATTGAGTCTCATGCACCAAAGAGGGGGGGAGGAGGCAAATGAAAAGCAAATTTAATAACAGAAAGACCTGAAATCTATTAAATATACATTAAAATACATTTGGTTTCCCAGTGGGTGCAAAGTGCCATAACGTTTTACTGGGTTTATGACGCTGGCAGAGACTCTGAATGAAAATGGAGGAGAGAGTCCAGGGTCCCTGCTCAGTAGTTCACGGTGCAGAGAAAGAGTCGTCTGCACTTTGCTAACGCAGCAAAAACGGAAAAGGCTTCTCGGGTAGATCCGCAGAGAGTGTTCCACATGTGTTTCCGTTAAGGATGTTCGCAAAACCTGAACAGCAAGAGACGTTCAGGTTCTCAGATTAGTTGGGACTCTTGTTTTCCCTCTCATGCTACAGCTTTGGCAGGGCCCCTCCACACAGCCTCCCCCCGACTCCCTCCTGCTGCTCCACAGCCACAGATTTGGAAAGCCATGCAGAGGGGCTCTGAGGCTCCAGGCTGCTGCTTTGCCCCAGGAAAAGTGGTACGTCCTGACACAGAGCTGGACCCACGGGCTCAGGTTTTCTCACCCCTGTCATGAGCAGGGAGCGGGTTGGTGATGGCAGCACAGGGCAGGACACCGGGGCTCCTGCAGCCTGTCCTGCTCCATAACAGCACATGGCATCCCTGTGGGATGGCATCAGGAGTCCTGGGAGTGTTGCAGCTCCATGCAGCATTCCCATTTTCAGAAGATTAAATCCCCCTTTGCATTGCCATGTGGTAAAACACCAGCACAGGCTGCCCAGAGAGGTGGGAAACATCCATAGTCAGGCTGGACAGGGCTCGGAGCAACCTGGTCTAGTGGAAGGTGCTCCTGCCCATGGCAGGGCATGGAATGGGATGAACATGAAAGGTCCCTTCCAACCCAAACCATTCTAGGATGGTTCCCTATGCACTCAATGCCCATTCCCACGGAATCCCACTCCCCTGCTCCTGCTCCCACCCTGTTCCCCACCTCCTGGCCATCCTCATGGGGAGACACTACTGGTTTATCTGGACCTGCTGGTCTGGCTGCTCCATGTCCCAGCTGCTGCTGTGCCTCACTGGTCAGCTTGGGGGCTTAATTCTTCCCTTCACTGATTCAGGCTCTGGCACTTTCACCCAGAGTCCTATGCTCACTGAGCAGTTTGCCCAGAGGCTGAGATGAATCCCTGGATCCTTCCAAACGAGACAAGGGGATGTTCCAGGTGAACAACCTTCCCCTTGGTGAAGGCCAACCCTTGTAGGCTCAGCTCCTCAGCATTCCAGTCATTTGCATCCAGCAGAAGGGGCTTTTCTCGGCATAATTCTGCTTTTCCCAGATATGTCCCCATCCAACACATGGTAAGTCATGAGAACGTAACAGGAGGGATACACCACCCGTAACCACCACGGGCTTCCAAAATGGCTTTGTTTGAATTTATCCAGGGCTCCAGCTGGTCCTGCTTTGGTGTGGAGCAGTTCATGCACTCAGAGACCAATCCTGCTCTGCTGCGTGTGTGTGCACATGGAGAGGTGCACATGTATGCACATGTGTGTGTGTGTGTACACACATGTGTGTGCATGTGTGTGTATGTCTGTGCACGTGTGTGCACATTATGTGTTCGTGTGCTCATGTGTGTGCTCGTCTGTGCCCACATGTGTGAATGTGTCTGTGCCCACGTGTGTGAATGTGTGTGCACACATGTGTGTGTGAATGTGTGTCTGTGCCCACATGTGTGTGAATGTGTGTGCACACATGTGTGTGTGAATGTGTGTCTGTGCCCACATGTGTGAATGTGTGTCTGTGCCCACGTGTGTGAATGTGTGTGCACACATGTGTGTGTGAATGTGTGTCTGTGCCCACGTGTGTGAATGTGTGTGCACACATGTGTGTGTGTGCATGTGCACGAGCAGTGCCCAGACAGGGATGGCAGAGATGGATGTGGTGGGATGCAGAAGAGTCGGTGTGTGCCCATGGAGCACGTGCTGGGATAGGTGCTGGGATGGATTTCCCAGGGACTGTGGGGAGCTGGACAAGGCTCAGCGTGGTGCCCTAGCCCCAGGCATGGCACAGCATGGCATGGCATGGCACAGCTCGGCACGGCGTGGTGAGGCTGTGTGTGTTCCTGACCCCCCTGTCCGTGCCAGCCCTGCTCCCCACCAAGCCAGCGGCAGATGTTTCGGGCAGAGCGAGTCATCACCCGGCCAAATTTCCATGCTGGGAGGGAGACTCCTTCCTGTGCCAAAGGCAGGACGCGGCTCCCCCAGGCTGGGGTTAGCCAGCAGCCCGCAGATAATGGGAAGATGTGAAGGCAGCACAGCTGGCAACCATCAGCACGCGGCTCCATTGTTCGGAGGGAAGAGGAATACCGACCTCTGGCCGGCAGTGGGTAGGGAACAGAAACAGGACAGGCTCTGGAAAGGAGACCAAGACACAGCCCGGATGGGTCACAGATGATTAATCTCGCAGGGAGCTGCTCCCACAGCTCCAACAGCTCCAAGAGTCTCAGCGCTAATGAGCCGGTGGGTGAATCCCACCACGCTGACTTTTAACAACCAGCTGGATGAGATCCAGCCCTTCCTCTCCCCCTCTCCGTTCCCACAGCCACCCCTACCAAACCCTGCCAAGCTCTGCTTGGCCCTTAGAAATCCCTCCTCCTATTAGCACCAAACTTGGGGAACTGGGTGAAAAGGACAGCGTTTGGAGGGAGTTATGGGGGTGGACATGGGTGGTTGGGTGCTCTCTGCTTCTCCTCTCCTGGGCAGCCCTCCAAGCCTCCAGTAGAGCCAGTGGGACAGCTCAGCCCGAGCATCTCTGGCTCAGTGGACCCAAAACAGTCGGGTCCTGCAGACCTGGCAAAGGGATCCATGGACAATGCACTGTGTCCTGCTCCCAGGGCTGGCAGCCACGGGCCAAAGCTGTGCTGTGGCTGCCCACACCCTGCCAGACACCACGCTGAGCACAGCCCCAGCCCCAGGAACGCGCTCCCAGGGTCGGGAGAGGAGCATCATCCTTGGCTGCAGCCACAACGGAGGAGGGAGAAACGCCGTTCCCGGCCACATGGCACAAGGAGCCGGCTGCAGGGACGCTGCCTGCCTTCAGTGCTCTCGTCTGTGCTTCCAACCGGAGCAGGGGAACTTGGAACAGGTTCAGAAAAGAGCTGGGAGTGAGTCAAGGCAGTGGAAAATATGCATTACAGTGACAGAGCGAAGAAGCTCCGGCTGTTTGGTTTATTGAGGAGACCAAGAGGTGGCTCACTCACGGTCCACCAGCATATGCACGGTGAGGAGATTTCTGATAGCAGACGGCTCTTTAATCTAGCAGGAAAAGGCATTACTACATCCCTTGCTGGAAGCCGAAACAAGACAAATCCAGATTAGAAATAAGAAGCACATTTTTAGCAGTCAGAGCAATTAAGCGTTGGAATGAATTCCCAGGGACAGAGTGGGATCTCCATCACTCAAAGTCTTTTAATGGAGACTGAGTATCTTTTTAAAAAATATGTTCCAGTTTGAACATAAGCGATGGGTTCTCTGCCAAGGCAGCGGCTGTGGAATGCTGGAGGTCAGCCTGGCTGGTCACAGTGGTCCCTTCTGGCCTGGAAATCCATCGATTGTGCTATAATTTTCTGAAATGGGTAAAAAATAACCCAGGACCAGGTTGATGCATTCCTGGCCCTCTGCACTGGGCTTTGCACGAAAAGCTTCAGAGATGGAGCTCAGTCCCACCGCCCAGGGAAGAGCTGCACACATTGGGAAGGTGAGGATGAGCCAGGACAGGAGAAACTGGGGCTGCAGGGTCACCAGACCAGATCATTTGTGCTCTGCTGCATGCCCATGGCCAGCAGCCATGAGGAGTGTTCATGTTGGGGGCAGAGCTGTCCCCCTCGACATCCCTACACAAAGAAACCTACCCCAGGCAGGTCTGGGAGATGCAGGTTCATGCCCAGCCCAAGGTGAAACAAACCCAGATGGAAAACCTGTCAGGGCTAGAAGGAAACCAGCTTTGAATGGCTCCCTTTTAAATTAATTTAATTCCATTTTTAATGATTCTTTTCAGTTGCTTTTAGTCCCTAACAAAAGGAGCTTTAAAGTCTCTGGGAGCTGTGAGTGTTACAGAGGGGATGAGGGAAGGTGGGAAGCCCAGGGGACTTCGTTACGAGCACTGGTGCTGATCGGAAGCTGCCGCTCAGCACGACACACACCAGCCTGAGCTGAGCCTGGCAATTAGTGCAGACCCACCAAAACCCCCTTATCCCTGCCCCTCTTGCCCCCTGGAAAGCTCAAGGAGCAGATCCAGGTGATATGGGCTGGGCAGACACACAGGCACCGTGCCCGACAGAACCTCTGGCATGCTGGGAACTGGCTGGTCCTGGTGGGATCCAGCAAATACTGAGCTGCCAATCCCTCAGCCATTCAGAAGCACCACTGAACTCCCTACATGATGCTAACACTGGCCCATCACTGCTCCTTCCGGGCACTGGGCAGCCCTGGCTCTTCCAGCTCCTCCAGGAGACAAGTGTGTTTGGCCATTGGTGCCTCCACAGCCCCAGGACTGGGGGAGATGCTCTGTGAACATCCCATGGAGTCACAGAATCATGGAATCATAGAACAGTTTGGGATGGAAGGGACCTTTACAGATCATCTCATCCAGTCCCCTGCCATGGGCCACTATCCCAGGTTGCTCCAAGCCCCGTCCAACCTGGTGTTGAAGGATGGGGCAGCCACAGCTTGCCTGGGGCACCTGTGCCAGTTTTACAAATCACTGGAGCTTCCCAGTTGTGGGATGATGCCTGTGGACAGTTACTGGATGCCCCATCACCAGCTGAGATGAGGATCAGCCTGGCAGGGACAGCAGGGAGAGAACACACCCTGAATGTCCCTCTCCAGTGGGGTGGGATGTTGGAGGACTTGGGGTCAGCTGGTGCTGCACCTCTGTGCTCCATGTAAGTGTGGAACAAGGTCAGGAATAGTCAATCCACACCAGCATAAGCAGCAGATGGACAGAAGGATGGAACAACAGCTCAAGAGGTAGAAGGCAATCCAGCAACACCTGCCACTTGCCTGCAGAAACCCAAGAGACCGTTATGACCCCATCAGCTCAGAATCTTCAGGCTTTTGATACTTTATTTAATTTAATGCTCCTCTCTCTCATCCTTAATTGCATTTATCGTCATTAAAATATCAACAGAAGATCCTGGCTCCGGCCCAGGCTCACTGGTGCTCCCAGGAAGTTTCCCATTTATTTGATGGATTTAGCCAATGCCCTGCCACCTGCTCTTGGCTCTGCCCTGCTCTGTTTGCAGAGGGCAAAACTTAGTCAGGGGTGAAGCGAGAGCCAAAAACTAGAAGACAATCACTGTGGGCACAGAAATTCAGCTATTTTGGGCCAGTTGTAGTGAAGGTGGAGCAACATTCAACCCAGAATTCACAAACTCTGTCCTCACAGGCTGAGGGATTTCTGGTGGCTTCAGTCCATCTCTCTGAGCTGTGAATATTCAGTATTCATGGAGCTATTTCTCTCTTTCAAAAGGAGTAATAAATACGAATTCAGTCTCCCAACCACTTTGGCACGACTCAGATTTTACAAATGGCAGAAATTAAAGGCAGAGCAGAGAGTGGCTGATTGGTTGTTGATGAAGGAGAGGGAGGTTGGTACCAGCACCTCCCAACACCAGTGCCCAGAGCTGTGAGCCAGCCTTTGCCCCCTCACATCTGCGACCTCCTTCGGGCAGCTGCCCCTCTCTGGATTCCCACAGCCCACCAGCCAGGGAGTGATGGGAAACAACTGCCTTATCCTCCCTCTGGAACACAGGAGTTGCCTCTGTGTGTGTGTTCATGGTCCCTGTACTTCATCTCATAGAGCAGCCTCCATCAAGGCCAGGCTGGGCAGGGCTCAGAGCACCCTGGGCTGGTGGGAGGTGTCTCTGCCCATGGCAGGGGGTGGAACAGGATGGGCTTTAATGTCCCTTCCAACTCAAACCATGGTATGATTCCATGATTCCAGGACTGTCCTCTCTCCAGTGGTGGGGAAGAAGATGCTGAATAATTAACTATTCACAAACCAGCCATGGAGTGTAGGAGTAGGAACTGAGACAAGTAGTAACTAATACAAAATACTGAAATATTATTCCATAAGATGTGGATCCAACTTCAGGTTCCTGTTACTTCTTTAGCACAAAAGCAGGGGAAGGTGCAGGTGACTCCCTGAGACCCTTTGGGTACCCTCACCTGTGAGGGACATCACAAGGGTATCTCAGGCAGGGCTCGGTCCCTGGGGTGGGATATCACAGCACCCTGTAGGTGGAAATGGCAGAGAGGGATCCTGTTGATTCACAATGACAGTATTCCAAAGGGCTGGGGAAGTTTGGGAAAGGCTGATGTGGCTCTGCCAGTGTCCATCAGCAGGAGGACATGGGGAGGCTCTGCTTGCCCAGGAAAATGTGCTTTACACGCTAATGTGACACAAACTGGAGCACGAGCTCTCCAAGAACATGGAGTAAATCATCAGCTGGTCACTGTGGGGAGACAGGAAAAATCCCATGGCAGTGGAAAAAATCCCATGTCCTGTTTTGGGATGTCCTCAGGGGATAAGAGACCCAGAGATAATGCAGAGACTGACAGAAAGACAGCTCAGCTTCCCCCTTGCTTTGGGCAGGGCTTTGATTTCTTCTGAATAACAAGTCAGCTGCTCCCTCCTGTTTTCTTCCCAGAAGAAAGACAATGCACATCTTCATCTTTCCAGCTCTGCCCAGGGCAGCCCTGTCAACCAGAAAATGGGAGGCATGGAGTAACTTTGGGATCCAAAATGGAGGCAAAGCCCAGACACATTTGCATGTGAGCATTTTTGCTGTCTGTGGAGCAGAATTGCCTCTCCACGGACTTCTGTGGTTTCAGTCTGGGTTTGTGATGAAATGTGTGTCATGGGGAGGGGTTCATTAGCAAAGCCTTGGGAAGGTCTTGCAAAGCCCTTGAGTTCTCCAGCATGTTACCACAGGG
Source organism: Sakesphorus luctuosus (assembly GCA_013396695.1). Lineage (NCBI taxonomy): Eukaryota > Metazoa > Chordata > Aves > Passeriformes > Thamnophilidae > Sakesphorus > Sakesphorus luctuosus. The sequence continues at coordinate 427,217 of VWZD01009176.1, forward strand.
AGAGCCAAGGAAAGGTTTCTGGCTCCAGCTCAGGGTTGTCTTTATCACAGGAGGCCTTGGAACAGGGCAGGGAGGAGGAAAGCTCCGGGTGCTGCCAAAATGCACAGCTCTGCCCCCATCATGTCCTGTCCCACAGGTGAGACACTCATGAAGGATGAGCCATCAGCAGCAAAACCTCCCCAACATCTCCCAAGGGTGGGAAAGGGTGGAATGATGCTCTCAGTATCCAGGGTCTGCATGATGGAGTCAGACAGTCAGACCACAGCTTTTCCTGGCCAGGGGAACCCACCCTGCCCCACCAGCCCCACCATGCCCATGCTCAGGGGTCACAGCTCCAGCCCCACAGCTGGGGGCAGGTTATGGGCTGCAGCCACCAAAACCACACAGGCCCTCTGGACAGTGTTTGTCTTCAAAGCCTTTTTACTCCTCCTTCTGAAAGGAAAACTTTCAGGTTTTGTCCTGGTCACATTTGTCAGACAAACCACCTTCAGAGAAGTCCTCTGAGGGAAACACAGCTCTGGTTGTGGCTCCCCTCCTGCTCCATGGGTGTTCTCAGGTGTGTCACCCACTGACCATGTGTGTGGAAACATCCCCTGAGCAGGGAGCTCACCCTCCCTGGGCACTCACAGAGGGCTGAGGGGAGGTGGGATGGTCCCCCTGCCCAGGGAGGGGGCTCTGAGAGGATGGGATTGTCAGTCACGTGCATGATGGTATTTCTGGAGCATTGAACAAGATGAGTTTTAAGGTGCCTCCCAACCCAAACCATTCTTGATCCTCTGACTCTTTGTGATCTTTGATTTCTCAGACCACCTTGGATGGGTCCAGGGTCCACAGGCCATGGAAGAGCTCTCACTTCACAGCCTGCCAGAATAACCCAGGAGAAGAGGGATGAAGCAGCAAGTAGATGTTTCCATGCCTCCTCTTGCAACCCAGAGAGTGAGAAGTGCCCAGAGCAAGGTGCCAGAAGAGGTCTGGTCTCTGGCAAGGGCCTCCACAGGGGCACAGGGCAGCTGGGTGGTGGGGGACACCCAGCAGCCAGTCATGTGCCACACAGGCAGATTCAGCCCTCCAGATGGCAGAGAGATAACTAATTACTTGCTAATTAATAATCAGTTCCCTGTGATTTTATCTTAATTGGGCTCTTTCCTATCCAGCCTTCTGCAGCATCGCCTGGTTTTGAGCGAGCAGTGCTGAGCTGTGGGCCCCTGGCTGCTGGGGTCCCCATTCCTGGTTGGGAATGAAGGGAATGTCCCCATTCCCTTCCCAGCATGGTAAGGGGGTGAGTGGGGCAGCCCTGGGCAGCCCTGGGAGCTGTCAGAGCCATTGGATGGCTCTGAATGCTGTGCCTTGGGGCATCACCTCCAGGCTTTGTTTGTCTATAAAACCCAGAGCACTTATGGTGGAGTATGAATAATAAATACATTAAAATAATCAATAACAGGAGAAGAGCTGGGTCAGGACTGCTGGGGGTGTGCAGCAAAATCCTGCCTTGCCTTTCCATGCCTTTCCTATCCAAGTCAAGGCAGGACATTGCCTTGCCATCCCCAGTGGAGCTGACACCACCACCCCAGCCTCCCTCGTACCAGACCCCAGATCCCCCCAGATCTCCCCAGATTCCCCCCAGTTCCCCAGGCCCCCATTCCATGAGATCCCAGCAGGGACAGGCTGATCCAAGCAGCCCCTTGTCAGCCTGGCATGTGGTGTCTGTCCTGCCAGACCTGCTGCCCTCCTGCCAGCCCCAGACATCCTCAGGGGGAGCAGCATCCCTGCCCTGGATCCCTGACCTGGAAAGCTCCACCACATCCACACTGATGGCGAGGGAGAGGGACACAAACCATGGGCCACTGCTGGGATTTCCTCCTGGAGAAGGAACCGCTGCACTGTTAGCACAACACAGGCTGTAAAGATCCCTTGCAATAACTGGGGGTGGGAAGGAGGTGTGTGAGGGCACATGCTGAGTGGTCCAGGCTGAGAGGTGTCCTGTGCCAGAGGGGTTTGTCCCCCAGCCCTGGCTGCCAGCAGCCAGAGGGGCTGGAGGGGCTGGAAAGAGGAGCACTGGCTTCCAGAAGACACGGATTGTGTTCGGTCTTGTCACTCCCTCTGGGCACAACTGAGGGGCAGAGGGTGGTGAAGCATCACACCACAGCAATTCTAGGCTGGCAAAGGTTGGCAAGGTTCACCCCAGGTGCTCCTAACATGAAGCCAAACATCTCTAGGATCTGTCCCTCTCATGGAGGTCTCCGAGATGTGCCGACACCCTCGGGGCTGAGCTGGGCCCCCACAGGGACCCCCATGTGTGGCAGTGAGGTGGGCAGAGCTCGGGGCAGAGTGAACCCCTTGGAGAAGCCTTTACATGATTTATTCTTATTCCAGGTATTTTGGAGCGTTGGCTGTAATTAAAGTTCAACATCTGAGGCAAAACGAGAGCAAAAACATTTCAACCACTTTAAAGAACGACTTTGAGCGAGGAGGGCAATAAAACACACCGTGCTTAAACAAATCCTTCCGACCTTTCATCATTCCCCTTCCCAGTCCTGGCTAATTATCAAAGCTATCCCTGTTTTGAGAATGGGCCCCTTTCCCCCTCCACCCTGCCTTGCAGCTCCAGTCCTTCCTTAGGTGTATCCCAGTTCTTCCCAGTAAGCACCAGCAATGCCAGGCTCTGGCTGGAAGGCAATGAGTGGGTCCCAGCCCAGGGGGACAGTCTGGGGTCCTCCCAGCAGTGGAGGGCAGGTGACGGCAGCCCCCAGGGAGGGGACATCCTTTCAGGGCAGGACAGTGTGTTCAGCATCCTGGGAGCAGCTCTGCCTGTGGCTGCCCCTCTTCCCTGCAGAATTACAGAGCCCTTATACCACAGCCATGGCTGGGCTGGCACTGTCCACTGGTGTGGAATTCACCCCCAAAATGATTTATCTGAAAAAGGGAACAAAGCAGAGGTTCTGACTTGGCTGCAGGGCACGGTGAGGAGGGCAAGGGCAGGAAGGACTGAAAGGCCCCATTGAGAGCTCTGGCCCCTGCACAGCACTCGCCATGGGGGAGCTCCGAGGGCACCACTGGGTCCTCCGTGCCGGCCCCTGCCATGGTGGTTCCCAGGCTGGAGGGCTGCCTGTCCCCCAGACCAGCTGCATTTCCCAGGAGAGCAGCATGCAGAGCATACAGCATCCCACAGCAGTCCCTGGGGCAGATCCCACCACTCCCACCCATCCCAGGATCACAACATTCCTGCTGGGGACCCCAGGGAGGGAGAGACAGCCCTGCCCCACTGTGGGAGGTCAGTGCCCATCCCTGCCCCACTGTGGGAGATCAATCCCCATCCTTGTCCCACACAGGCTGGTCACGGTGGTGGGAGAGAGCAGCAGGAGAGCAGCTCTTGGGATGGCAAAGGGAATGCCCATCCCTCCAGGGATCTGTGCAGGTGTTGCTGGATCCAGTGGTCTGTGGTTCAAAGCACCTCTCTGATCCCAGCAGCACGGGAGAAGCTGCTCCCACACCTGCTCACAGCCCTGATTTATCTGCTGAGGTTTCCCCTAAAGCCTGGCAGGAAAACAAAGGGGAAATACGAGCACGATCGCTAAAATAACAATCACTTTAATGCATTATCAGGCAGAATGATTTCCTGGTGGCAAAAGGATGATGGAGTGAAGCCGTCAGGGCTTGCAGGAAGGCAGCACAGCATTCCAAGAGGCAACAGGAGGGTCAGAGCAGCCTTGGGAAGGCCCATGGGGATGGGAACTTCCCTGAGAAGAACTCTGGGGAGGGTGCTGCAAGAGGGGCTGAACCAGCTTTTGGGAAGGGAATACCAGAAGAGGCAGTAAAGTGAATTTTCTCTTCCGTTTGTAAAGCAGGAACACGGGCAGAGAGGGAGACCTGCTCCTCCATGGAAGGAGCACAGCCCTTTGCTCCACACAGAAGGTTCCCAGAGCCAGCTGAGTCCTCTGGAGCAGCGGCTGCTCGCCAGCAGATGAAGGCCAAAGCATGGAGAGAGGAGCAGACTCTGAGAAAGCCCCGGAGTGCAGAGCTCACAGTGCTCCAGCAGCATCCGCAGCTCCTGCCAGAGTGTGGGGATTTCCCTTCCATCTTTGAGCCAGCTCCTCCCAGAGCTGAGCCCAGCTGGGGCGGCTGCTCCCAGGGCAACGCTGGGTGTTCTCCACTGGAGTGCCTGTTGGCAGGAGGGATGTACAGCATGGGAAGGGCAGTGCATTTGAAGGGAACCTGCCAGGGCTTCTTCCCCTTCCTTCCTGGGACCAGCAGCACAAAGGATGGAGAAGGGGCTGGAGCTGCTGGCACCTGCCTGTGTGTGGAGTCTGTCCTGCTCTTGGTGGCTTGTTCTCCCTTGGACCTGCCAGGATGGGAACTGGAGAGGTAAAACAGGAGGGGAGAGAGGGCAGCCATGGAGAGGATGCCCAGTGCATGGCTGGGAGGTGGCCCAGGGGCAGGGGGACATGCAGTGACCAGTGGCACTGGCAGTGGGGCCGTTGGAGCTGTTCTGGGGGGCACAGCACTTCCAGAGTCATCCCCCTGCAGGGACACAGCACTGGGATACCAGAACTGCCCACCTGTGGTGCTTATCACGCTCCCTGTGACCCTGAGACAACACCCACCGCCTTCCCACCCCAGGATCCTGCCCTGCCAGCTCTGCCCAGCTCTGTCACTGGGTCACACACTGGGTCACTCAGTGCCCTGTGCCAGTGCCACATGCCCAGCCCTGGCTGTGGGCACGGAGCAGGGAGAAGAGCGTGGTGCTGCTCTTTGAGCCAGCGGTGCTGCTCTCCAAGTCAGCACGTTTCTGGTCTGGGCTCTTTTTTCCCTTGAATGCAGCCCCAAGGAGCTGTTGGCAGGTCAGGCCTGGGCCATGCCAGCCCCCTGCCAGCTGCCTGTTTGCCACCAGCTGCCTTCTGGTTTGAGTTACCCGGCTGGGCACATTCCAGTGCAAAGTGCATTTTTTCCCTCTTCCCCTTCCCCCTTCCAGGAGCCCCCTTTGATTTAGTGCTTGTGAAAAGCTGCAGGACACGGCCCCGAGCTGCGGTTCAGGTACGGAGCAGTGGAGCAGAGCACGGACTGGGGGATTAACCTGCCTGGAACGGGGCCCAGCAGCCCTGCTGTGCCAAGGGCTGCTCTGCCCTGCTGCCCACAGCCAGCCTGGGAGCAACAGCACCTGCTTCCAGTCCCATGGAAAGCGGCTGGACACCCCAAATTCCAGTGGGGATGTGCTGTGGGAAAAGGCTCCAGGAAAGACTGTGCCAGGGTCCCCCAGCCCCAGCGAGGGGAGAGGCTGTCCTGGTGCCACTGTTGGGGTTGGACCACAAGCACCAGGGAATATTTCCCCCCAGTTTCAGATCTGATTTTTCCAAGTTACCAAAGTTTTCTCATGGTTAAAAAAACTTCACAGACCTCATAATAATGCAGAAAGGCAATAAAATCAAATCAGCTACACCTGCACCAAGGGAGGAGGGGATGGACTGTCTGGCCTTACACAGCCTGCCCTGTAGCATAGGCAAGTGGAAATAGATGGGATCAGGTCTGGATTTGGATCAAAATCCAGGAAAGCTGGAGGTAACACTGCTCTTAATGTGTCCCCCACCCCACTGGGGCTGCAACCAGCCTGCAAAATGTCAGGTGCCCCCAGAGCCAGGAGACCCAGATCCAATGGTACTGCTGGGATGGATGGGCTGCAGAGCAGGGAAGGATGTGGTGCAGGAGCATCCCTGCAACTCCATCCCTGCAACTCCATCCCTGCAACTCCATCCCTGCAACTCCATCCCTGCAGCTCCATCCTTGCCACTCCATCCCTGCAACTCCATCCCTGCAGCTCCATCCCTGCAACTCCATCCCTGCAGCTCCATCCCTGCAGCTCCATCCTTGCCACTCCATGCCTGAGCTTCCATCCCTGGGCCTCAATCCCTTCCACTCCATTCCTTCCTCTCCACCCCTGTGGCTCCAGCCCTGCACAATCTCCAGCCCAGCTCCGTGGGGTTGGGATACTCCTGGGATGAAGCCACACATAGGGATGATGCTTCGGAGCGTTTGAAATTTGACCACCACTAAGGAAAAGATGAGGAAACTAAAAAAAAAAAAAAA
>VWZD01009176.1:433315-447931 GCA_013396695.1 Sakesphorus luctuosus
AAAAAAAAAGAAGAAGGGTTAATGTGAAAATAATAAATTGCAAACATTCCTGTGGTGGAAGTGGATTCTCTCCTCCTTTTATCCCTGCATATTGTCCTCGCAGCAGCCGTCTGTGAAATTGCACTGTTATTGAAGTAATTCTGGGGGTAATTAGAGTTAATAATTCAGTATTTTATTTCTATTCTCCAGTTACTGCAGGGGGAAACACACACATATATATAATCCAGGGAGCAAAGGCACAGTTTTCCTTTTCATGGCAAAAAATAGCTCTGGCTGGGTCAGACCCTTCCCTGCGCCCACCCACATCCCAGGAACCCCCTCCTGTGCCCTCCCTGCCTGGGGAGCCTCATCCCATGGACATCCCACAGCCCTTGCACCAGCCCCGGGTGGGATTTGGGTTCCTGGAGCAGGGACAGAGGGTGACTCAGGTGCTCACTGAGCACAGCCCTGGGGTGCTGGGATCCCTGCAAGGGCTGCCCGAGCCCGGTGGGCACCCCCGGGGTGCCAGGGGCCATCACCAGCTCCTCACATTTACCCTCTGAAACATTAAAGGACTTTCCTGTTCAATTATTTGGAATGAAGTTTGGCAGCAGAGCCCTTTGGGAGGGATCAGATTGATTTCCTCAGTGAAATGAGTTTGGAGAGGGCTCTGGCTGGTTCCTCGTGCTAATTATCCCAGGCAATAATTAAGCCGTCAGCAGTTTGGGGGCTGGAGGTTTATCAGGGGAGGGGAGGGAAGGTGAGCCCCCCCAGGGGCTCTGCTCCGGCCCAGGGCTGGGCTCAGCCCCTCCAAACAGGATTAGGGCAAGAGACAGACCCAGCGCAGGAGTTATTAGAGCAGGAAATTTCAAATTATATGGAAATAATCTTCTGAGTGAGAGTTTATTTTGGAACTTTAGACTTAATAATTCAGCACTTCTGGGATTTGGCATGTGAAGTGACAAAGATTAAAGGCGTATTGTCAGGTTCACAATTCGGTGTTTTCAAACACCCTGGGCCTTACCTGGGTTCCAGACACAGCGGGATGTGGCTGATCCTCACGGATTCCCACGCTCCCAGGTGTGGAACCTCCTCAGCTCCCTGTGGAGCCACGGGGATTTCAGAGCCCGGACAGTTCTGCAGCGAGGTCTCAGATTACCAAGACTAAAATATTCCTCAGAACATGTGTGAGCACATTATGGAGTATAATCATAAATAATTAAAACTTAGCTACACTTGTCAAATAAATGAACAAAGTACAGTTTGTGCTGCATTATCCTCGCCTTCCCCCGCCGCTGTTTGTCACCAGCTCCTCGAACCGGGCAAACTATTTATAGCAAACAACTTATTCAAAGCATTTTGCCCTTTTTCCTTTCTTCCTGCCTGGGAATTGTTCAGGAACAGACTCTGGTTCTTTACTAATTTCTTTAGTCTCCATAATTGCCCAGAATATGTTTCATGTGCATAGGCTCTGGTGCTCGGGCTGATTGCAAACAGCTCCCGGCTCATCCCAACTCTGGCTTTGCTACTTCCAGCCCTGGAATTGCTGTTTCAGCCCCCAGTGCCACAGGCAGGGACCAAAGCCAGGGTTTACCTGGAAAACTGGAGCGTGCTGGGGCGACTTTAACTGTTTGGCATTGTAGAGGCTTCCTATTTTCCTACCTGACCCTGCTGTAACCCCACAGGTATTGTAGCTGGGAAGGATTGGGCTGACACAGGTAAGAGATGATACAAAGAGATATCGTGGTTTATACCATAGGTGTGTGAAGGAAGAGAGATGTAAACTCAAGTATTTATTTTTTAATAGCTGTGAGGACTGGGAGAACTAATTCCCACTTTGTGTGGTGTTTTATAACAGGGAGGAATGAGAGGAGGGCTCAGGAGAAACGTAATTCATATTTTTGTGGCTTTTACGGAGGAGGAGTTGGAGGGTAAATAAGTCTGTTGATATTTTAGACTTTGGGAGGAAGATTTAAGAAGGACTTGTTTATACAGAACCAAGGAATCATAAAATGAATCACAGAGTGAATCACAGAATGGTTTGGGTTGGAAGGGACTTTAAAGACCATCCAATCCCACCCCCTGCCATGGGCAGAGACATCTTCTACTAGACCAGGTTGCTCCAAGCCCCATCCAGCATGGCCTCAAACAATTCCAGAGTGCATAACCTGTATCTTGTAGGTCACATTTGTCCATATTTGCCATTGGGGAAATGGATGGGGGTCCCCATTCCCACCAGCAGGATGGCCAAGAACCCACCTTCGATGGAAATCTCTGTTCCAGCTGCACCAAGCTGAGCCTCTCCACGAGGAGTGTTCTCACCAGCCTCCAAGGGCAGGTCCCCTTCGCCTTCCCAGGACAAACCCAGCATGCAGCAGTTCAGCTCCCCCAGCCCACCCCACGTCCCTCCAGGCAGCTCTGGGCCCTGAGGGAGGTCCAGCCTGTGTCACATCCCAGGCAGCACATCTGGGATAACTCAGCTCAGGGCACCTCTGCTCTGGCCACTGCTACAGAGCTGGGCATGACCCAGCAGCTCTCTGTGGTTGCATCCATGGCAAATATGCACAAAAACTCCTCTTGGGAGGGGAAAAGGGAGATCAGAGCAAGCTTGAGTCTTCAGGTGGTTCCTCATTCCTGGGTTGGGTTATTTTCCTATGGAATTACAATGATTTGGTTGGGGATTTTTTTAATAAAGGAGAAATCACCTGCAAAGCAGCATTTCCATTAACCCCTCACTGTCTGAGCCTGGTGCCACTGGAAATTCCGACGGGGATAAGGCAGTGGGGCAGCAGGGGTGGCTTGTGCAGGAAAAGGTGAGGGAGAATCTTCCAAGAATTCCCCTGACCTCCCAAAATACAAGGGAACACCCTGAGCTCCCACACGGCCTTCTGCTGCCAGGAGACCACTGGAGCATCCAAGACAGGAACAAGGAGGGTCTGGGCCACACAGGGCGAGATGGGACCATGCGGAGCTGCTGCAGTTTTAGTGTCAATTTTAGTCTTAGAAAAAACCCTTGTGAATAAGACTTAACAAAAGAATATAAAATTAAACCAATTTAACAGACATTTCTGAGAAGGCAGAAGAGAAACAAACCAGTGGCCAGGGAAGAAAACCCTGCCATTGTCACGTTCAGATGCCGGATGCTTCCCCGGTGGCAGGAGCAGCCGGTGCCGGCGGCGATGTGGGACATGATGGCAGTGCCAGCTCTGCCCTCACTGCTGCCGGTCCCTGGGGTGACTCAGGGCATGGGAGACAGCCGGGATCCCCTTGGCCAGGGGGAATGTCTGGCACCTCACCTGTAGGGAGGTGTCGAGCCCACCACCCCGCAGTGAGCGGCCCTGGGAGCGGAGCTGGGGGTGGGGGAGATGAAAGGGGGGTGATGGGTGGCACCCACAGACTGCAGATCCGGACACACCCCGCGGCTTCCTGTGTGACCCGGCTGGTCCCCACCCAGGTGAGCACAAAGCGCCTCAGCAGGAATTTGACCGCGGGCTGGTGTCTCGTCAGGGCATCGTCACGCCGGCCTTGTCTGGGATGTGCACAGCTCCTGGGAAACTGCCCTCCGGATCACCGGGGGCACAGGGCTCCTCACACCTTCCCAGCCGGGGGGCAGCTGCCCCACACCCCCCTCAGCCCCCAGGATGCTCCGTGCTGGCTCTGCAGCCTCCCTGTTGCCCGCCCTTGGCAGCTTTCCGCACAGCTTGCCCCTCTCCCAGCTCCAGACAGGAGCTCTCCGTAATTCCCCTGGTATTTCTGATGCGCCCTTGCCCCGAGGGAGCTGGGCACCTTCCAGCTCTGCTCTTCCCGACGTGGTTAGGCAGGAATCGCAGCCTCCCCATCCCGCTGGAGTCACGCACCAGCTCCGGCGCAGCAGCGCCCGGTGCCCAGCCCGGCGCCGCTCCGGGACACAGCCATGCCAGGGGATTTGGGAGGATTTTAGGCCTTTCTGTGTCTTTCCTAAACGCAGAAAATGAAGAGGCACTTAAGAATCTGCTGTTTATATTGAAAGCCAAAATCCCTTTAGAATTTAATCTCCCGGTGATGGATTTAATACTGTTACAGACAGTGGAGTACTTTTTACATCTCGGGAGTGGTGGTGGCTCTTTGAAGCAGGATTTTGTTGCAAACAGGGTATTTGTCCCCAAGGCCCTGTCACAGCGATGGCTGGATCTGAGGGTGACACAGTGGCCAAGGAGGGGAGGTCCCACGGGGGACATTCCTGTGCTGTGACACACGGAGGGCACGGGATGGCACCTCGGGGTGCACTCCAGAGAACATCAGTGCCAGGACCAGACCTTTCCCGTGCCCAAGGCCTCGGGAAATGCCAGTTTCCCAGGGTTCTGGGGGATGCTCCAGGCTCAGTGGGATGCAGCACCAGCGCGAGGAGCTCGCCGGGATGTGCTGAATGTCTGGCTGCCGCTCTGGGATCCTCGCTCCCTCTCTAACATAAAAACAACCCTTTAAATTGCAAAGCAGACCCCATCTTTTCTTTTTCCAAAGGAAAGGGGGTGGCCCAGGCGCCGGGCCTGCAGCAGCACAGCACCTCGGCCCGGCTGACTCAGGCGGCTCCCTGTGAATCACCACTCGCTGCTGCAGTGCCGGGGCCCGGGTCCCATCGCTCCCATGGCTCCCATCGCTCCCATCGCTCCCATGGCTCCCATCGCTCCCATCGCTCCCCAGGCTCCCCAAGCTCCCCAAGCTCCCATCGCTCCCACCGCTCCCATCGCTCCCACCGCTCCCCAAGCTCCCATCGCTCCCCAAGCTCCCACCGCTCCCCAAGCTTCCGTCGCTCCGCCTGACCCAGATCCCATCCCTCGTGGAGGAGCTGCTGAGATGATCCACCGCGCACCCGCGGGCGAGGGAGGGTTGGGGTCATCCTGACGCAATGGGAGGCGAAGGATGAGGGAAGGGGATGGGACAGACCCACGGGGGATCACTGACGTCGCTGCACCCACCGTGCCACCCCTCACTGAGTCCGAGGTGGGGGGGATCTCACTGTCACCACCGCGGGGTCCCAGCTCTCTGACGGGTCCCAGTGTGGCAGGAGCCACTGAGAGTGGAGAACACAGAAACGTGCAGGGACGGAGGGAATGTAGACATGCCCAGCCTTCCATCCCAAGGCAGCGCCATCCCCCTGCGGTGAAACATTGCCTCCCCTCATCCCAGAGTCCGCACAGGCTGGGGAGGTGCAGGAGTGTTTCTGAACGTGCTGGCGGAGCCTCGGTGGCTGTTCTGGCAGCGCTGGCAGCTGAATCTGCAGCCGAGCGCCCGCCCCTCCTCGGCAATAAACCTGCCGGCAGGAGTCACTGACCTTGTCCCCATCTTTCAGCTGCTGTTTCAGGAGACCGAGAGGGGACACACAAGGTCACTGTCTCTCACCCGGCAGCGGCTGAGTGGTCGTTTCATCACCAAGGAATAGGCTGGTGCTGAAGAACGCCTGGGCCAGGGAGAGGAGCTGACAGACGGGCGGGGGCCTGGGACAGCGGGAGGGGCGGTGCGGGAAAGCTGAGCCCCTTTGTCCTTATCCAAAGACCCCGTCTAAGTTCCTGCCCTGTGGGGGGCCCCGACACAGCCCGGGCATGGGGGGTCCATCCCCGCACATCTCCTTGCCTTGCCTTGAAAAAGCAGTTTTAGCCTCAAATCCCTCCCGACGGTTCCCCGAGCATTGGAGCTGCCCGTCGGAAGCTGCCTCGCTACCAGGCATCTGTCTCGCTGGAGACTTGCTGGAATGACGTGCTCGAGAGAGCTGTCAGATTTGGTTAAAATTAGGCAGCAGACTCCAAGTTATTACCGGAGGACAGATGGACACTCTGGGGGTGCGGCGTGTTCCCGGCAGCGCTGGAAAACCGAGCGGAGCCACCGCCGAGAGCCCGCGCTGCGAGGGACGCGGAGCGAGGCTGAGCGGGGCCGTGAGACGCGCCGGGCCGGGCTGGGCAGATGGTGTCTGTGGCACAGGGCTGGAAATTGTGCTAAAACCTGGCCTGGGGGGAGCTGGCCCCGAGCCGGCCCGGCGGAGCGTGGCGCTGCTGCTTTCCCCAGCCGGAGGAGCGGAGCGTTGGCTCCAGCACAGAGGATGCTCCTGAAATCCTTCAGAGAGGAGCGGGAGAGGGAGAGTGGACACCACCCAGCCTGGCAGCCCTTCAGCAGCCGTCATCGAGGAGAGAACAAAACGCTCAGCAGAAAAGCCTGTCATTTGAGAATGAGATGATAACCTTCTCCCATTTCCCCACGGCTGCAGGACAGGGAAGGACAAATCCTGTGTCCGGGCAGTGCCCTTGGACAGGCAGCATGTCCTGCCCGTCCTCCTCTGCAGGGACTGAGCCAAGCTGCTCGGGAGGCGCCAGGGAAGAACCAGGGGAGGGCCAGGGCTGACAACCAAACCCAGGGCTCACAACCCACCCCAGGGCTGTCCAAGCTGGAAAACTCCCTGCCTCCACTGGGGCTGCCAAAGATTCTGAAAGTGCCCCCAGCATGGGCTGCAGGGGTTCAGGGTGCTCTGTGTGTGTTAGATCCTTCCTCAGGGGCCAGTTCTTCCCTTTCCCAGTCCCTGAGGTCTCTCTCCCCGCTGTCCTGTCCCTGAGCCCGTATCCAGCCCGGGAAGCATCCCCAGTACCGGCACAGGTCCTTGCAGCCCATCAGCTGGTGCCGCTCTCCCGGCGGGTCCTGCCCCTGTTCCCTCCCAGGCAGGTAATTACCATCTCCCCGAGTCGCTGTAATGAGCCCAGGCGCTCATTTCGCATCCAAGCAATTTACTCGGCAGATCCTGCAGCAGGAGCCGAGTCCCAGCGAAGGGCCCGGGAGCGGCGGTGCCTGTGATGGATGCGCAGGACACGGAGGCAAAATCACCTCCTCGGGCGCGGGAGGGAAACAGCAGAGAAGGAAAAGGGGTTGGGAGCGAGGGGAAGGAAGAGACAAAGGAAAGAAGGGGAGTCACAGGGACAAGCGGTAGTGAAGGAGCAGTGAGGGGCAGGAAGCATCACCAGGGGCTCTGGGGCAAGGAGAGGAGAACCAGGATCTGCAGCTGTGGCACTGAAGCTCTGTATGCTCTGACTGAGAGATGTGGTGACATTCCTGTGGGTGACATTCCCTGTGGGTGGCATTCCCTGCTGCCCCACACAGACAGCACACCCCAGCTCCCAGACCTGGGTGCTCAGAGCTCTGTGCAGATACCACTAGTGGAGTAATAGAACATCCACCATAATTCACACAAAGAGTGAATCACCTCCCTCCAGATCCCTCATTCTGACTCAGATTCCTGTTAAACTTATCTCTGTTCAGTGGGTTTAAAGTCCAGCATCACAAACCCCTCCCTAAAATTGCAGCCCTTAAAGGGGGCCTGTGAGACAGATGGGGACAGGGATTTTGGCAGGGACAAGGGGTGATGGTTTTAAACAAAGAAGGGGAGATATATATTAGATATAAGGAATGATTTTTTATTGTAAGAGTGGTGAGGCCCTGGCACAGGGTGCCCAGAGAAGCCGTGGCTGCCCCATTCCTAGAGGTGTCCAAGGCCAGGTTGGACAGGGCTTGGAGCACCCTGGGCTGGTGGAAGGTGTCCCTGGTATAGTGGAAGGTGTCCCTGCCCCTGGCAGGGGGTGGAAAGGGGTGAACTCCAAAGGTCACTTCCATCCCAAACCATTCTGTGATTCCACTTTTTGAAATTCTCTGAACTGCCCCCTGGGCCCAGCCAGGCTCCTGGTCCCCAGCTGGCACATGCCCTTACGCAGGGGCTGCTCCAGACTTTCACCCATCAGCTGGTCAGAACCTTTCCCTGCTTTCCAACCTAAACGAATCCTTCACTAATTTGCAGCCACTTGACTTTGCACTGATACAATAACCAAGTCAAATACTCTCCCTTCCTCCTTGGTTCTTTCTCATCCAAACGTGTTTGTGGGGAGTCACAACATCCTTTTCCAACCTCTGTTTGGCGGAGCTGCGCAAACCTCTCTCCCTCTGTGTCCTGTCATCCAGCAGATCCGGGGGGTGCAGAGCCTGGATCAGCCCCTGTGCCACAGGCAGTGCCGGCGGCTGCCCAGGCTGAGCAAGGTCAGGGCCACCGGCGCTGTGAGCATCGCTCTGCCCTAGTTCTGCTCTGCACATTTATCTCATTTGCAACCAGGCAGCTGATCCAAACGTGAATGTACCCAAAACGGCCAGTTCAGCATTCCCAGGGCCTGAAATGGGTCTGCTCCTCGTGACTGTGCTGCAGAATGAGGAACTGGGGTTAACAGGGAGGAGGGGGAGGCCCAGGCAGAGATAAAACACTATTAAAAAAACCAAATTATCTAAATGTTAAGGGAGGAAAAATTTAATAAATTAAATGTAAATCTATTTTTGTTACATCTGTTCAGATCCTTTAAGGAGCTTTAGGACAGCTGTTCCTATATCCCATTTAATCTCGATGTTATTGTAATGAGCTAAGGCTTGGGGGCTGAGCTGATTGTCTATCCAGGCAAATTCTTGAGCACCAGTGAAAACGCTCTTCCCGTCCTGGAGTGACATTCGCAGCTCCCGTTGGGCGATGGGGGCAGTGGGGGTCCCACAGTGCCCCCTTGGCAAGGACCTTGGCAAAGCTGCTCAGCTGGAGCTGAGCATTGCTGGGACCTCGGGTTGGGTTTCCTGGTCATGGAGGGGGTTTTGGTGGCCGGCAGCCCCCAAAGACAAGGGTGCAGTGGGAACATGCCATGCCAAGCCGATGGAAGTGGGACCCCCGGGCACTGTCGCCTCCCCCCCCCGCAGCCCCCGCCAGTGCCCGGGGCTGAGCTCCAGCCCCACTCCCGCACCTCACAGCCAGGGAGGGAAGGCAGAGCTGCACCCAGAGCCTGTCCCAGCCTGCACACCCAGCACAGCCCGGGGGATGGGGCTGAGCCCCCTGCCCGCCAGGCCCCCTCCCTCCATCCCCTCCCGGGGCTGAGCGCGGCCGCTCCTCTGATTTCCTCGCCCCAAGTTGTCACGTCCCCCTTTGCTCTTCATCTCTTCCCCCTGTTTGCTGGCAGAGTTATTCCTCTGACATTAGAGGCTTTGTTTTTAATTTCCTAAATTACAGCATAATTTAGGCTAATTATTGCTTTGTCCCTCTGATCTTATTAAACCTTTAATCCCTCGGTGATTCCCCACCCAGAGCAAAGTCTGCTTTTCTCACATTCATTCCTGCTCTGGGTCTGCTCTTGCCTCTTGCCCGGGGCGGCCTCACCTCCCAAACCAGCTGCCAATGTCCTGGATATTCTCTCTCCAGCTTGTCTTCCCTGCAGTGCCATGGGATGCCCTTCCACAGGCAGAGAGGGGCTTGGCATGAGGATCTGAACCCCTGGAGAGGGACATGCCATCCTGCTAGGCCAGCCAATATTCCTGTCACTGTGGTTAGAGACCTTCCTGCCTTTTATCCTGCATGATGACGTCCAGTTGCCTTTTGATCCTGGGCTCTTTGGAGTTGCACATCCCACTGAGCATCATGGTGGCCTCACTTCTCCCATCTCAGCTGGGTCAGGGCCAGGTTGGGTGGGGCTTGGAGTGACCTGGTCCAGGGGAAGGTGTCCCATGGCAGGAGAGCTGGAATGAGATGGGTTGTAAGGTCTCTGCCAATCCAAACCATTACAGGATTCTTGATGAGCAAACTGACAGGGATCAGCCCCATTCCCTCCTTGCCAAACCTACTAATAGCTTTTAATTAACCCTTCCTTCCCCCCACCCAATTATTATTGACTTCCCAAGGCGTGGAAGGCTCCTGTGGGCACCATCCCCCCAGGCAACCCAAGCCATGGTGTGCACAGTGTCACCATCCCTGGGCACCCGCAGCCACCTGAGCCCTGTGGAGAGCCCTTGGCAGATCCCAGCACGTGGGTAAGGACCTCACCTGACCATCCAGGGGAATCCTCCCTCCCTGAACCAAAACATCCTGAAAGGAGGTTGGAGCCAGGTGGGGTCGGTCTCTTCTCCCGAGAGACAGGACAAGAATGGCCTCAAGTGGCACCAGGGCAGGTTTAGTTGGATATTGGGAAAATATCTACCTGGAAAGGATGGGCAAGTCCTGGCACAGCTGCCCAGGGCAGTGGTGGAGTCCTCATCCCAGGAGGGATTTAAAAGACATGTGGATGTGTCAGTGGTGGCCTTGGCATTGCTGGGGGAGGACAGTTGGACTCGATGATCTCGGAGGGCTTTCCCCTCAGGTGACCCACATGTGGATAAAGCCAAGGCACCAGCCCCGGAACACTCACCTTCATTTGCTTGGGCAAAACAGATTATGGAAATTTACTTTTTATAGCTATGAAGTTGAAGGATTTTCTGACCACAGGCAGCAAAAATCCCCTTAATGAAGCCCCAGAGCTCTCCAGGGCTTTGGGAAGAGCTCTGGCCCCCGCCCCCCCTTCTCCACTTGAAGTATTGTTTCTGTCTTCAGTCTCCTGCCAAGAATCTCTTCAGCTCTGCAGCTGGATTTGATACAGGGGTGGGGAGAGGAGCTTAATCACAGCAATAAAGAGAGAAGCTGTTCTGGGGGAGTCTTTCAAGAAGCCGGGTTGAAAGAGTCCCTGAGAGTGAAGGGGCTCCCAGTTGCACTGCCCAAGCTGGGGGAAAAAAACCACCACAGAAAGGCCAAACAAAACCTCTCCCAGGCCTTTGCTGCCTCTAATTTATCCCAGTCCTGGATTAAAAGTAGGTCATTAAAGCAGCTGCAGGAAGGGGTGAGGGCAGCCCTGCCCGTGGCACTGAGATGATGGTAAATCACAGCCCTGGGCCCACCGAGGCTCCACTGCCTGGAGAGGAGCCCAATTCCCAGCCCAATTCCCAGCCGGATCTGGGGGGCACCACAGCAGCTCCGAGCCCTGAGGGGAGGGACAGAGCAGGCACAGCAAACCAACCCCCCAGCATCCATCACAGAGAATCAGGAGGATGGGGAGACACAGGGATAAGATGGAACTGAGTGAGGGAAGCAGGACAAGGATGCTGTGACCTGGTTTTAAGGACTGAGTTGGTGCTGAGGCTCCAGAGAGAGACAGAGCACTGCTGGTTTCACACCTCCTGCTCAGCTGGACAGCGCTTGGAGCCACCTGGTCTAGTGGGAGGTGTCCTGGAATGAGAAGAACTTTAAGGTCCTTTCTAACACAAACCATTCCAGGGCTGCAGGAGATTCAAGATGTCCCTCCCTGTCCTCCCCTACCTCTGCTCTGTGAGACCCTGCTCTTCCTCACCCTGCTTCCAGTGAAGAAGAGCTGCCCATGTTTCCTCTGCTCTCTTCCCAGAGCTTTCCCTGCTCTCTCCCTCCCTGTGATTCATCACCTGGGGACAGGAAGGTTTCATTTCTCACTGTGACTTGTGCTGGGAGTCACCTTGGAAGCGCCGTGGTGGACAAAAGCTGCTGCACACAATGGGGATGGGAACACAGCCCTCCTCAGCAGGATGCCTGGCACTACCTCTGAGAGATTTCCAGTTCAAATTAACTCCTGCTGTCCAGCCTCAGTGCTGCCAGGCAGGGCCAGCAGCACCCAAACACTGGGGCATCTGGGGTGAAACACTCTCCCCTGCCCCCAGAAGGGCTGTGGGACCAGGGCTGCTCTCCCTGCAGCCTCCAGTTCTTCTCTCTCAACTCTGTGCAGCCACCCCTGAGGTTTCATGTGTCCATCCTGCCTGGAGGGTACCAGGAGGGACCTGTGCCACCATCCTGCTCTGGTGCCATCCATTCTGGGAGCAGGACCCCAGTGCCAGCAGGAGAGAGGGACCGAGGGTGAGCACAGAGCAGCTCGTGGCTGTACCTTGTTCATTATTGCCACTGGAAGTGTTGTGCTCTGAGGAGGACTGTGACACCTTTGCAGCTTGAAAAGGCTGAGATGGAATATATGCCCTGTGCTCCCTGGGATGGGGAATGGCACCTTCCCTGCAGGTGGCTGCGCAGGACCAGAGAGCAGCCCTGGGGGCTGGGTGGCTGCACACAGAGTGTGTCCCAGTTCCACCTGTCCCAAGCTGAGCAGCATCCCAGAAAGCCCCAAAGGGAGAGGAGAGCACGAGGGGCTCAGCCCCAGCTCTCTGCTATAAATAATAATACTAGACCTGTTTGCCTCAGCCATAGAAGGAACTGCCCGTAGAAGGAGCTGCAGCTCCTGGAGCCCAGACCTGCTCCGTGGAGAGTGGCGAACAGAGGAGAGGATGACATTCCCAGTAATACTAATTCTAGTGAGCATAAAACTATGTGAGGTGCAAGAGCTGTCACATCTTCCTCAGCTTCCAGGTCTGTTCCAGGTCTTTCTGTGTCCTGGGGCACAGTTACCCCCAAATTCCCCTCCAGCAATGGCAAGAGCACCCAGCCTCTCACTCCATCCTGGTGCATGTGCAAGACCTTCCAGGTGGGAAGACGAGGTCCAACTCCCTGCAAACCAGGCTGATTCCCGTCGTCTTCCAGGTGGCCGAGCTGCCAGCCAAGGAGGATGCTGAGAGCTGCAGGACCCTTCTGCTCTTCCCGGAAGGAACCCGCAGCCTCCCACCAGGCACAAGCATTTGGAGGCCGAGGAGGAGGAGAGCTGTGGGGGTTCCCCATGCCCACAGCACCCGCTGCCATCCCCCTGTCCCTGCCCCTTCCCACTGCCTTCCGTGTCCCTGCCAGCTGATGGCTTGTCCCGTGGCCAGCAGGATGGAGCTGCCTCCAATGAATGTTTCCTGCTGGCAGTGTGGCCAAGTCCAGCCAGGCACTGGAGATGTTCAGCTGGCCACGAGCACCCCCTGCACCGCTCCACTCCTGCCACCCGCTCGAGCCCGGGGGGTGTGGGGACAGGGAGCTGTGGGGACAGGGTGGATGGAAACGGCTACAAAGGCTCTCCTGTACCTGGGGTGTTCTGGAGGTGTCTCTACCCCGATGTGGGGGGCTGATTTCCACCTGGCTCGGGGGTCTCTCCAGCCCAGAGCTGTGCCAGGCTCTCCAGGCCCCATCGCTCCAGCAGCTCCAACAATAGTGAGGAAGAGCCGGCTTTGCTGGCGCCACAGATCCTGGGCAGCAGGACTCGCCACCCACGGCACAAAAGCAATTAAAAGTTGCACACAGAGGCCACAGTGAAGAATGAGGGCACGTAGCCGTGTCACCTCCGCGCATTCACGCCTGTCACACCCGCCCAGCCGGTCCCGGGGTCGCAGCCGGCACAGGGATGTGGGGACGTGCCGGTCCGGCAGGGGCCGGACCCGGGGAGCAACCGGGGAAAAGGAGGTCTCGGACAGGCAGATCTTCCTCCCCCACCATCCCCTCCCTCGGCCACGGCTCGGTGCTCCCTCCCTGCACACGGGGCCAGGGACCGGCGCAGCACCCCCATGGAAAGCCCCTCCGGGGGGAGCAGGGGATGCTCCCCCGTGTCCCGCACACGGGGCTGCCCAGGGCGGGGGCTCCGGCCCGCGCCCCCCGGCCCTCCCCGCGCAGCCCATTGTATAACATGGCTGGGCCGTCAGGACACATCTCGTCACCCGCCCGGCCGCGCTCCCGCAGGAGCCGCCGGCTCCAGCTGCCAGGACACATTAGGCAGCTCTGCCCGCGCCTGCCGAGCCGGGCACAGGCTCGGGGTGGGCAGGGACAGGGACAGGGACAGAGCGGGGGAGGGGAAGGGGGAGGGTTCGGCTCACACGAGAACCCCCCGTTTGCTCCGCGTGGAGCCCTGAATCAACATGGAATCCTGGAATCATTTAGGCTTGAAAAGACCTCCAAGATCAAGATCTGAGCAGCCACCTGAGGACAAGGGGAGGGGAGGCGGAGTGGGAGGCACCCCTAGGGATCCCCAGCCCCATGGTCCCCACTGCCTCCCCCCAACTTCACTGCTACAAAATCCTCCCAGCAAGGACACGCACCTACCCTAAAACACCTAAAAATCCCTAAAAACCCCTAAAACACCCCCAAAACCTGGCCACCCCAGAAGGATCCGTCCATGGGAAGTGACCCCAAAGCCCTTTTCCTGCTGGTGGGGAATGGGACAGCACCAGAGGAAAACCCACTACAACAGGAACTGTGAAAATAATGGATTTGGGGTTTCCTTCAGAGGGCAAATAATAACGAAACCAAATCATTTCAGCGAGCCCAGAGCAAACAAGAAACACCACAAAAGCAAACGCCATGGTCTGCACGAGGGTAAACAAACAATCTCATGTTAAACAGAGCCAGGGAAAAGGCCAAGTTAGTTTGGGAATGTAGAGTTAGGTTGGAAAAAATGTTTTTAAAATTGTTCCCTGTAGCTTCACCTGATCTCCCAGCTTTGACTCCAAAAACAAAGTCAAAATATTTGATTTTAAAAATATTGAAGTGAGACATTTTTATATTTTTAAAAATTCATTCTTTTGGCCCCGAACCCAGAATGAATGAATAGTTCAGGCCGGTCCAACACTGCATATTTCTGTCGAGCGCAGCATTAATCGGGAACGTTTCACGCCACTCTGGTGGAAACAAAGAGGCCGCGGCGGAGCCGCTTCCAGGATTGGCGCTGGGAAGGGAGAGGGACAAGGGACAGCGGGCAGGGCACCGGCCCCGGCCCTCGGCGGGGAGCTGGGTGGGACGCGGGACAGAGGGAAATGTTAATGGAGGTGATTTACAAGGCAAAAACATTCCTTCAAAAAGCTGCAGGTGGAGAAGGCATCCTTCCGCTGATGGGGGTGAGAGCCGAGACCCCCAGGCCCCCC
>VWZD01009176.1:447972-476030 GCA_013396695.1 Sakesphorus luctuosus
CTGTGCCAGCCCCTCCCAGCTCTGGAGTGATGCTGGAGCATTCCCCGCTTCCACCTCCCGCCTGGGAGAGTGGAGGGATGAATCCCACATGGCTGAAGAGCCAATTGCTCCCACCAGGATCCCACTCCCAGCACACGCTGCTGGGGCCGGAGGGACCGGTGCTTCCCAGCCAAGGTGCCCACCCTGGCAGGGACCACCCCATGCCCAGCGGGAACAGCCGCGGTGCAGAGTCAGGATGATCCAAAGCATCCAGCTGCAAGCCGTGGGTCTCCATCTCCCCTGGCTCCACCGATTTCGCTCTGCCAGGGGCGGGCAGACCCCTCCACGCCGCGGCACGGAGGGTGAGGGGGCACGGCCAGCGCCCACCCCGCCGCGGGCACGGGGCCTCCCCCGGCTCGGCCGCCTCCGCGCACGGCTGCACTCCCTGAAAGGGCCTTTCTGTGCCATTCAGGGCAGGATTGTCCCGCCCGTCCCTCCCGCAGCCGGCGGGGCTGGGGAGCAGCGCAGGGAGCGCCGAGCCCGGAGCGTCTCTGGAGCATCCCGAGCGGGATGAGGCTGAAACCCAGCGCCTCTCCCGGGGAGCCGTCTGGGCTCCCCATGGGGTTTTCTGACCCCTGCCGAGCCCCTGTCCCATCCCAGGCTCATCTTTCCAGTTTATTAGAAGCTAATTACCCCTCCTGGTTTGGGGAAGGATGGAGGGATGTTGGGAGGCTCAGCCTTCATCAACCCTTTCCCCCGCGCTGGGACAATTTCCGGGTGCCCCGCGGGTCCCCAGACACTGGGGCTTTGTTCGGCTGCTCTGCCGGGATATCGCCCGGGTATCGCCGGGATATCGCCCGGGTATCGCTGGGGTATCGCCGGGATATCGCCCGGGTATCGCCTTACGCGTCGCGCTCCAGCCCCGCTCGAGCAGCAAAGCCCAGCAGGCACCGGGATCGCTGTTGGAAGTCCAGGGAGGGCGAGGAGCGGTGTCGGGCTCTGGCAGGGCGGTGGGCAGAGGTCCCTGGGAGGGACCTCGATGGGCGGAGGTGGGATGGGCACCCCAGTGGGACCCACCAAGGAGCCTCTGCCTGCCCAGAGCTGCCTTCTCTTGCTGGGATGAACTTCAGCCCTTCCCATCCATTCCCTGGGAAAGCTCTTCCCCTCCAGGTCCCCCCAAGGCTGGCCTGTCCCCCTCCAGGTTCCACACCCCACACCCCCCCGCCCACCCCCGCTAATCCTGGCCTGTAAACCCCAGAATTAATGGCTGATCTTGTCTTACATTTAGGAAGCCACAGTTCATCCTGTGTCCTCCTCACCAGCCTCTCTCTCTTTTCCAGCTAGTCCAAAGTGACGGATAGAGGGATGGATGGTGCCATCCTTCCAAGTTCCTGCAGCCCCAGCCCTGGAGGCAGCTGTGCTTTGGCACATCTACAGCTGGTGGAATGCCAGGGACTCCCACAGGGACAGTGGCCTCTGGACCCACCACTCCTCCAGCTCCAAGGGCCGTTTTTCCAAGGGGCTGGGGCTGGGGTGGCAGGAAAGCTCCTGGAGATTTCCTCTCACTGATGCAAAGGCAAATAACCCCCAAGCAGCTGCCTCTTTGCTCCCAGCTGCCATTTGCCCCACCAGTTCATCTCTCCAGATATTCCCTGTATCCCCTCACCTCCATCTGTGCCAGGAGAAGCTCACCTCCAGCTGGGACACTTTGGCCTCCTGCTGCTGGGCAGGTCTGGCACCCCACAGCACCCCATCCCCTGCCCCACAACTCAGGGGTGATCCCACCCCAGCTCCCAGCAGGATTCAGGGCTTTTCCCTCCCACACCAAACACCAGCTGGGCAAAATCCCCACCTGAGCTCCCCCACCCCAGGGGGAGGAGAGCAAAGCCCCCCCAGCCCCTGCCCTTTGGAGTCACAGGCTCTCTTTTCCTTCTGGCTCAGCTTCCTTACAAAGACCCAGAGCCACAGAAAGAGCCAATTTCCAGCAGGAACCTGGCGCTGGGCTCACTCGGGAGGATTACACCAGGCTGCAGGAATTAGTGGGGGGAGCCCTGCTGAAACCAAAGCCTCACTCGGCCCTTCCCAGCCAGGGCAGCTCCAAGGCTGGAGACGATCCCAGGGACAGGGACAGGAACTGCAGGAGACTATCCAAGATCACACAGCTTTGTCCTGGCTCTGCCCAAATCCCCTCCCTGAGTTCTGGGTGCTGGTCCTGGGGACACAGGGTGGGGAGAAAGGATGAAGAGATGTGTGCCTCAATCACACCATCCCCAGGACATGCCCACCCTGCAGTCACAGTGTCCTCATTCCCCTGCACTCCTGGGGACAGGGAAGAGGCACAGAGTGACCAAAGCAACGGGGTAACCCCCCAGTGGGATCCTGGGCTGGCTCAGAGGCAGCAGAACCCTCTGTCAGTGTCCCATGATTGCTGAGAGCCAGGACAGCCCAATCCCAGCAGGGTCCCAGGCTGGCTCAAAGTCAGGATCCCCCCAGCTCAGCTGCTAGGGTGGTCCCTGCACTGATATTTCCCATTTTCCTCTCATTCTCCATTGAAAAGAAAAGGAAAATCTCTGTGTTTCCTTCAGACACTGTTCCAGCAGCCGGGGGACCCTCTCCAAGAGTTGTATTTCAGGAACACTAAAACCTTGCACATAATTAACTGATGTTTGCTGTAGAACCATACTCGTGTTCATTCCTTCTTAATGAATGAAAAACTACTGGATCTATCCTGAAGCTGGGAAAAAGCTTCCTCCTTGTCCCTCTGTGCTTCCCAGCACACTCCCAAGGGTCCTCAGCCTTTCCCAGCCCTGCAACCTCTCCAGCCCAGCCCTTTCCTCATGGTTACCCCACCATGCTCCTGGCAGCCCAAGGAGGTTGTTCATGGGCTGTGTGTGTCCCAGCTGGCTGAGACATGGCCAGGGAAGAGCCTTTTCAGGATGCTGGAAGCCCTGCCAGGGGAACAAGGCTGCATCCATTCCCCTGGCTCTGGGCCTGCCCGAGGAGGAAAAACCTTGGCAGCACGTGAGTCCTTTCTCCAAGCACTTGAGCTCTGCTGGGTTGAGCTCCAGGGAACTGCAGGGCCTTTGTGTGAGTGGGGCTCGGCCTGGATCTGCTCCGCCTCGGGCACAGATGGCTGCACTGGCACGGGGATGGGGCTGGCAGTGGCACAGGAGCACCGGGAGAGCGCCAGAGCACAACCCACTGCTGTGCCAGCACCAGCCACGCTCTTCTCCTCCTCTTCCTCATCCCTCCTCACCTCCTTCCATCCGTTCCAATGTCTGGAGCCAAGTGGGACCACCGTCCACATTCCCATCCCCTCCCTATCCCATTCCCATCCCCACCCCATCCCCATCCCCGTGACAAACAGCACTCCGGTGCATTCCCATTATTGCTCTCATTACGGAGCCCGTGGGACTCGTTGCATTCCACGACAGCCTAATGGATCTTCCAGGCTCCTCTTCATGCAGACCAGGTGCAGGCAAGTGGGAGGATGCAGCAGAAAGCCTGGCTGTGGGAAAAGCCCAGTGCCTTGACCAGGGGAACCTGTTAGTTGTTTTGGATATACTGCAGGGAAAACAGGGATAAAGTTCTCGATCCTGGCTGCCCCAGCTGCCCCAGCCAAGGTTTGTTAAAGGAATTGCTGTTATACAGCCCTTATGGGCTGGGGGGTTCAGATGCTCCCCTTGGAGTGGAAAGGCTGAGTGGGCTGGGAAGGGTGGCTGGGTCCAGGAATGGGCTGCAGTGATGGGGGGTGGTATCAGAGGGGGAACTTGGGGTACATTGCCCTACTCACCCTGAGCCCAGCCAAGATCCAGGGAATGACAGCCAAGGCTGGGATGAGCAGGGGCTGGAGGCACTGAGGCTCAGCTCCATCCCAGCTGCTCCTGGGGCCACCTCATCCCATGGATGGGCAGCAGCAACTGCTGCCAGGGGCCTTGCAGGGAGAGGGCAGCTCCAGGGATGGCAACATCCCAGTAGTGCTGAGAATAGGAGAACGAGGATGGGTGGAACTGGGAGAGCACCCTGCCAGCACTAGAGCCACTGGCACAGCCCTGGCATGTGGAGCTGACAATCTGTGAATCCTGGGGGTGCCTCTGCCCTGTGCTCCCCATGCCAGGTCCCATCCTGAGCCCCACAGCAGCCCTGGAAGGCCCAGTGTCCCAGCCGAGCCTTCTCTCAGAATGGAGCTGGAAATACTGCGGATCATCATTCCCTGCCACATCCAGGTGCTTTCAGTTTCCTGTCACTTACCCAGCCCATACAGCTGCTTCCCACACGGGCTCCCCTTCCATGTGGGTGCCACCCTGGCCACGGCATGTGGCAGTAGCACCACTTCCAACATCCCACCCCCCAAAATGCTCCGGCTCCGCTGACCTGGCAGCCGCCCCACTCCCAAGTGGGATCCGGCCAAGGGCGAGTTAATAAACTCGACAGAAAGCTCCTTTATGTGAAGTAATTAAAATAACTCCTCCATTCCTGATGGACATCCAAAACCATCAGCAGCTCTGCAGCTTTAATGAACTTTCCAGATCTGGAGGTTCCCAGGTAAGATCCTGCCAATCCCCTCCCTTGGGAGCAGAGTGGAGCCACCACGTGTCCTTGGCTCCTGCATCCCCAGAGACACTGGCACCACAGGAGATGTCCCCTCCCACCTCAGCCAGAGGTGAGGGTGCTCCCAAACAAACCCCCTCCACTCCAGGGGCTTCCAAAGGACTTGGCACCAGGGTGGGATTAGGGGGAGCATGGAGGATCCCAAAACTCGTTCCATAGGACGAGTTCTGGTGCACCCTCATCCTATGGAACCCCCCCTGCAGCAGCCTCGGGACACACGTGGAACACCAGGAGCAATCCTGTGGGTTTGGCAGGGCCCACACCCCAAGGCCATCCTGATCCCTCATGGAGCAGGGTCCAGACCCCAAGGCCATGCTGATCCCACCTGGAGCAGGGCCCACACCCCGAGGCCATGCTGATCCCACCCAGAGCAGGGTCCCCACCCCTGAGGCCATGCTGATCCCACCCGGAGCAGCCCTGGAGCCGGGGGGACCTGCTGCATTACTCTTCAGCCAGGTGTGGGCTCCAGGAACTTGTTAAAGCACTTTTCCCTCCCCTGGCAGGTCCCAGCACGTTTAGCACTTACAGTTCTCCCTCTGGGCATCAGAGACCAGCAAAGCTGTTTAAAATTAAAAGTGTTATTTCATTCCCACTGGGATCAAAGCCCTCAGAGAGGAGGATTTTCAAACCAGCAAACCACATTTGAGCATGGCTGGTGCACCCCACGGCCCCCCCTGACCCCCATCCCAGCACCCCCCTCTTGCTCCAGCAGACTCTTGGCATGGTCCTGGTGGCTCTGGCTGCGCTCAAGCACCAGCCCCTGGAGCCTGGGAGCTGTGTCCAAGGGCAGCTGGTGGCCTCAGCCAAGAGGAGCCTCCGGCTGCAGGGACAGAGCCATGAAATCACTGTCATTTGGGCTGGAAAAGACCGTTATCATCACTGAGTCCAACCATATCCACTGAGTACCCAAATGTATCCATCCGTATCCAGTCCTAAAACCATTGAGTCCATCCAACCCTGAGTCCATACTGCAAATATTGGACAAGAAACTCCAAACTTTGCTGCTGACCAAACCAAACCCAACAGATCCCTCCAGGACAAGCAGTGAGGATCTGTGCCAGTCAGCTCTTCCCAGATCTCTTCAGCCCAGGCTGAGGTTTCAAAGCACAACCTGAGGCAGGAAAAAAGCACACAGTAGGCAGCCAGGATTCCATAGGAAAAAAACCCTTTTATTTAACAATATATCAGGTTCCATCACGGCTCCATGGAGTGCAGCTGCCACAGAGCTGGTTACCGATGCCGATGATATGCTACTGGGCGGGAGAGCTGGGAGAAGGCGAAAGGAATCAAAACGAGGAACATGACACGAAGAAAGAAAATCTGCGGTGCCAGGAGCACGGCCAAGGGGATCCTGGTGCCCAGCCCCACCGGAGCCCCACTGGGATCAGCCAGTGCAGGGATGCTGAGGTCTGATCCGGGACGTGCCCCTGCCTGGGAGCAGCCGCTCCCTGAGGAGGTGCTGGCACGGAGGGGCCTCGTTCCCTCCATGCCCAGCATCCCGAACCGTTCCTGCGTGACCAAAGCCCCATCCTGCACGCTCCACACTGGGACATCCAGGCTCCCAGACCACTTCCATCTCTCGGCTAATGGCAGTGGAGGATGGACAGTGAATGTGGCAGCCTGGATGCTCCGGCAGGGCTGGGGCACAGCAGCCCCGCGGCTGGTTGATCACGGGGACAGCCACCCCTCGGGACACGGGACGGATGTGACGCTGTGGGATGTGGACATGGTCACAGCTCTGAAATGTGGGAGTGTGGTGTGAACGTGCTGGTGTCAGACACTGCCGGGAGGGAGGGAGGGAGAGAGGGAGGGAGGGACGTCCATTCCTGCTCCACCACCTCCAGATCCTCCATGGATCCCTCTGTCGATATAATGCAGATTCACAGTTCAGCTCCAAGGAGCAACTGGGAGGACTGGGAGCTCCCAGCCGCCTTCTGGCTGCCCACAGGGAAGTGCCAGGCATGCCAGTGACATCAGAGATGGCTCTGGTGGGCACGGCCCCCTCCCTGTGGGCAGGGCCCAAGGTGGGCATGGCTGAGGAGGAAGAACCCGGCCCAGGCCACAAGCAGAGATGGGGCCATGGTGTGCTGGCAGTTGGCAGCTGGAAAATTGGAACAGCTGGGAAAGGGATCTGCACCAGGAGCAGCTCCACAGGCCTGGAAAAGCAGAGTAGGACCTCAGGATGTTGCATTGAGCTCTGCATCCCCCAGGTTGGGGTTTTTGGTTAGAGAGAAGTAAGGAGATAAAACTGATGCTCCTTTAGGTCACTGCATGGCACTGAATCACTGTCTGTGCCCAGGCCGGGACTCAAAGCTCTGCCTGGATCCAGGACGGCCAGAAACTCACTGGGAATGAGTCAGATCTGACTGGAATCAACGGGATACAGAATCCCAGACTCCCAGTCTGGCCCTCTGCTTGGGGCCCATCTGGCTCTGCATTACACCGAGGGCAGGGCCCGTCCCGGCAGCCCCACACCAGCACAGCCCACGGGCCCCGGCGCTGAGCACTATGACAATGTTTTACACCCGTTCTTGTGGTTAAAGTTTCTTTTTTTTCTCTTTTTTTTATGTTCTCATTTGTTTTTCTAAGAAAAAGCAACCAGAAAATAATTCGGAGTTTATACAAAACATCTTTACATTATTTCTTCAAAAAAGACTAGTATTTACACAAACAAAATAGGGGGGGGAAAGTAAAAAAAAAAATCAACCAAACTTCAATGCTTTCCACAAAAAGAACCCGAGGGACACACTCCAATCCAGGACCCAGCAGCCTGAGGTGCTCAGCAAAAACCAGGAGTTCTGATTTCACCTTTCTTCACGTATTTACAAGGTTTTCCAGCTGTTCCCAGCAGGAGCTGGGCTGATGGGGATGTCAGCTGGGGATGGCCACTTTGGGAAGCCACCAGCACTGTCAGATCACTTTTGGTACAACCAGTGGTCAGATTCCATCCCTTTGTCTCCAAACCCAAACCAAAACTACATCGTCCCTCTCCTGCCCCTCTACTCCGGCTGCTGCTCCCGAGGGATTCCACTGCCACCACTGCCACCACCGCCCCACCAGGGCTCTGCCACTTGGGGAACCACAGCCCAAGGTCTGGCAGATGGAAGGAGGAAAGGGGGATTTTTTAAGACACAATTTTCTGGGATTTCTCCATTCCAGAGGGAATGGAGGGTCCCAGTGGGGGCGGCTCCCAGGCCAGGGTGTGCAGCACTGGCATGGATGCCATGGAGGAGAGAGGGATGGAAGGTGCTACACCAGGGAAAGCCGTGGTGGGATGGGGAGAGCAGGGAGAGGGGCGGGGCAGGGCAGGGAGGAGCACTCACTGCAGCTCATCCCTCCCTAGGGAAGCAGCCGGTTTGGGGCCCTAGAAGCCAAACCACCTCAGGATGCTGAGGGCAAGAGGAGAGCTGGGACACCCTGCTCCACTCCAGCCCAAAGTCCTGCCTGAAAACACCACAAACCCAACAACGCGACACCACGGGATGCTCCCATCCCACTCAGGGCCAAACCCCAGAACCCTCGAGCCACCAGAGCCCCATCCCTGCTCTGCCCCCGCCCCTGCCCACTCCTCGTCAAGGCACTTTAGCAGAGCAGCTCCCTCGCTCTTTGGGCACTTCCTAACACGGGACTTGGGGCCCTGGGGACAGGCGGGAACAGCCTGGGCGGAGCAGCCCTGCCAGCCCCACTCCTGCTCCCTGAGCAAAAGCAGCTACTGCTGGAAGGAAAAGGAAGTGAGGAAGGGGGGACAGCCCGAGGACAGGTGGGTAACGGCACTGCAAGCCCCGCAGTGCCCACTGGCATCAGCCAGGATGCTGGCAGGTCCTCCTGGGAAGAGGAAGCTGGGAATGATCCCACCAGAAAAGCCCAAGGCTCAACCCTGTCCAGTTTTGGGACCAAGATGGGCAAGGCAAAGGCAAGGGACCGCAGGCTGTGGGACCCCCAGGAGGTGGCAGGACAAGGATGCGCCTGTGCCCGGAGCAGGGTCAGGGGACAGGCACGGCAGGGACTGGGCCCCAAAGCAGGTCCCATCAAGGGGTAGGGAAAAGCCTCTGGCTCAGCTCCCAGCCAAGCCAAGCCTGATGCTCCAGCCCCAGTGCTGGCCTCCTCCTGATATCCCCGGCATTAACTGCAGGTTGGGAACGTTTCTTTTCCAGTTTTCCTTTCCAAGGACAATCTCCCACAGCACTCCCAGCTTAGGAGGGCTGCAGCTAACCCCTGCCACCCCCCGCTTGCTTCCAGCAGGCTCAGCTCCAGCTTCATGGAAACCCAAAGGCTTTTCTCCAGTGGGATGCTCCAGAGGGGTCAGGAAGAGCTGCCAGGCCACGGCTGCTCCATGTGGGGCAGGAGGAGCCGCCGGCCCCTCACGTACTGAATGCTTGAGACAGGGTGTAGATAGAAATTTTTTTTCTTTCTTTCTTTTTATAAAGAGACTAAAACAAGAGTCAACAGCTACGAACACAAAGGTTTCCAGGGGCAGTGGCGGGAGCGGGGTGTGCCTCATGGCTGGGGGGACGGCGTGCTGGAAAGAGGTGATGGCATTTGCCCGAAGGCGGCGGGCCAGAGTCCCGCTCAGAATTCACAAAAATAAAAATGTTACAAAAAATTAAAATAATTATAATAATAATAATAGTAGTAGTAGTAAATCGGGTTTGCCAGCTTCCTCCCTGCACAGTTGTCTGCATCTTGGCACCTTGGCAAAGCTTCCTCCTCCTCCTCCTCCTCATCCCCCCGGGCCGCTCGCTGCTCCTGGGACACGGCCCCGGTTGTCGCTCCAGGCTGCGGGACGCCCGCGGCGCCGGCACACGGGCACTTCAGCAGGGACGGAGGGAGAATCCCGACACGGAGAGGGGAGGTGGAGTCTCCGGGTTTGCCAGCGGTGTCCCGAGCGCAGAAAAGGCACGGCGCCCGCCCCCACGGCCGGCCACAGTCTGGAGGAGAAGAGGAGGAGGCTGAAGGCTCACCCTCGAGTCTCGGGATTACAAAAGCTGAGAACTACAAAACTAAATACAAAGGGGAGAATCAGCACGTGAGCGTGAGCCATCCGCTGCCCGGCGCAGCCCCGGCGCTGCCCGCGCCGTGCCGGGGGTCGCTTCGCTTCCTCCCTGCGGCGCCAGCCCGGGGCGGGCGGCCCCCGCCCGGCGCTCCCGCGCTCCTGCATCGGCCGTTCCAGGCTGCTCCTCACACCTTGTAGTAAATGTTGGCTGGGCTCTGCGGGGGCATCTCCTGCACGATGTAGACGGGGTGCCCGTAGTCCCCGCTCACCTTCTCGTAGTGCGGGCAGTAGTTGTTCTCTGTAGTCCGTAAGGGGATGATGATGTCGCTGGGCTCCGAGCCCGCGTTCCCGCTGCATTTGGGGCTGGCCAAGGTGCTGAGGGACAAGGCTGCGGCTCGCTGCTGCGTGTGCTTCCGGTGCCGCTTGCGGATCTTGATCAGGAGCACGACGAGGAAGATGATGATGAGGATGAAGATGACGCAGCCGGCGCCGATGGCCGCAAACACGGCCACCTTGGAGCTCAGGAAGCCGTCGCTGGGGCCTTGGGTCTCCTGGCCATCCTGGTTCACAGAGCCTGCAAGGCAAAGGGAGAGGGGTGTCAGATCCCAGCAGGCAGCCAGTTCTGTGCTCTGTCTGTGCATGGATCACACGTGTGGAGCAGGTGGATGAGCCGCCCATCAGAGCCACTCTCTGCCCCCTAAATTCAGCACAACATCCATGCTCCAAAGGAGGGGAGCAGATCCCTCACCTCCCATGGGACGGCAGCCTCTCCCCACCTTCCCACCCCAGTCAGACCCACACATCCCTGGGAAGGACCAGGAAGGGCAGGCAGGAGTTCTGAGCATCCACAGAGAGGGGAACCGTGTGTCCTCTCACGCACTCCACATCACTGCTCCCCCTTTCCATCAAAGCATTGCTCATGTCCAGGTGCACACAAGCCTGGAACCTGGGAGCCCCACAACTGACCTGGATGGCCTGGTGAAAGTGGGCTCTGACACCCAGAGGCCCCTGATATCCAATTACTGACTCCTGAGCTGAGACAGCCAC
Organism: Sakesphorus luctuosus; assembly: GCA_013396695.1. Taxonomy (NCBI): domain Eukaryota; kingdom Metazoa; phylum Chordata; class Aves; order Passeriformes; family Thamnophilidae; genus Sakesphorus; species Sakesphorus luctuosus. The sequence continues at coordinate 458,603 of VWZD01009176.1, forward strand.
AGCCCCCGAAGTGGGAGTGCTTGGCTGATCAGGGTGGGGAGAAAAGAGCAACTCTGCCCTGCTCTGTCTGATCTCATTTTGCTCTCAGAGGGGTCAGGAGCTCAGGAAACCACCTTCAAAGGGCTCTCACACAGGCTCGGCTCACAAACCCAAGGACCTCACCTCCTCCAGGCCCTCTCAGATGTGCTGTGAGGAACAGATGGGCAGAGAGGAGGAGGAGGAGGAGGAGTGCTGAAACAGCACTTCCCTGCAAAGCTCCTGCCAGGAGCTGCAAAAGCAAACCCAAGCTGCTCCACAGCACAGGCAGACTGTGCCTGGCCCAAGTGTCCCTGGGCTGGGGCAGGAGCTGCTGTGAGCAGCAGGGGTGGTAGAGACAGGCACAACGCTCAGGGGAAACCCATCCAGATCCTTGATCCAGAGAGTCCAGTATCCCTGGGATATCCCTGGGATCCATGCAGCAAGGCTGGCACCCTCCAGCCCCGTGGCAGACAGAGCCCTATCCCTCTCCAGAGGTTCCTGGGAAGCCCACCTGGCTTGCCAGGCTCCTCCACCGCCGGGATCTTGCTGCGTGGGCTCTGCGTGACGATCTTCACGGTGTCGTCGGACTCCTTGCTTGGACGACTCGTCGTCAGCTGCTCTGGGATCACTGCGTTTGGATCTGGGAAAGGGGAAGGGAGGGATGGATGAGAAACCTCAATTCAACCTGAATGGCAGCAGCCTATTCTCCCCCTGCAGAGCAACTGCCCCCAAATCACAGCCACTCCTGTGGGGGACAGGAGTGATGGGAGATACTGAGAGCAACCGAGCAAGGCTGAGCTGCTCCATGGCTTGTGGGAAGCAGGTCCCCACCCTAATTCCCTGGTTTTCTGTTTTCAGAACTGCTGTGCGTGGGCTGGGACAGGTTTCTTGCTTGGACAGGGGGAGGAAGGGAAGGGCAGGCAGGAGGCCAAGGCTGCAGCACAGCTTTGCCTGTTTATTATAAATATTGGCCCCAACATGCAAACACAATAATGAGAAGCAGGATCAGGAGCTGCGCATCCGAGTCGGGGCTGAAAAGAGCCTGAGGCACGGCTGGAGCTGGGAGGCAGCTCGGGATGGGAGGTGGTGGGCAGTGGGAGCTCCAGGAGGAGAGCCCATTGGTGATATCCCTGTGTCCCATTGGAGATATCCCTGGTGTCCCAGCACCACAGTGACAGCTGAGAGTGCCGAGCCCAATCCCTGACCCCTGCCCAGCTCCAAGCCTGCCTTGGATGCCCGGGAAGTCATGGGGGCACTGCCTGTGCCAGTCCCCCCTGAGGCACTTGCATGGCTCATGGGTCCCATGCTGAGCTCCCTTCCCAACAGGACATGGACCACGAGGTAACTGGGAACAATCACTCCCTTTTAATCCCAGTGCTCTGCACATGCACGATGCTGGCAAGAGAAAAAAGGGAGGAGAAAAGATCCTAAAATAAAATTCTGCTGAACTACCCCAGGCTCCCAGGAGCAGCTGGTGTGGCCTCAGCTTCCCTGGAATCCTGAACCACCCGAGTGGAGCAGGGACCCCAGCTCAGGGAGCAGCAGGAGGCCTCAGGGCACAGGAAGACTCACCCTGCCCCACTTTCATGACAATCTTCATGGAGCGTGTTTGGCAGACCCCTCCTTCCCGGTTCTCCAGGCCATCCAGTGTCCCATTGGAAGTGGCTACAAGAAAAGAGAGGGATCGTTACACAGGGTTCCTGGGAGAACAGGTAGATAGGTACCCGCTGTCCTCTGGCACCACCAGGCAGGTCCCACCTCTCCACGGCACCACCAGGCAGGTCCCTGCTGTCCCCAGCAATGCCAGACAGATCTCCACTGTTCCCAGGCAGGTCCCTGCTGTCCCTGGGCACCACCTGGCAGGTCCCTGCTGTTTCCTGGCACTGCCAGGCAGGTCCCAGCTCTCCCCAAGCAGTTCCCACCATGGAGGTTCACTCCTGTCCCCCCATTACAGGCACATTTTCACACCCCAGTCTGGAGCCGACTGAGTTCCCAGCTCCTGCCCCTTCCAAAGCTGCCTGCAGTGGTGAGGACGTGATCCCTCCAGCTTCCCTCACTGCTACATCCACACAAGTGAGCCATTCTCCCTGCCTGCACCCTCCTCCCCCTTTAATTCCTGGATAATTTCCTTTGCTCCTGGTGCAGAATGGGAACACTTGCATATGCACAGTTTAAATTATACATCTCTAATTACACCCTGTGCCTCGGTGAAGAATGTAAACTCAGAGCCCCAGTGGGCTCCAGGGGCTCTAATTGCAGGGCAGAAGTCACTTAAATTCACATTAACTTTTCACTGTAGCCGGCACAGATTTTGAAGCCTTTGGATCCTGCAGAAGCACAGGGACCCACACAGCTCCCACTGCCATCCTGCAGGGAATAACCCCACCCTCCAGCTCTCTGCCATGGCAGGGACAGCTCAGGGCAGGGGGGACACAAGAGATCAAAAACCCAAACCAGGGAATTGCAGGATTAAGCACCTAAATGGCAGATTCTGCTGACCATATTCAAAAATCTGGTTTCTGACCCCAAAAGGGCACTGAAAGCGGACGCCATGCCAGGTGTGGAGTGGCACTGGCACACAGCCAGCCCTGCCCAGGGATCATGATGGTTCCCAAACCAGCATCTCCATCCATTATGGCATTCCAGTGCTCCACCAAATCCAACCACAGGGTTTTTATTCACCCGGAGAAGTAATGAGACCCAGAAGGAGCTCAGCAACAGTGCTGGGAATGCGATGGGATGGAGAATCGTGGAACTACAGGGATAGTTTTCCAGACACAAGGCAGGACTTGGCCAGCACAGTGCAGCCAACACCTACCCGAGCCTCAGCGCCAAAGCTCAGCCTGGGGGTTTCAGGTTCCCCACACAGCCCAATTCCTGCCTCCATCCTGCAAAAACAGGGGGTGTGGGAGGGCAGGTGTCTAGTGGAAATTTGGGATGAATCCATTGGACTCTGCTGAGTGTCAGTGAGTGGACAGGAAGAGGCTGGAGTGGGGAGCAAGGTCTCCTTCCACACTCCCCTTCCCACAACGGGACACTCGGGTGCCTTCCTGAGCCTCCACAGTGGGTCACTCTGGAAAGCATACCCAGATCCCGCTGGGAAGCAGCTCCAAGTCCACCAGCTCTTTCCAAACACCTCTGTGCAATCACAGCTCCGCCTGAAACACCAGAAAATGTTTTACTAATCTCACAGTCCTTGGGCCATTTGCTGAGTTATCACCTCTCCCCCAGCTCCCAGACAGAGCTGTGCATCCAGGCAGAGGGATCCAGCTCTCAGACAGAGCTGTGCATCCTGGCAGCAGGATCCACTGGCGGCCGATCCGACGGGAGCACTGTCAGCACCAATCCCCAGCAAACGCCTGGGAATGCAGAGCAACGTCCCCACAGCCTGCACAGGCTCTCTGGAATCCAACCAGGAGGGGCCTGAGCTCAGACTCTCCACAAAGACATCTCGAGGAGGGAACTCCAGCAAAGAGCACAGCAGCCCAGTTCTCCCAGGCCAGAGGCACTGGATTGGGGATGAAATAAGTGGATACATCCCAGCTCAAGGTCTTAAAGCAGCTCCATGAACAGTTTCCCAGTTTCCAAGCTCCATGCCATGTGTTGCTCCATGTCAGAGATTCATCCATTCAGGAGGAACGGGGGAGTCTCTAAAAACCAGCCACTGCAAGGCCTCATGAGTCTTATTTATAAATAATCACCTAATTATATCAAAATGAGGTACATGGGTCCAGTGGGGAACCAGGAGATCCCACAAAGGCAACAGTGATGGGAGACAGCAGTTCCTTCAAATAACTATGGAGACATTGTGTCCAGATACAACAAACACATTAAAGGTCCAAAGAGGACAGGGGGGGCAGCTGGAGTCACAGGGACGGACACAGATGAGCATCCTCCTTTCTGCCCCACACACAGGACTTGGGCATGAAGGTTCTTGTTCTGCTCGTGGTAATGATGAGGGAGAAAGTAACTTTGAGAGGGCATCACATTGAAGAATGAAGCAGTTGCTTGTGGGAAAATAAAAAGGAGCAGCTAAAAGGGTAAACCACTTGTAAAACCCACGGTGATGGTCTTGGAACGGCCTCTGGAAACAAGGACACAGGCTGCCACAATCTGTACAGATCCACAACGGGCCAGAGCAAAGCTGGATGCTCCTCACAGCTGGTTGGGCTTCCAAAAGTTTAAATCCCAAATCCCAGAATCCATCCAAATGCTGAAGAGTCCAATGGCTGAAGGGTTTGACATAAACATGTAGGACAGAGGGATGTGCTGAGCAGCAGGTCCAGAGGTGGGTGGAGGCTGTGGCTCCTCCAGTGTGGTTCCCTGGGAAGCTCGGCCATGCAGGGCTGTTCCTCCCATTCTGTTTCCTCCTTTCCCAGTGGAAGAAGCCCGAGCAGAAGCTCCAGGATCAGGTCAGCCCAGCTCCAGCAGAGACACGGGATCCAGGAGGCACCTGCCGGATTCCCAAAGCGCCTGTGCCACTGTGACACCACCAGTCCCACTGCTGAGGGAATCCAGCAAACCCATGGGAACACAGGAGGAAAAGGGTAAATCCACAGGCACAGCAGCAGCTGCAGGAGAGCCAGGAAAGCCCTGAGCTGGAGAGAGGTGGCTGCAGGGCAGTAGCAGGAGGTAGAGCTGTGACACCATGAAGGAACCAGGCAGGGAGCTGGGAATACCCAGGGAATAGGAAATGGCAGGCCTCAAACAACTGTCACCTGCACTCACCACGAGTGAGGCTCAATCCAGCCCCAGCAACACCGAGTGCACAGGAGCGTTTTCCTGCCCTATTCCACTCTGCAAGGACTCACAGGTTGGCTGTTGGACTGGGAGAGTAAAAATAACCTCGGGCCAGGTGACTTCCAATGAGAGCAAGGGGCTCTCCCAGCCCCCAGAGCCATCAGATGCCTTTCCCTAATGGAGCATTAAGCCCCAGCTGGTGAGTGATGAGGATTTACCAGTGATACCATTAACCATGTAATTGCTTGTCAATTTAGAGGAGATGCTCAGCCATCATAGAAGTACAGGCAGGACCTCCACTCCTGACATCCCTCACACGAAGTCCAGCCTGGTGACACATACCAGGAGCCAGGATAGATGCGTGAGAGCCTCCACAACCCCTTGGTCCCATCTCCAAGCAGGTGATGCCACGTGCTGTCCCCAGAGCATCCCACTGCCTCCCCACACCAGCACTCAGTGTCACTTAGAGCTTTTCTTCCTCCCCTAAAAATATTAAAAAGGAGAACTTGGGTTTTGGCAGATGGGAGATGCTGGAAGTAATACCTGGCAGGAGATGAAGGCAAGGGTCTCTTAAATGGTCAGCCTTGGACAGAGCGAGATGTTTGGTTTCTCTCCTGGATTCCCTCTAGCAGGGCTGCGCTATGATTTGGGCCCCAAAGCACAATTAATGTGCTGAGACTGTAGCGAATCCAAGTCTCTTTCCTTTTATTGCTCTTAATCACTCTTCCATCTGTGCATCGCAGCCCTGCTCCAGACCCAGCCAGGCACAGCATGGCCACAGCCCAGACGCCTTCTCCAAACCCCCTCGCCCCCAGACCTGCACAAGGTTCGTGTTTCCATCACTTTAGGTGAGGTGGCCTCATCCCACCAGCACCCACCGGTGCCCTGCAGCCCAATCCCAATCCTGCTGGAGCTGAGGGACCAATCCTGGCAAGGGGCAGCTGGTGCAGAGCAGCCTCAGCTCAGCCAGGACTCCTACTCGAGACTGAAAGCCCTCCCGGAACAGGTCACCTCCTGTGTGTGCCCCTCCTGTGGGTGACCCTGAAGATGTGCCTCACACAACCCCAGTGTGTCACAGATCCTGGCAGGCATCCACAATCAAACTCTACTTAAAATAAAACTCCAGCTCATGCCACCTCCCCTCTCCTCCAGGCCCTTCAAGTAGCTCCGTGTCCCCTGGGTGCTGACACAGAGGTGCTGCACTGGTGCCCAATCCATCACAGGCACTGAGCTCCTTCCTCCCCCTCCCAGCCGGGGCTGGCACCCCAGGGGACACAGAGACACTTCCAGGTCACCGAGCAGAGGCCCCTGCCTGCTCCGCTGCACACAAACTCCCCGGGGCCTCCGCAGAACTCGGCTTGGTTACAGACCCTTCTCCTGCTGCTCCTGCTCCCTGGCAGCAGGGACACGCAGCCCCCGCTCATGGCATCATGGTATTATTAATATTAATATCACTATCACTGTAACTTCCTCGCTGTCCCGCTGTGGCGACACGAGCCCCCCGTGTCACACACCTCCCACACCCCACACACACCTCCCAGCCCTCTCCACGAGCTCCAGCGCTGGCCGTGGTGGCTGCCAGGGCCGGGGCTGTGCGGGGGGAGCCCACCCCACGCTGTCACACTGCCAGCAGGGCCGGCAGCAGCTTTCCAGCCCTCCAGCCTTGCCGAGGCAGCTGCGCCGGGAAGGGGCCCTGCAGCCCCCGAAACGTGTGCTGGAGCCAGCCCGGCCCGGCCCGGCCCCGCTCGGCACAGGAGGGGCAAGGCTTGGGTTTCACACACTCTCCTGCCCTGCCAGCTCCAGAGCCGCCCCAGCCGCCTGGGCCGGCATGGACAGAGGAGGAGGAGGAGGAGGAGGAGGCTGCTCCTCCAGCACCACCGACCCCAGGAGTGCCTCCCATTGCTCCCCACCCTGCCATGGGGGCACTGCCAGCACCAGTGCCATGGAGCCAGCCGGGATCACTGTCCCTCCCCACACCTGTCCTGGGCAGGTGAGAGAGGGAGCTCATCCCTGCAGTCACTCTGCCCCGGGAATCCAGACATCCCAGCCCACGCACCTGCTCCAGCAAACACAGCATGAAGATCCCCAGTTCTAATGCACTGCTGGAAACAGGGATGAAAACCATTGCTCAGGGGCTGGCTGGGATGGGGGTCACCTGCCCCAGCCAGGGGCAGCACCCTAAAATCAAATTAAAGAGCTAAAGCGGGAAACAAGGGAAGAGAACACACCACAGCACACTCACCCCCACCTGCTACAGCTCCATTCTCTCACATGCTTTCCTGGGGCAAAGGGAGAACAGCAGGAAAACACTGAAATATCCCACAGAAAAAGACACTTTAACACAAGCAACATCTAAGTGAAAACCTAATTTCTCATTAAATCAGCTTTCTCTGGAATACTGTAACCAGTGCCAATTAGTATCATAGTTAAGAGTCACTGCTGGGTTGCAGGGAACCTCATCCAGGCCGGAAAGCACATCTTTGGCTGCAAGACCATGGACTGGTGACTCGCAATCCCTTCAGCACCAACCCTGCAAGATGTCCAGGGGGATGAGCCACGGAAGCTCCCAGAGCTCCAGTTCTGCTCCCTGCCCAGCTCAGGGAGCACCACAGCACTAAATAAACCCTGCAGGTCTATCCACCTTGTCCAAAAACAGCATGCTGTTAGAAGAGGAAGATGATCTGTGTAGCCTCTGCAGTGGCCACAAGCAACTGGTTACAGGTCGGGAAGAAAGTGCCACGTAATTCCCAACCTGATGCTCTGCCAGAGTCGTTTGTGGGCCCCGCTGGGAGCAGGAGGGGAGGAAAGCACTTACTGCCTTTTAACAGGGTGTAAATCTCCCCTGTTAGGTAGGAAAACATCTGCGAGATGACTAAGAAATCCCTTGGGAAGGGGATGGAGAGGGACAGTGCCATCCTCAGCCAGCTCCTCCTCACACCCCTTCTCATATGCTGCCCCCAGCCCCGAGGGCTCCATCCTTGCTCTAGAAGCGCCAGGTGAGTGGAGAGAGGAGGTGCCCTGCATCGGGAAGGGACAGGAGCTCCCAGTGCTCCAGGAGGAAACGCCACGGTAATTAAAGGCAAACTTTGCATAAGCACCAGGAACCTGCTGGAAGCAGGGAGGTGACACTGGTGCAACTTCTGGCCCAGAGTTGCAAATAATCCCATGGCTGGGAGGAAGAGGAGTTTCCTAATCAAAGTTTAATCCAAAAGGAGCCAAGTTTTATCTCTTCCAGTGTGATGGAGGAAGCCCTCACATGTGAACACGGCTGAGGAGCCAGATCCACCATGGTCTGTGCAGCTGCAGCTCCAGGAGATGCCCTGGGATCTCCATGTCCTCCCGCTGCAGATGTGCCAGGGCAGCAAGGGCTGCAAGGGGAGGATGAGGAGGAGGAAGAGAGGATGCACCACAAAATCTGAGGGGCTGCCTCTGTGTGGGTGCCCCACTACGGCTACCGAGGGAGCACTTCTGAAGGGACAGGCATATTCCCAATGTCCCAGGACAGGGGGCACAGCAGGATCAGGAAAGTGATGCAGGGGGAGATGTCACCCCTTCCCTTGCCATTGCTCCTGAATATCACCTCTGCTCGTCACCTCTGTTCTAAGGAGCACTGAGGAATTAAACACGTTTTATTTTCTACTAATGGGTCATGACAGTGCCAAAGAGAAGCTCTTGGGAGTTGTTTCTCCTGGGGAACAGCATCCTGGGATGCAGGCAGCCCCATTTCTTGGGCAGACACAACCTGGAGCCCATCTGGCTGTGCCAGGGCTGCAGGCAGGGCCGGGCTGCAGCAGCCAGGGAGCTCAGTGGGCACCGAGACCCTGAGCGGTGTTTGTGGCAGGCAGGGCCCCCCGGCCCTGGAGCAGATCAAAGCACAGGGAATTTACCTCCCGGCTGGGTGCGGGACACCGGCCCTTTCGGAGGGGGCTTTTCATCCCTATTAGGGCCATGAAAAGCTGAGCCATGAGATCAGCTGCCAGGGGCTGTCCGGGGACAGCGCTGAGCCGAAAAGGTCAGGAGGGAGGAGGAGAAGAGAAAAGAGGCAGAGGCTTAAGGGACAGGGCTCAACAAAATCGCATTTACTGTGGTCACGGTCCTCAGACAAGGCTCCAAGACAAGGAACCGCGTGTTGTCTAAGGGCCATTATTTGGGTTTGACATGTCCAGTGCCCGGGCTTTGAAGTTGGGAGCAGGACACGTTAGAGACCCGCCAGCTCCCACACGGCATCTCCCGCGGCACAGGGTCCCACCCACCCTCTGCCACCAGCTCCCCGCAGGACAGAGATGGAGAGCGAAGCCCCAGAGCCACATGGAAGCCACCAGGCTTTGCTTGGCCCAGGTTACGTAGCAGGTACGGCCGAGGACTTGGCACCGGTTTGGGTGAAGAATGAGGAAACCGGTTGACTGGGTTTTTATCAGCACAAGTTCACAGCTCCCATCACGGCATCAAATGGCACTCAGGCTTTAACTCATCTCCACCAAACAAGTTGTGGGACGGCAGATGAGGAGCACATGAAAGTGGCCACATTCAAATGCAATCACAAAGAGCTGGCGGGCTGACAACCCCCCCGGCACGGCCCCCACCCCAAGGAACCAGGGGGGAGTTAACAAATCCAAGGAAGGAGCTCCAGCAGCTCCACAGACACACACACTGGCACCAGCTGAGGGCTTCCCAAACCAACGGAAGCTGCAGGAGCACAGCCAGAAAAGCAAGCATGACGAAGTGTCCCCAAAACATCCAAGGGAGGATGGATGATCCTGGCAGCTGGAATGCACAGGTGACCCCTTTCTCCACGCTGGAAACGCTGACGTGGCGCGGCCCGGGGACAAAGCCGCGCTGCAGCGGCTGGTGCACAACACAGAACTCGTGCCAGGTTAAGACTAATTGCATCTAAAAACAGAAATGCAAGACAAGGGGTTTAACGCAACCCTCGGCAATACATCCGCTCCCGCCGGATCCCGCTGCCAAAAAGCGTTAGATTGGATTACGGACGTTATTACATCAAAAATGGATTGAAGGGCTTAAAGACTCACAATAAACAGCAAAAGCATTGGATTTATGAGGAAACATCTACCAGGGCCTCGCATTTACTTCAGCATTGTCATCAAACAAGGACTCTGTGCTTTAGAGAGGCGCAGGGGAGAGGAGGGACACTGCGGCCATGCCCAGGGACTTGGCAGAGGGACAGCTGAGAGATCCCACCGGGAAGAACACCTTGGCACTGCCTGACACCTCTGCAAACACCTGCCTGCAGAACACTGAAAGGCTGAATGAGGTGTGCCCAGGGGTTCCCACCATCCCACATCTCACTGAACAGAAAAGGGGCTTCCAGGACCAGCAACAGCCCCAAAACCAAACAGAAGGAACTGGGGAAACGTGTCCAAGGATGGAGCTGAAGAACATGTGAGACTGAAGAACCCACCCAGGCAGCTCCCTGCCAGAGCACAGTGTCTCAAGCAACGCAGGGCACCACCAACACACATCTCAGGGACCTGATCAAGCGGAGGATCATGGAATCATGGAATGGTTTGGGTTGGGAAGGACCTTAAAGATCATTTTGTTACCCTGCCATGGGCAGGGACACCTTCACTAGACCAGGTTGCTCCAAGCCCTGTCCAACCTGGCCTTGGACACTTCCAGGGATGGGGCTTTCCAGGCATGGGCTAGGTGACCTTCAAAAGTCCCTTCTAACCAAAACTATTCTTTGATTGTCTGATCCAGAGCTCTGACATGGCAGGAGCTGGGCTGGGAACTCCTCCTCACATCACCCAACTGCCAGGACATGGGGATTAATGGATCTCCATCCAGGCACCTCATCACCAGAGATAGTGAAACTGGAGCAAGTTCAAAGAGGAGCAGCAAATGCAATTAGGAGCTGCAGTGAATTAGGAGGGGAGGTGGATGGAGCTGAACCTACAGGGCTGGCCAAGCCCTGGTGTGGCTGGAGCTGCCCACGAGCTTTCCAGGAGCACAGACACCAGGAGAGGGAGGGGGTACTCCAATGGGATGTGGACTGCCAAGGAAACAGAGAAAATCACCAGAAATCTGTAAAACCAAGAAAGGTTGGGTTGGCTGTGCTCTCACATCTGGGGCAGGGGACCCACAGGCCCAAAGCAGGACCCCACCCCACCTCCGGGCAACACCTTCCCAGAACAGTCCTGTTTTCACTTTCCTGGGTCCTTTTGGTCCTGCCAGCCCAAAGGGACAGGGAATCCTACACAGGCACCACAGGCAGGCAGGGAAGCACCCAGGAGACCAGGGATGGAAGAAACCACAGCCTGTCATGGAGAAAAACACCCAAGACCCAAATTTCCAGCTCCGGTGCCCTCTCAGCACCCAATCCTGAGAATGGTGCCTGCATCCTGCTGGAGCCTCACGCTCCCCCCGAGCCTCTGCCTCCAGCACAGACCTGCAGGCAGGAGCTGCCACATCTTGTTGTTTATGGGAAGGCTTAGGAAGAAGCACCACCTTCCCCTGACCAGCCTCTGGTGCAAAGATGCTTTCAAGGAACGCCTGGAGCTGGTGTGGAGGGGGCCGGTGGAGGCTCTGGAGAGGATGGGGAATGTCGGATTTCAAAAGCCTTTTCATTGCTAAGCCGAAGGCTGGGGCCATGTCCCTGTGTGATAAAAGTGTCCCTAAACAAGGTTTGGCGTGTCCAAAGTGAGGGTGAGGAGCAGCCCTGAATGGGAGGGACCCCGCGAAGGCTCCCGGCTCCAGTGGGGAGGTTTTCCAGCGGCACACGCCCTGCTCCCCTCGGCTGCAGCGCTGCTTCCCCAGCTTAGAAATGAAAGGGAAGGAAAAAACCCTTTGTGTGTCCAGGCAAAGCTTGGGAAGAGGGAGGAGAGAAAAAACGGGGGGACAAAAAAAAAAGACAGCACGTGGGTGGTCTGCTCAGGAGACTTCTGACTTTGTATTTTTGGCTATTTTATTTCTTGGCAGAAAGAACTCCTGGGGCTGCTCGGCAGAGGGTACAGCCAGATCACAGGAGCATCCTCAGCCCACCCAGGGGCCAAAGTTCAGCTGGCAGCTCCCAGCTCCAAGGGGTTTCGCATCAAAGCATGGAGGAGTCAAGAGAAATTAAAGTCAGAAACGGTCCAGGGAAGGGGCAGAGGGAAGGGCCAGACCCCTGAGGGGAGGGAGGGCACCCCACAGGGATGCTCCAAGCACTCTACTCACTGTTTCCCTACACAGGCTGGGACTGGGAAACAGAGAATAAATAGGATTTTATATTAAAAAAAATAACAGGCTCAGACAAATATCCGATGAGATGCACGCTGGGATTTTGCAAACTGCGCCACTTGGCTTTGCAAACTCTGGGCTGTGCATCCCGTCGGATCCACAGCGAGCTGGAGCCAGAGCCGGAGCCAGAGCCAGAGCCAGATCTGGAGCCAGAGCCAGAGCCGGTCACCTGCAGTGCCCCAGGTGTGCCAGCAGCACTGGTGGGGAGCTGGCACCCACCCAAAGCCACAGGGGCCCTTGGGGAGCCCCACTCAGAGCTGGCAATGCGCTGTCAGATGCTCATGAAAACGCCTCCCAGAGCTCCAGGAGGTTGATTTTCATTTGAGTTTTTGTATGAAATGCAAAATGGCTCCTTAAAATTTGGCTAATTCAAAGGCTGGTAAATCCTGCCTCCACCCTCCTGGACTTGGACAACATATAAGAGATCCCACATTTCTTCTTCCCAGTGCTTTGCTCAACTCCTGAGCTTGTTTTGGGGAACCCATTTGTCTTTGAGGGCTCTTTGCAGCCTGAGGGTCACACACTGGATGTAGCTCAGAGGACCCCACTTTCAGCCCTTGTTATTTTGATGACCAGGTCAGTGCTTGAACTTGACCCCCAAACACAGAGGAGTCACTGATCAAGTGCTTCAAGATGTTTGCCTGACTCAAGACTGTGATTTTGGCCCCTCTTACCCCTCTTTGCCCACTGCAGTCAAAGCTTATGTTGAATCAAGCCTTTCATCAGCTGAGGGACGGCAAAGGGCTGAATTTTGGGGTCCCAAGGGCACCAGGCTGGTGCCAACCATGTGAAGGGACATGGGAGCCTGCATGGCGGTTCTGCCAGGGCTTTTGGCATCCCAAACCCACTCCTGGGGCGCCTGGGCTGGAATCAGGGTCTCCTGCACTCCTGATGGCTGCAAAGCTGGTGTTCCCTGAGTGACACAGGGCAGATGTCCCCAGATGTGGCCAGTGAGAGTGACCATCACTGCAGAGAGTCCAGCCCTGCCGCGGTGACTCAGCCCACGGTCGCTGCCAGCACCACGTCGTGCGGAGCCAGCTCATGAGGTTGCTGTGCCAGGGCCTCCCTGCTGTCACCTCTCCTGTTAGGGAAACCTTCCTGCCTGACCATCCAGGAGCCACTCCAGCATATCCACGGCCACGCAGGGAGCAGAACCCGCCATGAGCTCCGTCATTCCCAACCCGCTCAACCACATATCAGGAAGCACTAAGGAGATTTCCCACAATGGAACTGAGAGGGGCTCAGGCCTGGCTGCTTCCTCTGCATCAGGTTTATTCCAAATTATTCTGCAGCACAACTCCACCCCGGCTGGGCTCACTGGGGACATGCACACCGGCAGCCTCGCCGCGGCACCGCGCTGCGGGAGAGCCCCTCCTGCCCCAGCTCCACCGTGGCCTCGCCACCCCCTCCCCGAGATTCCAGGCTAAAAATACACTGTTTACAGACGCAAACGCCGCAGCTCCCACGGCCGGCGCTCGCCTCCCACGCGGGCGGCTGTGACCCCTGAGCCCGCAGCAGAGGCTGGCGAGGGGAGCCCAGCACGGCCACCGTGCCCTTTGCCGGTGCTCGCCGCCGGCACACACGCGATGCACGGAGCCGGGCAGGGACAGCCAGGCTGAGGAGGAGGCGGGGGAGGAAGAGTGAGCTGGCAGCGCTGCCCAGAGATGCCAAGCTCCCTGGCACCCTCCTCCACCCACACTGGAGCCGGCACAGGTGGACACATCCCTGTGCAATGGTCCCCTGCATGCACAGATCACTAGTTCCAAGAGAATTCCAATCTCTTCTCTCCCCTCCATGCACCAAGAAATAAGAGGAACAGGCCAGTGTGCAGAATTCTACAGTCATTTGGATTGCAGCACACACTGGACACCACTGGCACTTCCTACTGCCAGAACTGCTCTTGGAGGCAGCACCCATGGACAAGGATAAGGTCCCTCCTTGGACACCATTCCTCCTTCTCCCAAGCCACAAAGCAAAACTCTGCAAATGTCCTGCAACACCTCCAGCAAAGACAGCAGTAAAAAATAAGCTCCAGGCGTGACAGTGCTCCAGACACAGAGCCGACCCCAGCTGGGGACGTGTTTCTGCTCCCAGCCACGAGCAGGGCAGGGACAGCAGAGCAGTCACACACGGACTGATGACCCTGCTCAGCCAGTGACACATTCCTCCCCCTTCTCCCATCCAGCAGGACATATTTTCCATACGTGTCAGCTCTTTGCAGGGGCCAAATCCCACACAAGCGCCTGGCGACACTGTGCAGGCGCCCGCGGCCCTCCCGAGCAGGCACAGCAGCGAGGAGGAGGAGGAAGAGGAGGAGGAGGAGAAGGGCGACTCACATGTGATGAAGTAATCCTGCTTCCGCTTGAACTCCAGGCCCATGTAGTTGGGGCTGAACTCCTGGAACTTGATGGTGAAGCGGATCTCCTGCTCGGGCCGGTTGCAGGTCACCAGCACGTTGGGGTCCATGACGGTGCTGCAGGCATCCGCCTGCTCCTTCCGCACCAGGTACAGCTTGTAGTACTCGTAAGGCTTGGACGGCTCCGCCTTGGGGCAGATAATGTCCAGTTTATCCCCAATCTCTGGGTAGATGACCAGACCCTTCCCAGTCATGAACCTGGAAGAGAGGAGGGCGAGAGGTTACCGCGTGCTGGAGGGGGCCCATGCCAGCCCATCCCACCCCACTCACAACATTTATTTTGTGCTTTAACTCTGCTGCTCCCCCTCTGCAAGATGGTTTTTAACACTGGAATGAAGTTCTCTACCCTCACCATCCCAGCACATGCATAGAGCCAGCATGGGCTCCCTCCAACAAATCCAGGGCTGTCTTGGGTCAATCCCGCTCGCCAGCCACGATGAGTGTGGGCACCCTTCCCAGCCCCAGGCCTGCCATCCAACAGGGAATGGAGTCTTCCCACAAAAAGCCGGGGAGCAGGCGGACTGGAGACGCTGTGGCTCTGCCCGACGGCCAGGCAAGGAGCTTCCTGCAGGGACAGGCAGTAATTAGGCATGGGGAGAAGTCCTGACAATGGGGCACAGGGAGGGATCCCTTCCACGCCCCGGCTCCCCGAGGAATTCCTGTCCTTAAATGGAAGGGAGGGAAGCATCCTGCAGGACAACTTCTGCCTCACCAGGCTCAACAGTGTGCCCAGGAGCGTGGGAGGACCGGATGGAGAGGAGCAAGGAGGGAGGAAAGCTATTTAGGGCTGGAAGGCAGGGCATTGGGAAGGGAAAGAAGGTAAGATGCTAGTAATTAGCATTCGGATCTCGTTATGGTGGGGCAAGGCTCTGATTAGGTTTTTCCAGCGTGAAGGAGAGGATTAGGACAGCAAGGAGGAAAGCAGCAGATCATCTACTTTGATGTAGGCAACAAAACACGTTTCTGATGGGAGATAAGGTGGGAATGGATGTTCCTGCAGACTTATCTCTGCTGCAACTCCCTCACGTAATCTGGGCACGGCAAAACCCAAAGCAAGTGGTTTGGCTGCACGGCCGTGCTTCCCCTTCCACTCCTGGACACAGCCTGCCCTGCCCCAGCCCACCCTGGCGGCTGGATGGGGACCGGGACACCTTCTGTCCCCAGCCAGCTGCTCCAGCTGGAGCTGCAGGCTCCATGGAAGGAAGATCAAACACACAAGATCAACCTGCTCCGTGGCTCCAGTACAAGTCTTAGCAAGTAACCACGGAGCTGGAAGCAGCACCAGGCTCTTGGCTTCGGGAGCCCAGCAGATCCACACACTGGGCTGGGAGCTGGCAGGCAGAGCCAGAGCCCACGCACCCCCCAATGCCCTTGGCACCGGCTCCAGAGCTCAGTGCCAGCTGTAGCAGCAGGACAGACACACAGACATCATGTGCACCTTGCTGCCAGCTCGGATGGGCAGCCCCAGCACCCGCGCTCCCCCAGGCAGGAGAGTTGGCACAGGGATGGCGGGTATGGTCCCCTCATGGAGCTGGATTCAGGAGGGTTATGTGCCCACCCTCCCTGCCTGGCTGCAGCTCTGCCTCCACCTTATCAGCTCCAGCAGAACCCAAAGCAGCTCCACGACAGAGCACCAGGCACAGGGGATGGTCAGGATCATCCCACAACCCCAGCACCGCCAGTACACTGGCACCTTGGCCACACATGGTTTGGGGAGTGATTAAGTTTTGTGCAAGTCATGATTTTGGCAGAAGATGACCATGGGAGAGTAGGGACCTGGACCCCTGAAGGGCCTTTAGGGATGCAGGTGGGATGCTGCACCACGTGCCATGACACCACAGTCTGGCTCCATCTGTGGCGCTGCTGGCAGGTGAGCTAGGCATTGCTTCACACTACCAAGTAGGTCATCTGGCCAGTGGCCAGTGCGGGCTTCCAATGCCTTGGGAGCGATAGAGGCCTCCCCACCCACGGCCGGAGCCTGATACAAGGCCCGAGTGGGGCAGGAGCAGGGCAGGAGCAGGCAGTGGGGCAGGAGCAGGGAACAGGCAGTGGGGCAGGAGCAGGGCAGGAGCAGGGCAGGAGCAGGAGCAGGGAGCAGGCAGTGGGGCAGGAGAAGGGCAGGAGCAGGGAGCAGGCAGTGGGGCAGGAGCAGGGCACAGGCCCGCCCCTCCCTCCGGCCGCAGACACGCAGTGCAAGTGAACACTCGCACGCTCACTGCTCCGGCGTTCCCACCCAACAGGCAGCTGGAGCCCACACTGGTTTCTCCACGGCTGGGCTGAGTCAGGCGCTTCCTGGCACAGGACTCCAGAGTGACTCAAGCTCCCTCCTCCAGCCCCTGCCAGCTCCCTCCTGCCCAGGAGATGCCAAACAGGAAGCCACAAACAAGTCAAGCAAATGTCTTGCACCGCCAGAGCAGGAGGAGAAGGCTCCTATCCACCCTCATCTCCATACCAGGAGGACCTATTATACCTCCGTGGCCAAAACCTTGGCCAACACCTGCAAACCAACCGGTCCCCCCGACACCAGCCCGCTGGGATGGGGCCAAGGAGACTTTCACCCACGGAGGGCCCTGCAAGCAACTGAGGCGGCTGAGAACATCCCAGCACCACATCCTGCTGGCACCTCCTCATCTGAGGAACTCCAGGACCAAGGCCTACACTTGGTTTATTTGTTTTAAGGATAAAACAACAAGGCAAACCCCTTCCATGAATGCTGTCCCAGCTCCAGAAGCACACGGCTTTTGCCTGGAAATCAGCCCAGGAACATCTTCCAGATCNGGCCAAGGAGACTTTCACCCACGGAGGGCCCTGCAAGCAACTGAGGTGGCTGAGAACATCCCAGCACCACATCCTGCTGGCACCTCCTCATCTGAGGAACTCCAGGACCAAGGCCTACACTTGGTTTATTTGTTTTAAGGATAAAACAACAAGGCAAACCCCTTCCATGAATGCTGTCCCAGCTCCAGAAGCACACGGCTTTTGCCTGGAAATCAGCCCAGGAACATCTTCCAGATC
>VWZD01009176.1:477093-487977 GCA_013396695.1 Sakesphorus luctuosus
GGAGCAGGCAGTGGGGCAGGGAGCAGGCAGTGGGGCAGGAGCAGGAACAGGGAGCAGGCAGTGGGGCAGGAGCAGGGCACAGGCCCGCCCCTCCCTCCGGCCGCAGACACGCAGTGCAAGTGAACACTCGCACGCTCACTGCTCCGGCGTTCCCACCCAACAGGCAGCTGGAGCCCACACTGGTTTCTCCACGGCTGGGCTGAGTCAGGCGCTTCCTGGCACAGGACTCCAGAGTGACTCAAGCTCCCTCCTCCAGCCCCTGCCAGCTCCCTCCTGCCCAGGAGATGCCAAACAGGAAGCCACAAACAAGTCAAGCAAATGTCTTGCACCGCCAGAGCAGGAGGAGAAGGCTCCTATCCACCCTCATCTCCATACCAGGAGGACCTATTATACCTCCGTGGCCAAAACCTTGGCCAACACCTGCAAACCAACCGGTCCCCCCGACACCAGCCCGCTGGGATGGGGCCAAGGAGACTTTCACCCACGGAGGGCCCTGCAAGCAACTGAGGCGGCTGAGAACATCCCAGCACCACATCCTGCTGGCACCTCCTCATCTGAGGAACTCCAGGACCAAGGCCTACACTTGGTTTATTTGTTTTAAGGATAAAACAACAAGGCAAACCCCTTCCATGAATGCTGTCCCAGCTCCAGAAGCACACGGCTTTTGCCTGGAAATCAGCCCAGGAACATCTTCCAGATCTCCCATGCAAAGCAAGACAGAGCCACCTCACTGTGCATGGGGCTTTTGGGGTGCTCCCTCCGACTGCTGCTCCCTGCCAGGTACATTCCCACCCTGACCCCCCTGTGTTTGCCTTTGTTCACCAATTTCCCTGTTTTCTTCTCCTCCATTTCCCCCTTAGTGTCCTCTCCCTTCTCTAAAAGCAGGGCTGTTCCCAAAAATTTTTGCTTTGTCACAACAGCACCTTGTAATGACTATCCTAGAGAAGACCAACAGCTCCCACCATGCAAGAGGCCAGTTCTCCAGGAAATTCTCCTTTAAAATACACAGTGAAAAGCAACAATTACCACAAAAAAAAACAGAGGAAAAAAAGGAGAGTTCAAAAATTGTCGCATGTTGCCTGAACTCGGGATTTCAGCCAGTTTTGGGGACAAGGAAATTTAGTTCTGAGGGATGGCTGAAGACAAAAAGGAATTACACTCTTGACTTGTCTTCACAAGGACACGTCTTCAGATTTATCTTAACTGGGAGGAATGAACAGAGAAACCTCTAAATTAATAGGGAAATTCATCGTGCCCTCAGAGCACCCGCTCTGATGTCGGGGGGGAGGGAGGGGGAATCTGCTGTTCCTCCACAAAATACAGTTTGATTTCCCTGTTTTAAGGTGAGGAGGGAAATTTTACAAGGAAAATTAAAATTTAACTCAATCTTAAAGCTGAAAAACAGTTTACACCTCGTACCATCCTCCTTTACCTCACCAGTCACTCAGGAGGATGGTCCAGCTTTATTCCTGCCCCATCCCTGGAAGTGTCCAAGGCCAGGTTGGACAGGGCTTGGAGCAACCTGGGACAGTGGAATTCGTCCCTGCCCATGGCAGGGGGTGGCAGGGGGTAACCTTTAAGGTCCTTTCCAACTCCAACCATTCTGGGATCCTGTGACTGGCACCATCACCAGCTCACAGCACCATCAGCATCCCTCCTCCTGGAGTCCAAGGAGGTTGGAACGATTAACTACAGCCATCAAAGCTTAAAACAAGGATTTTGTGACACCTGAGCAGGTGGGGACACTGCCCTCCACTCCATTTATCGGCATCTTCATCCCTTAAAGGCCTTGGAGGTGATTTTTGGGTGGCACCTGCAGCTGCCCACCCGCAGAGCCGTGCTGGGACCATGCTGGCCACTCCAGCCAGGCATCCTCCTGCCGTTCCCTGGCCCCCAGCTCCCGGCCCCGCAGGTTCCTCGGGAGCGATCAGGTGGCGGCATCCAATTTCCTCATTGTTTCAGGAGGTGTTTTCTGATGGGAAAGGTGAAAAGGGTATTTGTGAGTCTTGTAAACCGATTCCTCTGAGTTGGGTAAACAACGGGAGCTCTGTTGGCAGCAGGATGTCGGGATGCTGGAGCAGGGAGATGGGATTAAAGGGCAGCCTCTCCCCTGCCCTGGGTTGGGGGGCCACTGCTGGGGAGCCCCAGCCCTTGTAGAGCCCCCCCAGCAGCACAGAGAGCTACACTCCCCTCACGGGTTCAGACTGTGGGATCTGAGGGAGGGAGAGGGCGCCACAGGTGGGCCCTGCTGGAAGATCCATGGCCTCAGCCAGTGCCCACACCCTGGAGGCACAGAGGGCTTTGCGGGGACAGCAGGAATGGGGCAGTAAGAGATGAGAAGCCCTTGGAACATGCCCTGGTAATGCCGGGGGTCCAGGAGGGAATGCAGCCCCCATGTCCCCGGCGGTGCCACGGCAGGACCTCACACACCCCCTGGCTCCGGCGCTGCCCTGGCAGGCACAGCCCAACCCTGCAGTGCCAGCTGTTCCTTCGGTTCCACCCCAACACACCTGGGCACAGATCCACGTGCTGAGCATGACCAGGACCCCAGCAGGGTGATGCCATCCTCCAACAGCAGCTGGAAGCACAGAGCTCCTCTGCCAGGAGGAGCAGCCCTGTGAGGAGGTGGTGGAACATAATCCCATGGCCTCCCAGGATGGCCAGCAGGACACTGGCCACGCTCAGGAGCTCTGGTAGTGCCAGAGGGGTCCTGGAACTGGCACAACACAGGGATGACCTGCTCCTTCCCACCACTGCTAGTGGCTCCACAAGCACAGGAACACAGGGTGGGGAGGAAAACCTTCAGTCAGAGCAAGCTCCAGACTTATGCTGGGCATGAAACATCTCGCTCACACCCACCCCGTGCAGGCTCCTCTCCTCCACACAGGCACGCTGGGATAGACATGGATGAGCCAACATGTTCACAGCAACAGCTGCAGACACAACTGTCCTCCAGACAAGTCATGCAGAACCTTAAAATCCAGCAGTCCTTCAGCTCTTCCTTAGGGAAGATCAGTAAATTGCTTAAAAATGTATTTTTTTAAAGAATAGTTGACACACTTTCCAGCCTCTGCTCTCCCCCTGATCCAGTGTTCCTTGCACCATGTCAACCACCAAATCCCTGAAGCAGCATCACCTTTCCCCACATCCCTGACACACGATGCCCCTCACCTGGTTTCAGGCTTTGCAGCAACAGAACAACATTTACCGAGAACCAGCTCCGCAGAGAAGACGCTCTGAAGTCGATGCTGACATACACACAAGATGACATATGCTAAATGCTGTTTGCTTCAAAGAACCCCAAAATAACTGTATCTCACATGGAGGACGTGTGTGTCTGGCAGGGAAGGCTGACAGAGCCCGCAGAGCGGGGCCTGCAGGAGCTCGGGGGTCTCCCTGCTCTCTGGGCAGCTGAGACCCCACGGGCCCAGCTCTCTACAACGGGTCCTTCCAGACAGATTCCAACTCCCACGGCTCACACCCACTGGGAGTCACCTCACAGAGGGATGGCAAAGGGCCAGACCCAGCAAAAAAGCCAAAACTCCTTGAACAAACTGGGTGTCCGCTCCTGAAAAACGCTCCTGAACCCTGAGAGAGCTCGGCTGGTGCCTCTGCCTCGTTCTCCCTCACTTCCCTGGCACACAGCAACCATGCCCAGGCACGGGGGACCCTCTGGAACTGGACTCTCTGCCTGGAACCCTTGGCTACCAGCCAGAGGAATCAGTGCTGTCCCAGAGGAGTACTCCAGACCCCAAAATCACAAAGCTCCAGCCACTGGAGGGCCCCTACACAGCTTGTGCTCCCACCATCGCTCCAAATCTCCCCCAGTGACACCCAGACACCTCTGCCCTCACCAAAATCTGTATTTTCACCCAGAAGGAGACATCAAGGGGTTGGTAACACACACCGGGACATCAGTTTTGTGGTACCATCACAGCTGAAGTCAAACAGCATTACCAGACAGGGACAAGTACACGGCTCCAGACTGACCCAAGAGCACTGGACAACCTGTGTGTGTCCCAGGGACAGCAGGTATCAGTGGGACACCACGGCCTCCCACCCAACTCACATCACCTCTCAAGAGCAGAGGACAAGCAAACCAGAGGAGTTACACTCTAAACCCAACAGCCCACCTTATCCCAGTACACCAGCAGCATCCACAGCCCTTTCCCAGAGCAGTGCCAGCACCCGGAGGCACAGGACCTATTCTTCTTTTTGACTCCCATTCAACTCTTGGGAACAAAGAAATCCCATGGAAGGAAGTTAATTACAAGTGGAATGAAAAGGTTCCACACCCTCCTCTGCCTCCCTCTCTATCTGTCGCCTTCTCGCTCATCCATTGCGCTCTTCGTCACCGCGAGGGTAAATCGGAGGACGCAAACCCCCACTCCCTCAGATCCCTCTTCTTTCATGTGCTCCTCTATTATTAGTCTCCTTTAGAAGAGCCTTCCATCTTTTTTCCCCCTGCTAATCTATGTATAATTATTTTCCTTGCCCTTGGCAGACCTCTTCTATTTCTGCTCCGTCCTTTGGAGCCAAGGTGGCCACACAGACCCAGGAATTCCAGGTAATTCTAAAAGCAGCCTCGTATCTCCCCCACTCTTTGGTCTCCGATACTCAGAGAGATACTTTTCACCTTCCAGCCCCCCCGGCTCCTCACCATCCCCAGGAGGGGGAGCAGCCTGTGCTGAGCCCCCCCGGGGCCGTCCTGTCCCGTCCCCCTCCCAGACACACTCTAAGGCCCTTTTTTTTCCTCATCTCGGGTTTAATGAGGCCCATTCAACCCTCCCAAAGACAAAAGGCCCTTCTCGTTTCCAAACGGATTTACACGACGCATCAGTGAGGCATAAACGGGTCGCCATGGCAACGTGCACCGGGNTGCTCCCCAAAACCCCTTTGTTGCTTCAATGCCAGCTGGAAGCCTCCTCACCGGCTGGGAAAATCCCCCACCCACCCCAAAGTGACCCCCAGGGGCCAGGGAGGACATTTTTGAGGTGAAGTTAAAAGATGTCCCTAGTGCAGACACCCTGGAAAGCTCCGAGCCGGGACTGACTCGGGGTCATGGTCAAGCAAGGTCTGGACTGAGCAGGAGGGACGGACACACCGAGTGCAGGGGAACCGAAACCGAACTGCCTCTCTGCCCAGGAACGGGGGTGATGCCCAAGGCATTGCCATCTGTCCACACTCCAGCCCCAGCCCCAGCCCCAGCCATGGCTCTGCTCCCAGCACCTTTCCACAGCAAAGCGGGTGGCTCTGGGGATTCCCACGGCTTTGGCCATGGCCAAGAGGCCACTCCAATGTTTCAGGTTTAGCAACCACCTGCCCGAGGTTTGTACCACAACTCTTCCCAACCAGCCTCAATCACTGACGCTCAAGAGAGCACCTCACTCACTCCATGCAGGAATGGTGGGACTCAGGGAAGGTGGGAAGCAGGGAAGGTCCCACCATGGCTCCTCAGGCTTTGTTCAGACCTTGCACAGTCGCTGCCCCAGCTCTGATGATCAGTGCTGGTGGGACAGCCCAGTTATATCCAGTAAAACAACAGAGACACACCAGAGAGAGCCCATTTTTCCATGAGAATGCCCACAGGGTTTCTGCACAAGGAAGCTGGGAGCAGGACTCTGGTTACAGCTGCAAACCTGCAGCCTGAGGATGGGTCAGGTCTCCAGTCCTCCCGTCCAGACCTCTTCTCCTGGGGAAGAGAGATCCAGAGCAACACCAGGCGAGGTGACTGAAGACATCACTTGTCTCAGTGTCCAGCATGTTCCCAACTTGTGGGGATGCTCTTCAGCCAGAACAGCCACCCCCAAGTGGTGCTGCCCTCCCTCTGTGTGGGTTTGGCTTTTCCTGTCCCTGCATCAGATGCCAAGGCAGGGCAATCCCAGAGGAGGGACAACTAGTGGAGGTCACCAAGGACAAGGGACAATCCCCACAGGTCCTCTCTGGCCCTGTGCCAGTTTTTCTGCCACTGGGCTCAGGAGCCCAAGGGCTTTTGGAGCAGGTGGCTCAGCAGTGGCCATGCCAAGGTTATCACCAACCAAGAGCAGAGGAGGGTCCAGCCATCAGGACACTGCAAAGAACAGCTCACCAGGCTCAGGAAAGTCAGCACAGACGCTGGACACACCCCAGCATTCATGACCAGCAGGTGCCACCGTGGCCAGTGACAGCCCCAGCCCCACGGCCACTGGCAGCCAGGGCTGGGCCCAGTGACTCAGAGCCCTCCTGTACCACGGCAGGGCTGTGGGAAGGGCTTTCTCCACGAGCTGTCCCAATAATTAGTGCATGTCCAGGGAAAGCATCTGAGCCCCAGATTCTCCACCAGCTCCAAGAAGGATAAGGGGGGAACCCCATCCTGCCACCATGCTGAGCACAGTCAAAGACAGCACCCACCAAAGGGGAATGTTCTCCTTTGTTCCATCATGGGCTTGGCCAGGATGCTTCGCAATGCCAGTCCATCACGTTCAGGGATGGCTGCTGACCACGCCAGTGCCCTGAGGAGGAGGAACAGAAGCAGGAGGAGGAGGAAGGCTCACAGCCCTCGCAGGAGCCAGGTGTGACGTGAGCAGCCACGTGCTGCTCCCTCTTCCCACCCGTGCACTCAGAAGTTTCACACCAACGATCCCAATCCAAACCCGGCGCGGGGGGGAGACAAAACCTGCTGGTAATTGCGGGAGTTTGGAGGAGATTTAATTGGGGCCAGAGCACTGGCACAGGCTGCTGCTGCCACCTGCAGCTGGTGGTGTGGGCCTGGGGGACCCCGGGCTGCTGCCCTCACTGGCCTGGGGTGCAGACCCAGCATGAGGAGCACCAGGGGTCCCCCAGGCCCGTCCCGACCCCACACACATCCCTGCAAACTCCTTCTTTTCAGCACAATAAGCAGCTCCAGCAGCGACAGAACCAAAGGCCTGGCCAAAAAATCAAGAGAAAGAAAGCCATATTTCTCCCTCGAGTCGTATCGTCCTGCTCTCCCCGCGGAGGAATCCGGAGGAGCCGAGTTATCTAATTAATGCTGGCAGGAGTGGGAGGCCGAGGGCCGGGGGGCGGCGGGGCCCACAAAGCCGGCATGGGGAGCGGTCTCCCCGCACCGCCACCGGCATCCCCGGCAAAGGGGCCCCACGCCGGGAGTGAGGTAAGAGGGGATTCAAAGGGGGGTTTGTCAGGGGTTTTGTTTTTGGAAACGGGGGAGGGGAAGGGGACAGGGCTTGACAAGAGCTGACAGACAACTGAACAAAACCATAAGGGCCATGAATGGCAACACGGCGCTTTAATTGGCGTAGGAATGGAGAGAGAAGTGAGACAATGAGGCCGGGCAGCGGCGGCGGCGGGGCTGAGGTGTGGGCAGCAGGCACCCACCTTCCCCTGCCCACACTGTCAACCCCATCCCAACACAGGCTGCCAGCTGGATGGCCCCCATCCCAAAATACGCCACCCAAAACCCCCAGGGAAACATGGCAGCCGAAACAACAGAGCCCAGCACCCACTGGGCATCACAAAGCCCTGACAGCTCCAGAAGCGGCACAGTCCCAGCGCGGGGATGCTGCAGATACTAAATGATCCATCGGAAGCAGCTCGGGTTCCCGCTCGGCTCCGTCTGTTTTCCGGCCTCGGTCTGGCCGCTCGTGCCCTGGCTGCAGCCCCGCTCATCCGGAGGACGGGGGGCCGGGAGGGGAGAGAGGCAGAGACAGGTTAAAAGGGAACACGGTTGGATCAGCGGGGTTCCCACTCCTTCCCTGACCCCTCCAAAATAAAACGGAGGAGATTTCGCCTCCCGGTTCCAAAGCAAAGAATTACTTTGGCAGGGCCCACGGTGGCGGCCGGGCGCCCACTTGGAAGGGAAAGCAGCAGAAATATGCCCGAGGAACCCAAGAGCAGGCCCTCCCGCCAGGCCCCGCTCATTCTCATGCAGATCCATCCCCAGCTGGGACAGAACAGATCAAACTGCAGTCCCCCCTCCTCAGAGTGGGGCTGGGGTGCCGGGGAAGGGGGGCAGGAGGCTTGGCCTGCCAGACCTGACACGAACCCCAGTGCTTTCCAAAATCCCCCCTCTTCCCACCTCTCACTTTTCCAGCTGAGTTGGAAAAATGAAGAGCTGAAATCCAAGAGCTGAAGTTACAGTTGGTAGTTGAGTCTTTGGAGAGAGGGAGCCCTTTCCTCCCCGCACCCAACACCCCACTGACCCTGCACCCCACAACCCCAGCCTGCAGCCAGGAGACCCAAACAGGCCAAACCTCCCCATGGGAGCGTGGCTGGTGCTCCTCTAAACTGACCCAGCCAACACCAAGGGCTGCAGTCACTGCTACTGCATTCCCAGGATACAGGAAGGTCCCCAAATCCCTCAGCTTCCCACTTCCCACTCTGCTGGCTGTCTCCAAAGCAAGGGAGAGGAGCCACAAGCCTCCCCCAGTTTTCTGAGGACATCCACAAAAATAAAGCCCACACACGCCCTGGGGTGCACCAGCAGCTGTGGGGTACTCCTGGACTTCCCCTGGCTCCCATGGTGTTCCAGGGTACGTCTTCATTCCCTGAGATCCCACGGAGGGCTGGGTGGCAGCCCTGGAGCACCAACCAGGTCCCTGTGAGGGCTGGGGCTCTGGCTCACCCCAGGGATGCAATGCTGTGGTTTGAAGGATGAATCCCAACCTCAGGGACTGGGCAGGGAGGAGCAGTCCCTGCGGAGGGCTCCCCACAGCTGCGGGATGCCCTGCCCTGCCCCAACAGGTCCCCCGGGTTTCGCCAGCCCTGCCAGCCCCTGTCCCAGCCAGCAGCGTCACCCCCTGACTCACCGCCAGCCCCTTTGATCCGTGGCTCCCAGAGGTGGCCAAACCAGTTCTGTCATTCCAGCTCTGTCTGGAAGCACCATCTTCCCAGGCAGCTGCAAATCACCAGCCCTCAGCCCCTGTGCCATCACCACAACTCACGCAGCTGCCACTGGCCTTGGAACTTACTAAGGGCTTCTCAACCCCCTGTCCCACTGCAGGGCGTGTCCACATCTGCCCACCCCAGCTGTGGGTTGGAAGGGACCCTACAGCCCATCCCATTCCCCCTCCTGCCGTGGGCAGAGACACCTTCCACTAGACCAGGTAGAAGCTCCAAGCCCTGTCCAACCTTGGACACTTCCAGGGATGAAGCAGTCACAGGTTTCCTGGGCAACCCGTGCCAGGGCCCCACCACCTTCACAGGGAAGGATTCCTTGCCAATATCCCATCTAACCGTGCCCTGTGGCAGTGGGAAGCCATTCCCACTTGTCCTGTCCTCTTCAGTTCTCTTGGAGCCCCTTTAGGCCCTGGAAGTGGTTCTAAGGTCTCCCCAGAACCTTTTCTTCTCCAGGCTGAACCAGGACACAGGTCACAGAGTTCCTCACTCCCACGTCAGTCCCACCACCGGCACATCATGCTTGGCTGCCCAGGCCCTTCGGTCCCACTCCACGGAGGTGGACGGGAGAAAAAACTAAAGATGAGTCACAGGACCTCAAAAGATTGTTTTCGATTACTTGTTTTCTCCCCTCTCCCCCCTGCACATGAATGGAGCCACCACTGAAGCCTGGAGAGGCAGCTCTGCAGGGAAGCCCGAATCCAGGCTCCAGCTTTGGCCCTGCTCCTGGATGTCACTCAGCTGGGAGCAAACTGCCCCTTTCTCCCCAGGACCTCTTCCCAGTGCTGCCCATGTTCCCTCTTTACTGTGAGGTCCCATTCGTATGCAAAAGCCCCAGTTTTGTCCATATCTACCCCAAAAAGACAAACCCTTCTAAAGGTTTCACCAAGGGGAGGGGGTGAGACACCCTGTGCTCTCCCTCTCCTCTATTCCCAGTTTACCCAGTTCAGGGCTGACTGGAATAGCAGCAGCTGAGAGAGGGGCTGGGAGAGAGGCCAGCACAGCACAGGAGTGTCAGGTTTAAACCCCTCCTCCAGTCCAAAGAGATCTGGCTTCAACTTGCTTTTATTTTTAGGCCAGATACACGTACAGCTGAACTTTAATACAATGCACAACCTCCAGCTGGGAACAGGAGAGGGAGAGGAACCCGAACCCAGCCCTGGCTCGGGTGTCCTGAGAGCTGCCAGAGATCTCGGGAGTTGTGCTGCTCTCCGTCCCCAAGGATGTCACTACACATCATCAGGACACAAAGCTCCCACTCTCAGCAGGACCTTTCACAAGGCACTACGGAAAGCTTGAGTTTAAACCTAAAAATACCCCAGCCCTTAGGCCTGGGTGGGAGGAGGAGGAGGGCAGAGCACCCAGCCTGCCATGCCGCTTCCAGCACCAGCAGTTTCCAATTGCCTGTGGACGTGGAGCATTCCCAGTTCTCCCCTCAAGACAAAAACCTCCCTCTTGCCACCCACACTCATGGAATAAAGCTGGCAAGAGCCACAGGAGAGACCAAAGTCTGCCCCAACCACATCCTGCCCTACCCGCTTTGCTGCCAGATGCGATTCCCCAGAGCCTGTCCCAAAATCCCACCAGCTCAGGCATTCCTGGTGGCAGTCCTTGCCCCACAGCATGTGTGCCACCAGGCTGGGGACACATCCCAGCAATGTCACCACTCTGGGAGCCCAAACAGGCTGATGCCACCAACCAAACAGGGAGTTAATTCCAAGGCTGGTGTCTTTGCCCCGCTGCATCCCCCTCCCTGAGTCCCACAGGCAGAGCTGGTCCCCAGCGTGGACCACAAGCACGAAGGCCCTGGAGCTGGGAGAGCAAACAGGGACCGACCCTCAGCTTGCAGCAATGTGGGGTGCCCCCCAGGAAAGGGCATTATCTACCAAGGCTCAAGAAAACCCCCCGAGAGCACCAGTGCTGCTGCAGGAACACCCCATGCTGCCCTTTGGCTCTCAGCACCCAGCAAAGACTCACCCCCCACCCCAGACCCCTCACTGGGCCCCAAATCAC
>VWZD01009176.1:488079-504748 GCA_013396695.1 Sakesphorus luctuosus
CATCCCGCTTCATTCCAACTCCCTAAATCCACTTCAGTCTTTCTTTGCATTTAAGGTGCTTTTTTCCTTTCCCTTCTCTTTTTTTAACTTATTAAGGAGAAAGTTCAAACCACTGGCAGTGACTGCGCCGCACTAATTTGGAACTTAGTGCAGAGTCGACATTGCATTAAGTATTTCTGTCAACCGTGAGGACACACCATGTCTGTGTAAGAAATTACACCAGCAATTATAGCTAAAGAGGCATGTAAAATTTAAAAAAAAAAATTAATGTATTCAGAAATGATAACTGACATTCTTATTAGGATTAATCTAATTTTAGTAGACTCATTTATATCCTGCCTCTGGATAAAAAATGAGTTTCAATTTTAAAACGTGGATAAAAACTGGCATTCTTTAAAAAAGTACTTTTAGAAGTCACCCTGCATGATTAAGCGGGATGATAATGTGAGGAAGCTTAACAAAAAGCTGTGCCATTAAAGGAGATATTTGTTAAACAAAACTGAAGCAGAGATATTTATCAAGCCCAGCAGCCTATTCCAGGATAACTCGGACCCAGCACGGCCGGGTGCTGCTTGTGGCTGCAGGTAATGGAGACAAAACTGGGAATGGCAGGTGACAGGAGGAGGCAGGATGATGATGTCAGGGCTGGGCCAGAGTTTTGCCGGGATCCCAGGAGCAGGGAATGGCAGGCACTGGGCAGAGCCACACGGTGCATCCAACACTGCCCACTGCAGCCTGGACAGGCCCATGGAGCACGACGGGGACAAGGGAAAGCACGGGAGTCACTCACAGACTGGGAAAAACACCCCAAAGGTTGAGTTGGTTTAACTTACCCAAAACCCAAGAGGTTTAACATCGAGGTCCTGCCCAAGGAGAAGCCTTGGTGCCCCGAGGTTTGCCAGAACACCAAGCAGGGCTCGGCACAGCTCAGCATGGCTGACCCTCTGCGGCACTGCCACAGCTTGGCTGTCTGGTACAAACCTGTGCCACCGGCCTCGCTGCTCTCTGTACACTGGAACTCCACGGAAATTGGTCACTGGAATGACACAGACCCTGGCAGGAGTGGGTACAGAAGCATCTCTTCTCCCCAGTGTGACCCACCATGGAGGTGCCTTTCACCAGCACACACTTCCTGCTATGGACACCTTTAACAACTAAAAATCCCCCCAAAACCACATCCCTCATCAAACCCAGCCACCCCAGGCAAGGAGCCAGCTGAGATGCCTCCTCCAGGCATGCTTGTTGCTCTGTGTCCACATCCCCCCCAGCAGCCAGGCTGCCACACACATGTCCATGCCCACCACACACCTCGGGACACCAGTGGGATGTTCAGCCATGCCCAGGAGGGAAGATGGTAAGGCAGGAGGGCACAGAGGGTCAGCACCCCCAGGGCAGGGCCACCTCCTCTCACCTACATTTCCCTGTTTGAAGGGAATCAAGCATGGAAGCAAAGCATCAAATGATTTAAGAATATGTGGAAGGAGTCAAAAGCCAATGAAGAAAAAAAAGTCCCAGGCTGATTATTTTATTTTCTCCTGACAGTTTGAGTCACAATGGCCAATAAATCCCAATTACAGATTTTAAAAATGCTTCCTGCAGACACTTGGACCATCATGGCAATTCTGGGTTCCCATAACTCCTGCTTTATGATGGTCATACATGTCAGCTCTCCACAGAGCCCAGCATTTCAATAAAATGACCATAAACCTAGATTAGAGATTAAAGGACTGACTCAGAAGTTGTCAGAGGAAGAAACAAGTTTCCCTGCAATTGCTTTGCCATTTTTACCGACTAACAGTTTGGCTTTTGGATGGTTTTATGCCAGCAGTAAATTCTGGGCTGCTGACAGCTCGGTGTGGAGACAGCTGAAGGCAGCACGGGGAGGACGCGAGCCCAGCCCCGGGCTCAGCGACAGCTCCGCGATCAGAAGTGACAGGTCTCCTCCTGGGCTCCCGGTGCCTGCGCCAGCACAGGGACGTGGATCCGGCTCTGACCGTCCTTCCCGGCCCCCCTGCCAGCCCCCCAACCTGTCAGACTTCTCTCCAGGGAGCAGCTCTGTCCTCGCTTCTCCTCCTCCTGTTTTGGCAGGGTCAGGAGCTGCCAGGCACGCCGGGAACATGGGAAGGTGACAGCGGAGTGGGGACTCGCACCGAGGGCTCCCCGTGGCCGGGCAGGACCACGGACCGCCGGGATGACGTGCAAGGGGAGCACCCCCGGCCCCCACCAGCAGCTGCTTCTGTCCCCCAGCCTGTCACAGCAGCAGCCACAACTCAAGGGAGACGCCTTTGAAAGGATAAACGCTGAGCGTTTGTTGTGCTCGTGTTTCCTGGATGAATGCGCTGCTTCCTTTTACTAAGTGCTCTCTTAGGAGAAGGGAAAGGGAAAAATAAAACAGCAGCAGAAAGGAAGGAGGATGACTCACGGTGAGGCCACATCTCCACCGACACGCGAACGCTGCGAGACGGTGCCAAGGACAAGGGCTGGGATCAAAAGCACGAGAGCGGATCAAACGCACACCCTCCCCGGGAAGGGGAAGGTTTGCAGGCACTGCCAGGGGGAGGAAGGTGGGATGGAGCCAGGCCCAGCTCCCTTTCCCGAGGTTCAGGCACTGCTCTCACGTTCGGAACAGGATCTCCGCTTGTTTGAGTTCACTGAGTGCACAGTGCTCCGCACCAGAACACGGGAGGGATGGGGACAGGGAGGACCAGGAGAAACCAACAGGAGGTGAAAAAATACCCTTTTCCCGAGGAAATGAAAGAGCCGAGCCTGGAGCTCAGCGCACCGAGGGGGGCCGGTGCCCTTTCTGCCGGTGTCTCTCAAAGTCTATCAAAAAGTCCCATTTACATCAAAATGCCCTTCCAGACATGCCTCGATTTTACTTTTCCCCTTTCATCTCGCCCCCCTCCCGCCCCACCTCGCAGCCCCATTGTTCCCGCAGCACCAGGAGAGGGCCGAGCGCGCTGCCAGCGGGAAGGGAACAGGAGAGAAAGAAAAGAGCTTTAAACTAAGAGGGAAGCCGGAATCGCTGCTGGTCCCGCTCCAGCGGGAGCTGTGACCCCATCTCCCCCCGCCCGCTGCTTGGCGGCCGCCCCAGGGGACGGCGCTGGCCGCGTCCCCACGCGGGGACAGGGACTCGGCTGCCCCGGCCTCCCGCCCCCCGGGGCTCTGCTCAGCCGATGGTGGCCACGGATGGTTCCAGGAGCTTTAACCAAAGCCCTGGGCATGGCCCGCAGGATCCACCATCCCGCAACACTCAGCCGGGCAGCACCTGCACACCCCGTGCCCAGCAGGGCAGTACTGGTGGCACTGGGAGAGCCCCACACAGCACTGTGGGTACCAACAAGCTGGCAGTGAGGTGGATCAAGTCTGATGAATCCTAAAAAATGCCAGGGGAGCTAGAACACTTCCACCGGTGCCAGTGCCAGGCTCTGCTCCACCCCAGCCCTGTCCCACCTGTCCTCCTCCAGCGATTTGGATTTACTGAGCTGTTCTCTCCCCCAGCCCTGGCTCCAGCAGAGCCACATCCTCCCTAATAAGTTTTTCCAAGACCCTTACAAACACAGAGGTGCTTTTCCCAGGATGCTGGATGGACACCCAAGCCCAAGACTGAAATCCACTCCACGTTCCATGTGTAAATGCTGTTTAACTCCAGTCTAACTCAGTAAAGCCCCAGTTCTGGCAGCTTGCAATCCTGATGGTATTCACCAGGCTCTGTCCACCTCCCCTGACACGGATCTTTTCCAGTCCTCCCTTCCTATTGTCAGCATCTATTTTTAACCCCCAGCATTATTTCTCCCTGCGTGACTTCAAACACTCTCTGGGGACGAGGTGGAATTGCTGAGCTGGTTCCAGGCGAAGTGACTCAACTCTCACCTTCACAAGCCACACAGGAATCACAGAAGGGGTAAATTTTTCTCCATTCACATGTTCCTTTCTCCTGCCCACCAAGCCCTAAGAGCAGGGAAAACTGTGGGGAGGTAAATCCCATGTCCATCACCAAGAACACACAGCAAAACCATTTTCCTCTCATTCCTTCCCTGGCACCTTTATCATCAGCTGGATTTACCTCTATGGCAGCTACCTCGGGGAAAATCCTGCACCAACACCCACCACCAGTGTAAATGAAGGTCAGAACCACAACCTTCAAACAGGTGTTTTGAGTGGAGGCTCCGACCTGCTGGGCACGGGGAAGCTTGGAAGAGGCACATCCTGGCAAAGGGAGGGAGAGAGCCGTGTTCCCTCGCGGGGCCCTGGGCTGAGCGCCGGTGCCGACGCTGCGTTACTCCCTTTGAGCTGGTCCTCCCGGCACCGCGGAGCAGTAATTAAGGACAAGGTCAGCAGTGAAGCCCTTTAGGAATCCGTCCCTTCAGGGGAGTATCCAAACAACCCACCATTTGCCACCTTCTAATTCCTAAAGCGCACAAACCCAAGGCCAGCCCAAGGCCGGGCAGTGCCACCTCACTGCGCAGGAACGCGCGTGCTGGGTGAGCCAACGCTGGCGTTATTGGGAATCAGGAACCAATAAATAACCATTAACGCCGCTCCGGAACGAGGCACTCTGAGACAGCCTGGGTGCCCAAACGTGGTGTTTATGGCACCAGGGGGGCAGGCTCCCCAGCCAGACCCAGGACAGCCGCCTGGCCTGCCGCACACAGTGCAGCTGGCACTGCCCGTTCCGGAGCGTGTCCCGGTCCTGCAGCACTCGGCATTCCTCATGGAGCCCCAGAGCAGGGCCTGGCAGAACCGGCAGAGCTCCCAGGAGCCGAACCGCCCCCACAGCCACACAGCACCGTGCTGGCCAAGAGGAGCTGCAGTGACACGGAGAGCTGTGGCACTCCGAGCTGTCTGACACCGCTCCGGCCAGCCCTCTTTTCTGGGATGACTCCCTGGTTTCGCCTGCTGGAGCTGGTGGGATGCTGGAACACACACAGCCCTGGAGACAAGGGGAGGCAGCATCTGGAAGCAATTATCCCAATGCTCTTGTATCTGTCACCCGCTCCCTGGCCTCCTGTAAGGAACCACTCGCACCCTCAGTAATCTCTCCCTCACAGACCAGGAAAGGGATTCTTTCCCCTGGCCCCGACAAGGCAGCAGAGACTTTCCCAACTGGCAGCACAGGGTGGGTGAAGCCCCTCCTGCCAGGTCACACAGGTGAACTGGGCACACCAGGAATGGGCCCCTGTAGGTACCCAAAGGAGGAAGAGCTCCCAGATAAGGAATGCAACAATTTCTATGCTCCATCGTGTCCCACACACCCCAAACTGCTTTACAGGCACAGATGAGCTCCTGGGAGTTCTGCAGGATGGTCCACCCGCCTCCAACACAAGTCATGCATCTCCATCCTCAGACCATGTGCTTCTGTCCTCAACCCACACGCCTCCAACATCAAGCCATGTGTTTTCATCCTCAACCCACGTGCCTCCATCCTCAAAGAGGAAAAACAAGGAGGAAAGGGCCTTGTCTGGGAGAGCAGGAGCTGGGAGGACCCCAAAGCCCTTCCACATCCTGGCTGCCCCTTCCCCAGGCTGGGGACAGCAGCGAGAATCCCTCCATTCTCCCTGCCATTGCCCAGGCACCACGTGCAGCCTCCATCCCAAAAGGAAAACCCATCCAAGAAGAGATGGTTGATGGGCCCCAGGGCTTTTCCAGCAAATCCCCAGAACCCTCAAAGGGTGGCACTCCCACCCACTTTCCCAAGCCCACAGGCTCCACACGTAGTGGAGGGAGGTGGCTCAGGAAGACTTTCGTGCCTCTCCTGGATGTTATGAAACCAGGCAGGGAGCATGAAACTGCCTGCCGTGGGTGGGAGCACCCAGGGCTATGTGAAGAGCACCGTAGGATTCCGCAGTGGTCTGGGAAAGCACGCGGGCTCCCCCGCCCCGCACACACCCTCGCAGGGTGGGTTTCCTTCTGGAGAGACCGGGTGAGCACAAACACCAGCACAGCCCCACATGAAGGGAGTAATTAGGGAACAGCACCCAGCACTCATCACGTCAGGGCAGAGATCAAAAGCAGCATCAGGCATTAAACCTCCCTGGAATTGGGAACTGCTCCCGGGAATGGCCTCATATGGGACCCTCCTCACCCCTCTGCTCCCCCATGCCTCAGGGAGGGGACACCGAGCCAAGCCAAGCCAGTGCCATCATCCCCAACACCCCCCACACAGGCTTTCCTCCAGCCCCTACTCCCAACAAGTCTGCCTATAGCTCAGGCAAGAGAAAAAAAAGAAGGAAAATAGGAAAAACTTCTCCTACTGCCATAAAACTAGCCAAAGGCACAAAGCTGCAAAAGATGAAGCGGTGGAGAGGGCTCAGGGATGCAGGAGACACTAAGGGCCTCTCTTCTCTTCCCTCCCTCCACTGCTTTGCTGGGATGTTGCTGCCCAATTAGTTAAGCAATTAGCAGAGCTGAGGTGCTGCCCAAGGGGGGCGAGGAAGGGGGGTACAGGAAAAGGGGAGGACAGGCAAAGGGGGTGCACACCAGCAGGGATGCACAACCAGCCTGCAGCCTCACAAAATTTCCACAAAAGAAGAATAATATAAATCTTAAACCCAAACACAGCTGAAGGGGAAATTCCAACTGCCTCCAGCCCTTTGCACCTCTGAGCACCTTCCTGAAACCCCAGCCCAGCCGAGCCCCCCTCTCCCCTTGGCCCAGTGAGAGCGAAGGGGTTGTGCATCCCCCCAGCTGCACCAGGACAGCCCTTCCCACCTCCTGAGGAAGCATCACCCTCCTCCTGCTGCTGCGAAGGAAGCCAGGAACAATGGGATGCACCAGTGCCAGCTCCGGCGGGGATGGACACTCATGGACCACCCGCCCGGCTGCCATGGGACAAGGGACAGGCTGGGGGGGACAGCCGAGGGCAGGGGGCACAGACAGCTGCCAAGACCCACCCCCTTGTCCTGCTGACAGGGGGCCATGGGAGGGACACGGGTGGGCTCAGTGACTGCAGACAGCGCCCGTTGTGGCAGGAGACATGCAGAACCCCCCAGCTCAGCCCCACTCCAGCTCTTCCCACAGCAGAGGGGCTGCCAGCTGAGCCATTGGACCTTCCCTCACAAAAATAACATTTAATCTCTTTTTTTTTAATTTCTTCTCTTAAAATAATTGACTAATTGGCCAAGTCCCAGGTCCACGCTGGGAGTGGATCCCAGGTCTGTTCTTGCATGAAGGGCTTATTAAACACATCACAGAAGGACAGGGCAGCAGAGGGGGGCCAGGCACAGCCAGGGCGGTGCCCACAGCGCTCGGAAAATCTCCCATCGCACCCAGAGGGTGGAAGCCCAAAAATTAATCCTGGCCATCCCCCACAGCTCGGCTCTGCCCCAAGCAGGGCCTGAGTCACCAGGGATGGGCATCACCCAGGGCGGCACCATCCCGGGTGGCATCCCAGCCCTGGCACCCTCGGAGTGGGAGTGGGGCTGTGAGCACAGGCAAGGGGAGGGGTCCCCCTCCTCTCCTCCCTTTAATCCCCAGCCCCAAAAGCAGAGCCCTTTTAGGGGAAAGTGTAACGCAATACCTGGAAAATTTCTCCCACTCGCTCTCCGCTGTCGGCTGCCAAATTTAAAACATATTTGCTGCCTGGCCTTGAAGAAACGTAACCTGCTGCCTAATTCCAACACGTTTATTCTTTGGGGGGCAACGAAAAAATTCGCAGAGCCACTGGTGGCTCCTCTCCTTACACCCCACAGCCCCCGGGGGTGGGAGCTGCCAAAGAGCTGCCTGGAGCCATCCACCGGCACACACCGGAATGCCGGGAGGGAACGGGAGCAGGGAAGGAGCCCTGCCTGTCCTGCAGCACCAGCACAAGAGGTTTTGAGCCCTGAGCATCACCCGGGGTACCACCAGGCCAAAGGCCTTGGAATACACAAATCCAGGGCAGTGCAAAGCTCTGGAGCATGGGAATGGGCAGGGATCATCACCTGCCTACAGGGAGAACACTCCCACCTGGAAGTGGGGCCACCACACCACACAGAGACCCAGGTGTCCACACGGCCTCCATCTCTCATCCCACCATCCCAGCTCCTCACCAGGTGGAATTTTCCGGCAGGGCAGGGGATGCAAGGGGAGGCTGGAGCGATGGGAAGGGGCTGGGGGAGGGCACAATGTGTTTAGCAGACTGAGTGATCCGACAGGGGCCATTAAAGGAAACAATTTGTAATACAATAATTATTATGTCGTTTCTCTGGCCTCTTTCCTAAGCCTCTCTTTAAACAGTTCGAGGCTTGAGGGGCCTCTAGACAGCAGATGGGCTCTGTGGGGCTGGGGGTGCCGGACTGGGGCAGACAGGATGGACACACGGGGTGGATGCACACCTGGAGCTCTCTCTCCACTGCTGCAAGGAGCTTATCCCGCTTTGCTCAGAGTTCCTGAGGGATGGCAGGGGGATCACCAGGACACACCAGGCAAGGGGAACTGCTGCTCCCCAACACTCCCCACTGCAGGGGCATCACCAGAGGTGTGTCCTCCCCCTGTGCCCCGCTGGCTCTGCATCCACGCTCGCCCCAGGGCACAGGGCCTGGCAGCTCCAGCTCCTCGGCTTGCTGCTCTGAAGTTCTCGGCCACACATCTGAGGAAAGCGGCAGTAGCGAACAACAGAGCGAGAGCAACACAAATCCCCAGGATAATGAGCCCGGAGGAGGGAGACGGTGGGCTCTGTCTGAGGAGGGAGCTGTGCTTTTATTGGAGAGGCCTAAAAGGGCTATAAATCCTCAGATTCAAAGGCGAACTCCAGCTCTTTCAAGTCGGAGGAAGGCCTGGGATGTGTCAGCCGGGAGGACTAACCACGCCGCGTCCCCTGCTGAAGTGGCCTCTTCAGCAAAGCCGCGGAGCCGCACAGGATATCACACCAGATCCTTTCCATATGCTGCCTCCCCGGCACAGACACAGGGCACGCCGGCACCGGAGCCGCCCCTGGCACAAGGAGAACCGGCCCCCCTGCCCCAAGGGGGCAGCGCCTCTGTGCCCATTGCCCCTTCCAATGCCCACCGGTGACCTGCCCCCCAAACCCCAGTGGGAGCAGGGGGCTGTGTCCCTCCCTCTTGCGTTTGGCTGAGACACTACAGTGACCCCAGACAAAGACACCGGAGCCCAGCACCAGCATATTCCCAAGCATCCTATCCGTACGTTCCTGCCCTTCCCTGAGTCCCTCTCCATCCCTGTTGGATCCAAGGCTGCCAGCCCTGCCTACCAACCCACACACCAGGCCATTGTCTCATGCTCCAGAAACCCATTAAGGGTCTCATCAGTGGCAAAGAGGGGACGGTGCCAAGGCTCGGCCCTGCACGGGCAGGGCAGGCATTTCCCAGCCCTCATGCCACATGCTCTGGGACGAACGGGAACAGCATGAGGGGATTTAGGGTTCTGAAACCATAAAAATGCACTTTGCTTTTCTGAAGTACCTATTCAGAAGAGGTCAAATGGCAAACACCAGGCAGAGCAGGCAGTCCCCAGTGCTGGGCTCACCCTGCACACCACGACGCCAGTGGCAAAGAAGGAGATTCCTGGGAAGCAGGATGCTCCTGCTCAATCACCAGCATAAGGCAGGTGCCACCAAAACCAGCCAGGAGCCCCATCCAGAGAGGGCACCCAGCCCAGGCCTTTGCTCTTCCCAAACTCCAGCCTGAAGGTGCTGGGACGAAGAGCTGGTGTGGTGTGTCCCAGGCATCCCATCCTGGCACCTCCATGTTGGCACCAGCAAGTGCCAACCCACGCTAAAACAGGTAACTCCAAGCCTCTCACCACAGCCCAGCCCCGGCAGACACAGCACACGTGGATCCCTGTGCAGGCACAGCACCACGGCAGGATGGAGCCCTTGGAAAACAGCAAGGGGAGCTCACAGCTGGACAGCAACCACCCCCCTGCTCTGGCTTCCCAGGCAGCTCCCCCCGGCAATGCCCAGTCCCACGGCCTGGGAAAGGGCGAGCAGCCCACCTGGGAAGGGCCTGCTGCGGGTAGGAAAAGGTTATTGCCGAGCAGCCGAGCCAGGGTTATAAATAGCTGGCATTTTTGAAGCGCAGCTGCTCGGCTGAGCTCGGCCGGGGCGGCACTGCCACGCCGGCACCTGGGCCGGCTCAGATCCCGCCCAGGGGCTCTAGCAGGGAGAGCTCACACAGGAGCAGCCCCTGCTCACAGCAACACCAGGAGTGACCCCCCCAAACCTGTCCCCCCTCCTCCAGCCCTCCCCAGGGAACGGGAGGGCCCTGAGCTCCACTCCAGGCATCACCCACAGCATCTCCAGGCTTTGGCTCCAGCCCCAGAGGAACCTGCTCCACAAAAACACAGGGCCAGGAAAATCCCACCATGTGCACAAATCCAGCCTCACTAAGCTGGACACTTAGCCCTGGCTTGTCCAGCTGACCCGAGACCAAGCCTGGACAGGCTGGCAGAGCCAGGAGTGCCAGGATCCCAGGGCTCCGGCACAGCCACGGGCAGAGCACTGGGCACTAACTGGAGGTCCTGAGACTCTGGTACAGTCATGAGTTCAAGCACCAGTGCTCCAATCTGACACAGGATCCTGAGCCTACAACAAAGCCAGGAGCAGAGCACCAGTCCTCCAGCCAGACACAGGATCCCAGGCCTGATACAGCCATGAGCCAAACACCAGTGCTCCAGGTGAAGATGGGATCACAAGGCTACTGCACAGCCGGGAGCAGGGCACGGGTGCTCCAGCTGGAGACAGGACCCAGAGGCTCCAGCACAGGCAGGAGCAGGCCACGAGGGCTCCAACCACAGACAGGTTCCCGAGACCCCAGCACAGCCATGAATTGATGTTCCAAAAAGAGACAACACACCAGGAGCAAGGAAACCCCTCCTGAAGGAGGGCGGGTGTGCACCCAACCTCTCCACGAGCAGCAGGACCAACCCCAGCACCACCACCAACCCTCCTGCTCTTCAGAGGAGGATCCTCTGCCTACCACCCGCCCCAAAACAAGGGATGGGAAGGAGAAAAGCTCCAGAAAGCAGCAGCAAAGACCGGGGCTCTCTCTCCACCCAGCACAACAAAAGCCCGGCTGCACATTCCTGCCCAGATGTGACGCTGTGATAGCACCGAGCGAGTCCTTCTCCTGCTCCCGATCCCAGCAATCATTAATTAGAGACAGAATGGAATCAGCTTTGTTTCTCCCCACCCTGTTCCAGCTGCCAGACTCCAAGTAGCATGTGCTACTGATCGCTCCAAGATGTTTTCCCACCGGAGCCCAGCGCTCCTCAGGCAGACGGGCTTCCCGGCACCACGGCCACCACTGGGGCAGGGACAGGGCCAGAGGGGCAGGGACAGGGCCAGAGGGGCAGGGACATGGAGCCACAGCAAGCCAGGGGCAGGTGGGATCCAAGAGTCCTGCACGGAAAAAAGGATCATGCCCCAGTTTATGGAGGACAACCCAAACAGCTCCTGACACGCATCACGGGAAGGGCTGCACAAGCGCCCAGCCCTTGGGATCCCCGTGATCCCGACAAACATGGCAGGGCTTGGGGGCACCCCTCGCACCCAGAAGATCCCTGAGCACCCAGTGAAGCTGCTCAGAGGGACCCCCAGCCCACCCACACACACTGTCCAAGGGCACAGGCACATCCCACCCTGCCACACACAGCCCATTAGGGATGAGGATCCCAGGAGCACCTCAGGACCCAGAGTGATGCCAGGGCTCAGGTGTGGCAGAGGACACAGCCCCCCCGGCCCCTGCCAACCCCCCCCAGGCCCCTGCCAGCCCTCCTCAGCCCAACATGGCACAGGGACCCAGCCCATCCCACTCCATTGCCAGGCGGCTCCGAGAAGCTGCAGCAGCTGTTTTGCTCCGAGAAAGCTCCGGCTCCTTTTACAATCAATCAGCCACCCCATCACGGCTCTTTTTTTCTTTTAAAGGAAGCAGTTAAATCCATTTTATGGAATCCAGTGGTATTTACCCGGCTACTGCAAGAGCCGCAGCCCTACCTTGCCTTTTTTTTAATTTAAGTTAATGAAGTCATTCCCTGGGCAGTGCTCATTCCCTCCCCGGGGCACAGGGACAGGGGGAATCTCCCTGGAGAACACGGGCTGGGCACAGGGTTCCTGCCCTGGCACAGTGGGAGCACAAGCCCTGCGTGCCGGGAGGGCTCCCACCAGCCCAGCAAAGGGTCCCCCAGCACCCCAGGAAGGGCCCCACGATCCCACAGGGAAACTCCAAGCAGGACACAGGCCAGCCAGGCTTGCCTGGCCCAAACCTGCCTTGGGAGATGCAGCAAAGCCCCAGGAAGGGCCAGGTTTGTACAGGGGCCATCGGGTTCCTGATGGGACCATGGAATCATAAATCCTGGAATGGCTTGGGTTGGAAAGGGACCTTAAAGCTCATCTCGTTCCAACACCGTGCCATGGCCAGGGACACCTCCCACCAGCCCAGGCTGCTCCAAGCCCTGTCCAACCTGGCCTGGGACACTCCCAGGGATGGGGCAGCCACAGCTGCTCTGCCCAACCTGTGCCAGGGCCTGCCCACCCTCCCAGCCAGGAATTCCTTCCCAATATCCAGTGTAAATGTCTCATCTTTGTAGTTTAAAGCCATTTCCCTGGGGAGCCCCCACCTCACAGCCCCACCAAGGAGGAGTCTCTGAATGAGCCAGAAACGACTTTTAATTAAAAATAAGCAATGCATTCTCCATATTTCCCAGCTCTGGGCACCACCGAGAGCCTGGTGCGCCCTCCACTCCGGTAACTCTCACACATCTGCTCCGACAGTGCAAGCCCCCAGCCCCAGAGCTCTGGGCCAGCCTTCCCTCCCCTCGGAAACAGCCTTCCCACAAGCACTTTGTCCCTCGTAAAATGGCATTTGGAAAGGCCACAATCCACCAGCTCCAAACCCGGCGCTGACGGAGTTCAGTGGGACACCCCTCATGGCGTGGCATTAAAGGTGGAATAACAACACCACCAAGGATTAGACTTTTGTCTGGGGTTTTTTTTTGTCTTCCCTTCACCTTTTTTTTGTTAGATAAATACATTTATTTTGGTTTCAGCAAGCTGCTGCACTGCTCTGTGGAGCGAACGCAGTCGAGTCAAATTCTGTATAAGGGGAAGAGGGAAACTCAGAGGCGAAACGAGCCGTTCTGCAGAGCTGCACGGATGATGTGTCCCATTTCCCCCACCTCCTTATTAAAATACTTTCTGGAGAGGCGAATTCCAGCCTGAAATGAATTTTCCAAACCATATTTTATTAGGAATGCTTCCTTTTAACGGTCGGTACAGGAGCCCACCAGGGTCAATATTTCTCCGAAATTACAGCCAAGGGAGTTGGGAAGGGATTTCGCCAGAATGTCTCGGGCAATTCCCGGCTGTCCAAGGAGAGCACGCTCCCACCACCCCCAGCTGGGCAGCAGAGGGGCCAAGGAAATCCCAAACGCACTTTCTGTCCCCCTCAAAGCCCCAGTCAGACACAATGGAAAAAATTAAAGCCATATTGGCTCCCCAAGACCCTTTCCAAGGGGCTCCCCAGGCACCCCGGGGAACGCTCGCTCGGAGAGGTGAGCTCATCCCAAGCACAGGTCTGAGACAATTATCACCTTTTTTTCCAACTAAACCATTCCTAGGCCTGATTTTTCCCCTTTAAAACCCCAGAAGTATTCCCAATGGGAAGACTGTGATGATTTCACCGCTGGCCTTGGGACGCACCCCCAGGAGCCAAAGGCAAACCTTTCCCAGCGCAGCTTAAGCCTGTCTTAACTCGATTAGGAAATGGTTCCGTCTATCGGACGTGTTATCGGCGTCCCTGCGATAACAGCAGACCCCGACCCTCCCCAG
The DNA here is from genome assembly GCA_013396695.1 of Sakesphorus luctuosus. Classification (NCBI taxonomy): domain Eukaryota; kingdom Metazoa; phylum Chordata; class Aves; order Passeriformes; family Thamnophilidae; genus Sakesphorus; species Sakesphorus luctuosus. Next base: position 501,845 of record VWZD01009176.1, read on the forward strand.
CTCGCAGCCACAGCTGCCCACAAAGGGCAGCAAAATATTTTCCTTATTTACAGGCACTGCTCCGAGGCCGGCCGGGCCCAGCGGGCCACGCTCGCTCCTTCGATCCGTTGGAAAATTCCACTTAGCCCTGTTATTTTTAAAGGCTTTAGCTCTCTTTACTCTCAAAACAAGAGTTAAAGCTCAGCAGAGTGGGATGGGGGGCTGGCACAGCCCCAGCACTGCCTGTGCAAGGGGCCGGGAAGCCCAAAGTACGTGGTGAGAGGTTTCGATGGATCTCTCCAGAAGAGCAACCCCAGTCCAACCAGGAACATGATTTTTAATCCAACTGGAGCCGGACTTTGCCCAGCATGTGGATCCCAAGACTCGTTTCCTCTGCTGGGTTTGCTGGGAGAGGCTCTGCCTGACACCTCACAGGAATCAGAGGTGGGAGCACCCAGGTGCAAAGGCAGCTGTGACAGATCCTACAGAGGGATCCCGGGATGAGGGGCCGGGATGGGCACAGCTCGGGCGTGTGAGTGGGGAGATCAGCCGGGCCCTGACAGCCCCACCAGCCAAACCCTGCCAGGGGCTCTGCCCACGCATGTCCCGGCATGTTCCGGGGTGCCAACGCCAACGTTCGGGCACTTCCCACCCTCTCCCAGCCCCATGGGGGGACGGGAATGCCCCACACCAGACACCCACAGGAGCCCCACAGGGCGGGCAAGCTCCGAGCCCTGAGCTCAGGGAGAAGCCGAGGGTGGGTAACCCTCGAGTTCCACAGCACGGGAGAACCAAGGGCGGCCTGAGATCCACAGTCTGGGAGAGCGGAGAAGGGCCAACCCCTGAGCTCCAAACGGGGCAGAACCTCCAGGATCTGAATCCAGGAAGAACCAAGAGCACTCAGCCACTGAGCTCCAACCTGGGGGAGAAATGAGGGCAGGCAAACACTGAGATCCAAATTCCTTTAGAACCAAGATGGGGCAACCACTGAGCTCCACACTGGGAAAGAACTGGGAGTAGACAATCTCTGAGCTCTAAACTGGGGGAGAAGCCAGGGTGGACAACCAAGAACTGAATTCAGGGAGAACTGAGAGTGGGCAGCCACCAAATTCACACACTGGGGGAACTGGAGGATAACAACCACAAGGCTCCAGGCTGGGGGAGAACCAGCAGCAAAGAACCACCGAGCTCCAAACGTGGGGAGAAACGTGCATGGACAACTCCCAGCCAGAACTGGGCACGGACAATCTCCGAGCTCTGAATCTGGGGAAAACCAGGAGTGGGCAAGGAGCTCCAAACCGGGAGAGAACTGGGAGCGTACAATCCCCAAGCTCCAAACTGGGGGAGAACTGGGAGCGTACAATCCCCGAGCTCCCCGTGAGGGGAGCCCAGGAAGCCCTGGAGCTCTCCCAGTCACCGCACTGGAGGCACATCTCCAAACCGGGGCTCAGTGGGCAGCCCCCAGCAGAGCAGGAGGATGGTGGGAACCCCTCGGGGTGCCAGCCTCGTGCCATCCCATCGCCACCACCTCCTCCAACTCCCAGGCCTCGGCAGCTCAAGGAGAGCCCAGGACCAGGGAGCGGACCAGGGAGACGAGGTGTCCACACCACCGAGCCGGAGCCGCGTCTGCCTCCAGCTGCCTTTCCCAAATAAAAACTGTTTCTTCTGGAACTTATTTGCCTGCCCGTCACCAACACCACGGGCTCAGGGACACAGCAGGATAATTCCCAAGGGAAATGGCTCTCTGCTCCCATCCAGCTGACACAACTCCAAAGAAAGGAAAGGAAAACCACACTGAGGAGGCGAACGGAGTGCCGGGGCTGCCGTCCCGGCGCTGCCAGCGCTGGGCACACGCGGGTGCCTGCGGAGTTCCTTCTTCCCCACGGAATAACGCAAATAAACCTTGAGTTGGAATACGTGTCCGAGCAGGAAGGTTCTCCAAATTGTTTCGTTTCTTTCCAGCCCTTAAAAACTCTTTATATTTCTGGATTTTTTTTTCCTTGAGGACTGTGGTAGGGAAAAAAAGTCAGGCTAAAAGCCGGGATTCTTTTTAAGCGAGAAGGGGCTCAGATAAATAAACATTCCATGATCTACAAGATAAAGCTCAGCAAGGGCCACCAAACCATCCCGACCACCAGACACGGGGCAGGGGCGACCAGACACCCTCCAGCCCTTCATCCCGGCCCTTCGCATTGTTCCTGCACGGCAGCCACAGCCACAGACACACAGAAATAAAGATAAAAATGTATAAAATGCGGGGTCTGCCCCGGCACCCGCTTTGCTCGGACCAGCCCGGTGGGATCCCCACCTTCCTCCAAGGCCGATTTCGGGTGAGAAAACACAGAGAAAAAAAATCAAACAGGTAATAAATCCAAGTGGTGGAGGGGAGCGGCGATCCGAGGGGGAAAAATAAAGGGAGCGTGAAAAAAAAATTTTAAAAATTAAAGAAATTTAAAAAATAAAAAAATAACAAAAGGCGCTCTTAAAAAACAAAACGATATTGAAAGAGATAAAAAGCTGCGGGAAGCAAAAGCATCGTTAAAAACCGGGGAGAAAAGCAAAGGAGGGGTTTTTTGGTGCAAAACCCAGCGCGACGCCGCCGGTCCGACCTCAGCCGGGGGTCGCTCCGGGTGCGATTTTTGGTTTTTTGCCTTAAACCGCTCGTTGTTTGTATTAAACTCCCATTCACCCCGCAGGGGGTTCCGAGGCGCGTCCCCCCCCCGTCCCCACCCCCGGGCTCGCCAGGCTCACGTACTTGGGGTTCGCGGAGCTCCACGACACCGGCTCCAGGCTCTTGGCGAGCGGCGCGGCGAGACGGCACAAGGCCAGCAGGACACCCAGCAGCCACCGCCCGCCGCGGGGCCGCGCCATCGTCCCTCGGCGGCGGGACGGGCCGGGCGTCAGGCGCCCATCGCCGCCGGCTCC
>VWZD01009179.1:428-35428 GCA_013396695.1 Sakesphorus luctuosus
AGGTAGAAAACAGTGTACCTGTTGCATGTGAAGTGAACTGTACATTGGTTGTTTATAAATTTGGTGATGTAGAAATAGAATCTAGATTTCTGATTAAATGGATATTGCAATTTTCTCAAAGAATTCAAATAGATTCCACTCTCTTTAGAGTAACTTTCCTTGAATTGTGAGGTTCATGATGTTATTTTTCTCTGAATATGTAATCTAGCTATGTTGCTATCTGTGCGTGTCAGAAAAATAGATTGAAAAGGCAGTAAATGTTTTATTTGTTAATATCTTGTGCTATCCTGAAGATAAAGTATACCTGAACTCCTTTGTGACATTTCATCCTCTGTTGCACTAAAGAAAAAACAGATTGTCAGTATAGAATAGATAGATAGATAGATAGATAGATAGATAGATAGATAGATAGATAGATAGATAGTTAGATAGATATCTTCTGTATTCTGAAAATAATCTCTGGTATTTGAGATGTTGCTGTTTGTTCTTGTCTGACAGGGTTTTTTTAATAAAGGAAATTTCTGAGAGGGAGATAAGTGTCACCTTAACTAGATGATTTTGAAGTCAGAACAGTTTGTCTTCCATTTTTGATAGATCACGTATCTTGGTTATATTTTTCTGGAAACAGTCCACCTGAAAGAGTGTACCATTAATGACACTAAAATATCACAGCTATACCAAAATAAAAAAGTTAAACTTGGTTTAAGTGAAACTCAGACAGAAAACTTACCTGAATATTGATTATATCACAGCAGTGTTTATTTTACAGTTATGCACTAGCCTGAAATTTGAAAGGAACAGCATACTTAAGCTAAGCCAGATGCTTACATTGTTAATTACCTTTTGTAATTCCAATTACCAGAATGTCTACAAAGTCAGAATGCTTTGATAAGAACGAGATAAATCAAGGAAGTTATTCTGCGCCTCATATGACTGAATATCCTAATGAAGTGGGACCACTTGTTCAGCAGGAGTTGGATGTAATGCCAGAACGAGAAGGTTTGTATTAATGGTATATCCTTTTACTATGATCTGACATGTAAAACAGCAGGAGTGTTGCACGAATATGATTATATATGCCTCTGTTTATTTAATCAAAAAATGAAAGTAGGTTTTCATTGTTCTGTTGAAATTATTTTATCCAGTTTATAACTAAATTGTGTACAATTGCTTTATCAAGACTTTCTGATCAGTTTTTCACTTTTGTAATTTTTTTTGCTTTACAGACAGAACAATGTACATTAACATGTTCTATTTTGTCATATGCTTTCATTCCAGACATATTCATGCAACTGTGCAAAACAATTTGAAAACTGTAGGAGCTGAGTATGCAGAAGTTCAGTTTATCATATTCATACCATTTAAATAAGCTACTTTTTTTTTTCTCCAGGTGCATGCATTATCAGTAGTAATAACAAAAATTTTATATTTGCTGAGACAGACTTTTCTTATTTCACAGACTATTCTGAGTTGGAAGGGACCAACAAGGATCATGGAGTCCAACTCTTAAGTCAGTGGCCCACATAGGGGGTTGAACCCATGACCTTGACATTATTAAAGCCGACTTTAGCCAACTCAGCTAATCTCCTCTCTGAACACTTTACTTCTCGCTAGGGAGAAAGTGGACTAGTGTGACCTGCTGTCAGAAATCACATAACAGTGGTGTAATGCATGTAGATGTCTGATTTAGTGTAATTGTGTTTGTTTTGTAGAGGTCTTTGAGGAGCCATATGAAACTCCAAAGAGCTCCAATAGCTCCGTCAAGATCAAACCTGTAGCACATAGTGGAGAAAAGGCAAGTTACCATAGAATCATCATACAGTCATAGAATGGTTTGGGTTGGAAAGGACTTTAAAGATCTTGTTCCAACCCCCTGCTATGGGCAGGGATTATTTCAACAGACCAGATTGTTTGGAGCCCCATCCAGCCTGGGATTGAACGCTCCTCACAGATCCATAGCTTCTCTGGGTAACTTACTCCAGTGCCTCACCCTCCCTCACAGTAAAGAATTTCTTCCTAATATCTAAACAAAACCCACCCTCTTTCGGCTTGAAGTCATTCCCCCTCTCCTATCACTGTATGCCCTTGTTAAAGGTCCAACTCCAGTTTTCCTGTAGGCTCCTGTAGGTAGTGAAAGGCTGCTCTGAGGTCCCCCCAGAGCCTTCTATTCTTACGTTGAACAACCCCAACAGTCTCAGCCTTTCCTCAGAGAAGAGGTGCTCCAGCCCCCTGCGCATCTTTGAGGCCTCCTCTGGACCTGCTTTAACCAGTTCACATCCTTCTTATGCTGAGGGCCATAGAGCTGAACACAGTGCTCCAGGTGAGTCTGATAAGGACAGAGTAGTGAGGAGAATCCCATAACCTGCTGGCCACGCTCCTTTGAATGCAGCCCAGGACACAACTGGCTTTCTGGCAAGCACACATTGCTGGGTCACGTTGATCAGCCCTCACCCTCAAGTCCATCTCTTCAAGGCTGCTCTCAGTCAATTCTCTGCCCAGTACTTGAACTTGGGTTTGCCCGATCCCACATGCAGGAACTTTTGATCTTTATGAGGTTTGCACAGGTCCATCTCAAGCCTGTCACAATCCCTCTGAATGGCATCCCTTCCTTGATCATACCACACAGCTCGGTGTCACCAGCAAACCTGCTGATGGTGCCCTTGATCCCACTGTCGTGTCACCAACAAAGCTGTTAAACAGTGCTGGCCCCGGTACTGACCCCTGAGGATGCCACTTGTCACTGGTCTCCTCTTGGACATCAAGCCATCAACTGCAACACTTTGACTGTGGCCATCCAGCCAAGTTCCTTGTCCACCAGGTGGCCCATCCACCAAATCCATGTCTCTCTAGTTTAAAGGTGGGGATGGTGTGCAGAACAATGTCAAATGTCTTCCACCAGTCTAGGTAGAGGACATGTCTTGCTCTTCTCTCATCCACCAACACTGTAACTCTGTTGTAGAAGGCCACCAGAACTTTCAGGCACAGTTTGCCCTCTGTGAAGGCATTTTGACTGTCACCTATACTTCCTTATTTTACATGTACCTTAGGGGAGTTTCCAGGAGGATCTGCTCAATGGTCTTGCCAGGCAACCAGGTGAGACTGACTGGCCTGTAGTTACCAGTTCTTCCTTATTTCTGCTTTTAAAAATCGGGTTATGCTTCCCCATTTTCATTCAGTGGTAACTTTAGTGAACTGCCGTGGCTTCTCAAATGTGGTGCTTAGTGGCTTAGGCCCTTCATCTGCCAGTTCCCTCAGGACCCGCAAATGTGGGTCAGGTCCCATGGACTTGTGCAACTGCAGGTTCCTTAGATGTTCTTGAACCTGATCTTCCACAGCAGAAGGTTCTTCATTGTCCCAGTCCCTGCATTTTGGTTTTGTGACTCAGGCAATGTGGCTGGAGCGCCTGCCTGTGAAAACCGAGGCAAAAAAGTCATTGAGTACCTTGGCCCTTTCCATATCCCAAGTAACCCAGACTCATATTCTCTTACAGGTCGGGCCCACACGTTCCCTATCTTCCTGTTGTTTCCCTTGATGACCCTGGCTAGATTTAATTGTATCAGGGTTTTTTCTTTCCTAAACTGATCCCTGGCTGCTTGGACAATCCGATATCCTTACCCTGTCCTTGCTTCCACCCTCTGTAGGCTTTCTTTGTGTTTGGCTTTGTCCAGGAGCTCCTTGTTCATCCATGCAGGCCCACTGGCATTTTTACCTGACTTCGTTGTTGAGCTGCATCACTCCTGAGGTTGGAGATGGATTCTTGAATATTAACCAGCTTCCTTGGGCCCCTCTTCCCTCCAAGGCTCTGCCCCATGGGACTCTACCAAACAGACCCCTGAAGAGGCCAAACTCTGCTCTCCTGAAGTCCAGAGCAGTGAGTTTGTGGTGTGCCCTTCCTTGCTGCCCCACGGTACTCAGACTCCTCCATTTCATGGTCACTGCAGCCAAGGCTCCGTGCTCATTGGCTAATCTGCTCATTGGCTAATCTGTCACAAGGAGAAGGAGGTTATCATCAAAATGTTCCAGACCCTCCTGGATTGGCTGTGCCCTGCTGTGTTGTCCCTCCAACAGACAGCAGGGTGGCTGAAGGTCCATGAGGAGCAGGGCTTGTGAACATGAGGCTACTCCTGTCTCCATGTAGTGGGGCCCATCTGCTCCACCCTCCTGGTCAGGTAGCCTGTAGCAGACCCCACTGTAGTGCCCCCTGTCCCTGCCCTCCCTGTGGTCCTGAGCCATAAGCTCTTGGTCAGCTCTTCATCTGTCCCCAGGCAGTGCATCACGAAATACGTTCAGTGAACCATTAGAGTATCTCCTTACTTCTGATCTGTAGCTGTCCTCTGATAAGTATGGCATTTGCATTATTTTCTGTCAGATTTTCTCAAGTGGATGATTGATCATAAGTACATTTGCCATAGGCTGAAAGAGTAATACTTTATTGAAGCAGAAGGAATAGAAAAATTTACAAGTTTGGATGCATCTGTTTATATGCCAGCAGGTGTCTGTTTCAGATGTAGATAGTGAAGAAGATCAAAAAATGGAAGAAACAAAGGAAGAAGAGGCTGAACCGAATGTGTGAGAGACTTTTTGTTGGTGGTTTTTTTTATTTATTTAATTAGTTTTAAAATATCTCTATAATACAATATGAAATTATAGAAACAGTTCATAAACCTGGTTGACATAACGTGTTTGAATAGATAAATGCTCAGTTTGATTTCTCGGAAGTTTTGCAAGGGAAGAAACTCTGTATTCTGTAAACACGGGATTCCTTATGTTTACCACAAGGAATATTGGTCTTTGGAGATATTTTCATTTATTTTAATGACAAAAAAATCCATCTATTTTTAGTATATTTCAATTAGCTTTCTTTTAAATGGCATAATTTTAGAAGGACTTAGAGTCTTCTACTATTTTAAAATGACATTTTTGGTTTAACTGCATGTAAGAGGCACTTAAAAGATGTTATTATGGCATTATTTTTTCTCTTAGAAATGCAGAATATAGTGATATTAATAGTTTTGCTTAAACTGGATTTTCTCTTCCTTTGTTCACTGGAATCAGCCTCTTTTTGCCTGCTGTTTGCATTGAATAGCCAGAACTGTTTCAGTGCGTTTGTTTGAGTCAGTTTCTGATTGCCAGGGAGACAAAGCATGAATGTCAATATTTGCCAGCTCGGATTGCAGTGTAATGCAGTAATTGAAGCCATGCAGACCAGTATAGCTCTGATCAGGTGGCTTTCAGGTATTTCATTGCATACTGATTAAAATACTATTTTGAGAGATTATGTATATGTTTATATACACACATAAATGAAATTAAGCAGCATAACAAATTACTGTAGTATTTACAATACTATTTTTTTCCTTTCTTTACAGCATGACTGAGGTTGTTACTAGCACTGTTTCTCATTCACTCTCATTAAAACAAGATGCAGAAGTTCCTAGGTAAGAGAAACCTATACTGCTTTATGCAATAAAAGGTGGACTATCCCTATTAAGTTTTCAGTTTGAAGTAATGTGCTGCGTAGATTGGCTTACAAAATACTTGCAGGTGTAACATATTGTACCTGCAAACTAAGTAGCTTTTCCTGGAACCTTTTTGTACTGTAATCCCTAAGGATCTTACACACTTGTGTATTGTCCAGAATTCACAGGAATCCAACATGTTATTCCAGAGCAGCTAGATTTCAAGAGACATGATAGTTTTCTTTTCTGGTTCCAGACAGAAGCATTATACAATATTATTATAGAAGACCTGTTGTTACCTAAAACACCTGATCAATGGTATTTTAAACTTGTATTTTTATTAAATTATTAAAATGCCAATGTCCTACAGCAACTGATAGGTTCACATAAATATATACTAATATTTCTGTAAAGAGGGAGAATGTTGGACTTGGGAAAAGGGGTCAGGAGTCAGTCCCAGGCTTTCAGTTCTAGAACAATCCTCTAGGAGGTTGTTTCAGTTTAGAGGAAGATAAGAACCACATGTCCTTTTGGATTCCATTTTCATACGTCTCTAATCTTTCTTCTCGAGCTTTTCATGCCAACATTTTTTTAAAAAGAACTTTACTCAAACTTTTGACGTTTTGGGCCATGCTTCAGGCACATTCTAATTGTCTTCCAAAAGATTCCCTGTGCCCCGTCACACCTATTACATAGCCAAAAATTTTTCAGTACTACTCATTAGCCATTGCTTTATGCTTCTGTTTCTTCACATGCTTGAAAGCCACTCTGTACCATTGCAGAAAGTCCTCCAAAGGTTACCTGTACCCATAACAATGTCAGCATTTTTCTTAAACAGAGAAGGGTCTTTTGGGTCGATTTCTGTTGATGTAGGTGAACCCTTCAGTTTCTTTATAGCTTAATGTAAATCCCAACCCTGTCTTCTTCATGTTAGGAATTCATTTACTTGAAATTCTTTACCTACTAAAATATTTTATTATCACTGTGGGAAAATTTAATGTATCATCTGGTATGTGCTGTTTTAATTTTAAATGTGTTTTTTTTAATCTGAAATTTTGTTTTTGCTTTTTAAGTCCAAATATAAAAAAGCATATTACTTTAAATGAAAGGGAATCTGCCTTCTGCTTTATTTCATCTAATAAGGTCCTTCATTTTCCATCAGCTGTTTGGCTTTATGACTAACCAGGCTGGTTTTCTGTCCTTTCTGTCAAATCATTTTTTTCTGCTTGTTTCTATAATGAAGATAATATTTCAGATATGCTTGTGGGTAACAAATTATACATGATTTACTTATTTACTAGTGGTTTTCATTCAGCATTTTAAGAAGCATTAGGAAAAAATAGTCTCTGGTGAAGACTGTGCAGTGTTAATTATTAAATTGTTTCTAAAGATTAATTATGTTTTTAAAAAACAGATACCTTTAAATCTTTTCTGGATTGATTTAAGACAGCCTTATGTAGGTATTTTGAACTATGAATGTTTTTATAGTTTTGTTCTTCCTCTTTTGAAGTAATGCAGACATCTCTGTGAGTGATCAGCAGCCGCCTCGGACTGTTGTGTCAACTGTGCCAAGCGTTGCCTCCCATACCTCTGTTTGTGCAAAGAAGCAAGAAGCCAAGGAAGAAGCCCCTACAGAAGAGAAACCAAACACATCAGAAACTGTCAGGCATATGCTCCAAGATGAAATGTTTAAATTAGTTCAGGTGAGAGCATCTCTTATTTTAGAAGAGCTTTCACATTACAAACAGGGTTATTTAAGACCACGGAGGTATTTACTGTTTTAAAGGCATTCTATGTGTGGTTGTTTTTGAAAGAGATTTCTAGTTCCACATTAACCACTGTGAAAACTTATATTAGACTTAACTCTTGCTTTTGACTCAAGAAAATGAATGGTAATAAAAGTTGGAGTGTGTTTTAGTTTACGTAACTCAGTGTACTCTAGTAGAATACAAAAGGAAAAATTCTGATGCTGTAATAACTTTGCACTTATACTAGGGTTTGTGTTAGTACATTGAGCCAATTTTAAGTGACCTTACATTTACTGAAACTTCGCAAAAAAGGTGAAGGAATTTGCCTTGCTTTAGCATAACCTGACTGTGGCAGGTATCATTGTATCTTAAAAGAAATTCCAGTACCATAAACAAATGAATCATTACTGAAACTTTGGGATGTTTTTTTATTTTTTTCACCTGTTTTTACAGTCTGAAGAGCAGCTATAACATAGGTGAAACATAGAATTTTTGCTAAGATTCCTGTTAAAGTTGTTGACAGGGTTAACTTTGTGCGTGTGTGTTTTCAGCTACAGCAGATCAACTTCATGAGTTTAATGCAAATAGTGCAGTCATCCTTTGCCAACGTGCCAGATGTGCAGCAAATGTTGCAGCAGCATCAATCTGTTCATCTGGCTGGAGTCCAGCCTGCACACACTGCCCAAGGCAATGGTTCTCCAAAAACACAGCTGCCCACTCCAGAAAATAAAGGAAAGCCTGGTCAAAAGAACTGTGATTTTCAGCCAAGGAATAGTGTAGAAGATGAAGACCATGTAGAAGTATGTATATCCAAGTGTTGTTTCTGAAGATTGTTCAGTATATCTGATGTGTTACGTATCGTGTTGAATTAGGAAATGTATTTGTAGTAACTGGTGTAGACAAGACTGTTTTTAGTGCATGGTTTGTGTGTAAATGCTGGTTTGTTTCATTTTTTTATTTAGAATCATCTGGATGTGAATGCCTCTTTAACACTACTTGAAAGCAACAGCAAAGAAACAGGATTTACGTCACCATCCCAAGACTTGCATTCTTCAGTGCCTAATAAACCATTTCCTCTCCTAGCCCCTTCCTCAAACATCCGGAAAACAGTGGAGCTTATCCCTATTGAAAAGAAAACGAGTTACTCAAATGGATTTCCTTTGCTTAGGCTCAAATCAAGTTATTTCAAACCAGCACTTTTACATCCAATAGAAATGTCATCAGCTTTTGCCAGACCACCACCAGTACCACGAGTATCTTGGAGTTCCTCAGACTCCTCATGGAAACATCAGTCATCCTACACAGCAAAAAAGAGTAAGGCAGAAGAAGATTTCAGTAGTAGATACGACCCTGAGATCCCAAGGCAAATGCACGAGGAGAAGAGATGGGCAGCACCAGTGCACAGGAGACCTCCCAAACTCCTGAACCTGGGTCAGTGTGAAGGGCAGCAGGAAGTGCCAGCTGGGCCACAGATCCCTGCAGATGTGGATGTGTGCAGAGCACCCGCCATGCGGAACCTGGCTGGTATTCCACTGCTGCACTTGCAGCTTGACCCAGGACCCAGAGTTCCACCAGCTGTAAAGCAGCCAGTCACTACGACTGTAATACCTGTTAAACTTGCAACAAAGGATGCTGATTCCAGAAAGACACTGCAGGATGCAGGAATATCACTACTTCAGGTGAATTTACGTCAAAAAAAGAAGGTACTGGATTTTAATAATATCATTTTCTAAGTTGTGTTTTGTTCATTTCATCGTTTCTTATTCATGACAAATAAGCGTGCGTTTCCAGAGTATGGAATTTGGAAGTGTTCAGCGGAGTTACCAGGAGGGATCTAGGCCTAGGGGTACCAGTTTATTTGCATATCAATATGAGACAGGCTGCAAGCTTGAAAGTGTTTTTAATGGTGTTACATTGATTCCACATTCCACAGTTCATCACCATTCAGCCCATTAGTGACTATTCTTTGCCCATCAGAATGCAAAGAATTTACTCTCTAAAATACTGAATAATATAAAAGTAGTTCTGTTTTTTTCAAAAATGATACTATATCAAAATAGAATGCAGTGACAAATCCTCTTTTATAGTGCAAAAATGGGATGCTTAAAGGCTTGGTAAAAAACCCTTATCTTATGGATGCTGAGAATGTGGTGTTTTGACACATGTTTCTGGTAGATGCTTAATAAGACTGTGCATTGTGGTTGAAAAGAGTGGAAATGGTTGTCCTTGAAAGGTGCTTCTTCAGTCCTTGTCTACATTGCACAGTTTATACCTTCATTCTGAGCTACATACGTAAGAAATGCAAAATATTAGTGAAATATATTCTGTGGAGAAAATTTTATTTTACTTTCAGAAAATAGATCACACACAGAGGTTCTGGTCTGTTGCTGTGAATATTACATTTCCATTTTCTTTAAAAATTGCTGCAGGGGTTATATTTGTATAACTGAGATAAAACTGGACCTGCTCTTTTCCTCCAGTCTGACTGGGACTCCCCTTTCTGTTTCTTCTGTCTTCTTTCTCTCTCTGAACCCTTTTAGGCACCAAGACTCATCCCATTTCAAGATCTCATGGCTTTTGAGCAACGCCACCAGCATCCTTTGGTGCCCAATACTTCCTCTGAGCAAGATCTAACTGAACCTATACAGCTACTGAAAACCACCATTGAACCATTTGAGCTGAGAGGTGTGCAGAACAACAGAAAAAGGCAAGCCAAACTTTCAAAGGGGGAACTTCATTGTGAAAGACTAACAAGACTAACTGCTAACCTGTACCTTGTAACGTTGAGATCAGAGGGGTGGGATTGAACTCTGTCAGCACAGTAAAATAGCAAATGTTAGTAAAAGCAGAGCAGAAGTGTATCAGTAAGGCGTGAAGGGGTTTTTACTGTCAGCAGACTGCTATCAGTGTTTTAAAGTCTAAAGTTACCTGATTGCTACATGCTGTTTATGAAATGCTTTGCTGTTTACACATTATGAATCTTAACAGGCTGCTGTCTGTGCTGCATGTTGTTACTGTTAGTAATCTTCAGGAAGGAAAGGGTTATGCTCTTTCAGTGTAGTTCAATACATAGGCTGCTTTTTAATATAGACAGAGATTAATTAGCAAAATTGCTGCTGAAGCAGTATTTTCTTTGTTAGGTATGTTTTTCATTATTTATGAAATTTGTTTTATTTGTTGGTAATTGTTTAAGCTGCTTACACATTCTATTTTCACAGAATGTTGATAGAATGTTCTAGAACAGAACACTTACTTTCTTCTGATCATGGTTCTTTTAACTGGCATTGGGGAGCACAGGCTCAAGATGAGTTTTTCACTGTTAAGGTGAATTCACAAGTAATTGCAGACAGAGTTTAGAATCCATGTTTTGGTATTATCTGAGGAAATGCTGAAGCTACAGCTGCTGTTTTATAATCTACTTATCACGTATTTAAGAAGAACTGCAACTTTTTGAGTAAAATAGGTAATTAGAAAGTTTCAGTTTATTTCTTAGAGACTCGTTACAGGCATTTTGTGTAGTAGTATTAATTCTACACAAACCATAGATGTGGAATGTTATGTGTTTATGATATTTAGTGTAAGTAGCTTATTAAACAATTACTGATTTTAGTGTGCATGTTGCTATTTTTATGAGTTTGTACAACAATTTTGTGTAGATTCCGGGTAGGCAAAAACAGTGCTTTGAACTGATCTGTGTGCAACAGTTATGTTTATCTTTTCCATCTTTATTTCAGTGTATCTCATTTCAGTGCATGTCTTATTCTTTATCTGTAATTAATATGTTGACAGAAAAAAGAGGCGTAATAAGAAACAGCTGCAGGAGAAGGAAGAGAAGAAGAAACCAAGTGTGTCCTTCTGCCCAGAGGACACCATCATCAGTATTAGTGACACAGCAGTGCTTTCTGAACCAGAGACTGGGGTATACAGTAATGTTTTTTTCTTTGCCTTCTTCCATTCAAGTATTAACAGAAAAGAAAGAAGTGGAAAATTATAAACCAAAATAATAATGTACCTCTCTTCCAGGCTCCAGCCTAGAAATAATATACATATTTTTAATTCATATACTTGGATTTTCTGTAAACAGGAGATTTAGTTTTATAAGGTGTTTGAAAATTACTGTTGTTTTTCCTGAAACATGAACTTGTCTGTTTTGATAAGTCATAAGTCTGTATGTACATTTATAGTAAAAACATACAGAAATGTTTTTTTAAAAAAAGATTATATTTAGCCTAGTAGCAATGCTAGGACAAATGAACCAAGCATTACTCTTTCCATATGAGGTGAGATGGATAGCAGTGTAAGAGAAAGGATGGGGAGCATGAGACCTCAGTTCTGTCTCAGCCCAGGAACTGAGAAAAGAAAGTCTTCATCAGGTGGGGTTTGATTTATGCACTTGCCGTTTTCATTTGCCAAGGCCTTTTTGATACCTTTTGGGGGTTATCCTTGCAACTACCACATTGGAAGCTAGAACACTACCACACTGGAAGCTAGAACACTACCAGATTTACAGCTAGAACACTACCAGATTTACAGCTAGGTCACTGCCCAGAGCAGCAGGCTCTGTTCCTGGTCCATGCCACAGCCTCTGTGAGACGTCAGTGCAGCACAGCAGCTGAGACCCTCACCAGAGCAGGAGTGTTAATTACAGTACAGCACAGAGAGCACATACTCAAGGAGCAATAAGGAACTTGTGTTACTGCAGATCACCCAAGGGCCATGGGAGATTGTCACAGAGCCAGTAATTCCACTAAGTTGGAATGGATCAGAAGAATTAAAAAAGAGAGTAAGAAAAGTAAATGACAATTTTTTTTTTTGTTTCCCAAATCATTACTCACACAAGGTACATTGGATAGTTAACAGCATCAACAAATCCCTTAATCTGCATTGGAACTGTTTATAAAGAAGATTCTTTTTTTCCTTATATTAGGATCACGAAACAAAATTGGCATCTTACCCTGAAGCTGGTTTTTTCATTTCAATGGGCAAGTACAAGTCTTTTTCATGCTTTGAATGCTTAAGTTAAAAAAAATCAAGGAACATAAGTTTGTTAGATTTCAAAGGAGAACTCTGTCATCATCAAGATGTTAAAAACTAGGATCATATAGTCTGTGGGCAATACAGCTCAGTGGCCTGTGGTATCTTTCTCCAGACCTTTCAGGATGGACAGCAGATACTCAGACTTTTTAAGGGATAGTCAGTGTTTAGGAGATTGGTGTAGAGAGAGATGCAGGCAAATTTAAAATCTTACATCAATTATCTGAAAACTCAGAATAGTTCTCTTGGAAACTGTAGAAGCATTTTAATTTTTTTAAAAGATGAGTGATAGTCTTGTATTTATGTTTAAAAACAATGGAGTTAGTGGAATAATGACCATATGTTGAGTGAATTTCAGTAACTATGGCTCACAGTAACTATGGTTATGGTAACTATTAATTTTCAGTAATTGTGGTTCATGGTCCTTTTTGTTCATGTGCTTAATCAGAATAATGCTGTAAACAATTCTTTTAAATACTAAATATATTTCTTTATTTTTAGAAGATATTCCAATTTTATTTGCCTGCATATTCTCATTACACAAAATTTAAGGCTCTTTTAAAAGAAACTCAATATGCACAATGTTTATAGCTTCCCAAATTAAGACCATGCTGTGGAAAGATTTGCTTCTTTTAGTATGTTAATTAAGCACAATATTCAGTCCTGTTACAGGACAAAATGCAATCCATTCTCTAAATAAGTGGAAACATCAATAAAAAAATAAAGGTATAGATGTCATAAATATTCTCCCCTTTTTGAAATGTGAAACAGACTTTTATTGTACAGCATACTAAAATATTGAATTTAAAAATCACATACCTAAACTGAACCTTGATTTTGATTCAGTGTAACATTGTAAGTCTCAGTACAGTTGCATATTGACATACAGTAGGTACCATGAGCTTTTCTTGGAATCATTCATGAGATACGCTTAGAGAAAGGTTAAAAATACCTGTCAGAAATACATAGAAAAACTGTTGGAGCCTTTAGTGCTGAGTTACTATCATTGCTTTGTATTATTTGTACACACCCATTTTGTATTATCACATTTTAGACACAGTGGGAGAAGCAATTACTACTTCAGCAGATCTACATTACATGGCTTCTGTAGGGAAAAAACCAGCAGAAACTCAAGATGCAAGTACAAATACTCACCCAGGTAAGTGGTACCTGACCCACAGAAACCAACAGCTTCTGGTGTTGCTTCTTGTCAGTTGTGATATTTGGTCAGTTCTGAAAATGTGGTAAGATTGTAAAAGGAAAACCAGTTTTTTGTGCTCTAACTTTCTGTTTAGTAATTAAACCAGAAGATATTGGAATACAAATTAGAAAATATTAGTTAAAATAATAACACATAAAATTATTATTGATGCAATTACGTAAGAGTCTCCACATGCTTTCTGTAAGTCCGTTCTGCTGTGACTTCTTCTGAAAGCTTCTTTTAACTTGACTTTAATATTTTATGTCTGAATGAAATGGTTTCCCTTCCTCACCCGCTGTCCTGATTGTTCTTTGATTGTGAGTTAGCCAATCAGGAATGGACATTTGGATAATGCCATCAACATCATTCCTTAAATTCATTAATTTTCTTCTTGTTTTTTTTGCTTGTTTGTTTTACAATCAAGTGCTTGAGTCATATCAGGATCTTGGAATCAGTGGTGGAAATGAAGTTACTGAGGTTCAAACAAAGGAGCCGGTCCCAGCTGTGTCAGGTGTGGCTCCAGCCTTTCTCTACTTCATTTGTTTGGGAAGTCTGTAAAAATACAGCGATTTTAACATAGGGTTTGTACATGAGGTAGCTTAATGCAGAGTGTAGATAACATACTAATTTGTCTGATTTCTTGGAACCCAATATGAAATAATTATAATACCATTTATGAAAAGTTTGGCTGGAATCTGTCATGGAACATGGCCTTGGTACTCCTCTGTGAGATTATTTTCTGGATTTTAGCTTGATTTCTGTGCTAAGACTAAAGAAGATCTATTTTGGCTTGGGTTTTCTTCCCCCATTTTAAAAATCCTTAATAAATTGCAGTACATAGATTTCAGTACCTGAGTATTTTCCCTGTGGTACCAAATGAGCATAGTAATTTTCCCATTATTTTAAAATTCAATAGTGTTTTTCCATTTGAAGATAATTTTACCACATCACATTACTTACTTGCAGATAGTTTTATTAGAGGTCTTTCTTGCTGAGTATTATAATTTCTTTGGGTCAAGTCAAGATGCAGAATATTTTTTTTACTTAGTCAGGATGGACTTGGTAATTTATAGCAATCTAGACTACTTTTCTTATTATCTTCAGAATTAAAAGTTGTTTTCAAATACTTAGTCTGAAGTTTTGTGGCTTTTACTATAAATGTAAAATTGTCTGTTATGATTTTCTCATAGAATCATCTAATGCCCCTGCAATGCTACCACCAGACACATCTTTAAACCTGGGATTCCCTGCTGAAATGGATGAGAAACCTTTGTCATCCTTTCTGTCAGGTGCACCTGTTTTGGTTAGTAATCCAATGTACATATGGTTAAAATGCATTTTAAATATACTGATTGTCTTAATTAGTTTTGGTTCTTTGTCTCCAAAACAACAATCATTTCGGCTCAGAGTGACAAACACAGGAGATGCTTAACAATGCACTGTGAACAATTTATGCCAAACACATTCCTTCTAATTGTTTGTAATCTTGTTGCTGTTTAGCATGAGCGTGAATTTATCAGTGTGATCGACATCGAAGGCAGTGACATCCTTGACAATTTCCCCGTGATACCTGAGTCTGCAGAAGAGAGAGGTGCTGCACAGCAAAATGGGGAGTTTGGAATTCCATCTACTGCAAAGCTTCACCCCACAGCAGCTTCTGTTACTCATGCAATTCCACCTGAGGCTCTTCAGAAACAAGGTAAACCATTTGGGTTTTAAATCCAAAATAAGCAATGCACTTTGGTTATCATACTCCCCGGGAAAATCTGCAGCCTTTCCTGCACTAACTTTGCTGTTTTTAGTCTTAAACATCAACCTTTATACATTTGACTTCTTTTGGGGTGACCCCTTTCTCCTAAAGCCTACTATTACGTACAGCACAGCTGTGCCTCATTACTTGCAGTATTTAGATACTTGCAATTTATTCACTGATATTGGTGCATTCTTTTTTCTTATTTCAAGACAATTATCAGAAAAATGTGTCAAGCCAAGTGCAAAAAGAAGATAAGAAGTCAGATTCTGCTACAGACAGTGTGACTTGGAAGATTGTAGATGAAGATGACAGAGCTCTTCCTTCTTCAGGGCTTCCATCCAAAGTAATTGGCAGAGAATACTTTTCTACGGAGCAGCAGAAAATGGATATGCAATTACAGACACTACAGAACATAATGGAAAACATGGAGCAGGATTTCAGAAATACCAAAGTGGTGAGTTCTGACTGTTGCCTGTCATTTTTTAAACAGATCGTTTTGTGGATTTTTTAAGCTAAAGACAAAACTTGCATTTTGGAACAATGTGTTCTCAAATCTGCTTCGTATCTGTTGAGAGAGATGGAGAATAATACACAATTCTTTCACATTTAGTGCTGGGTCTGTGGGCTGACATTACTTTCAGTGGACCAAATGCTGGCCAGAGTGGCCAGATTTAAACATCAGAAAACTTCTGACTTTTGAAATATTTTATTTTCTGTGGTTTTTAGGTAAGATATATTGGAAAACTTAATCTACTTTAAAAATAAAAATGATGTGATCAGTAGGAGTACAACTGTTCACACAAATAATAGAGTTTATATGTATTTTTCTCAAAGGGTCCAAAAGATTGAACTTCTCAAATGGAAATCAACCTGCCTGAGCTACTTTGATTGCTGAACTGTTTTTTGTTTTGAATCAGGAAACTTCATTAAAATGTGTGTAAGATTCTGAGGAGAAAAGTTTATTTAAAGTAGACTTTGTATGAGTATTTGTGGTGAAAGTCTCAGAAATACCTTGAAGAAAGTATCATTACTTAGTTTTTGGGTTTCATTTACAGTTAGTGAAACTAATAGAAGATTTTGAAACGGCGGCTGATTCAGACCTTGGTGGTCGTCCGTCATCCTCTGAAGCGGCTGAAGTCATTGATGGTGGTATGTGTTCAGTTAACAGAAGGATAATATATTTGTAGTTGGATATTAAACTTGACTGACTTTTAGTTACTGCTGAGGTTTGATGCAATCCTGAAAAGTGTTATTGAAATATAAACCAAAATTAACAGAGAGACAAATAAAATGGAAGGTAGCACATCTGAGTATTATGGGTATTGCTTCCATAAAAAAGCATTTGAAAATATCTGTACATGCTGATATTTTCCAAAACCATAATATAGGACTTTTTAAAAGATGTATTTCTATTGGATCATGAAATCAAAACATGCTGCTTATAAGTGCTTTGCTCACTGATGTAAAAGGATATGAAATTGATCTCCAGGATTTTTTTTGTGTATAAAGAAAGTTTTTTCCTACATCTTTGGTGGCTTTAGTTGTAATATCTATATTTTACTAAAAGCTTACATTGGCTTATTGAATGTATTGAATGATTTATTGCTTATATAATAAATGACTGTGTAGTACCTATTTAATTTTAGCTGCTGTGCTGTGACAAGGGCATAGGCTAATCTACTTATGGAGTTAACACAAAGCCAAATGGTAGCAGCAAATCGTGGCTATATCTGTGTTCACAGGTAAAACAATGTTTGAGATGTCCCTGGGCCTCACACGGAGCAGCTCCTGGTTTGGTGCCTCTGTTGGTGTGTGCAGGGCTGGCCCTCACACTGCCCTGACCTGCTCTGCCGTGGGCAGGCACAGCTCACACCACCTCAGGGTGCTATAGGTGTCAGAGATGAGCTAAGGATGCCAGTGACAAATGCACATGAGTGATAGTTTTTGCATTGTAAGCGTTTTCCACGGGTCTAGACTGATTATTATTTTTTTCACAGGATCAGAACATTATTTGGCAGGCATGGTCTTTGAAGATGTTGCAAGTGACCAGAAGGAGGGCTCCAACTTGGAATATCCCACACCCAGTGTGGAAGCACACACCCCTGCCTCTGCAGCCTCAGCTTCTAACTTACCCACTGGCATGAAGTCATCTTCTGGTATAATTTTTATTACATATTTTTCCCTTTTACACCTTTTAAAATGAGTAAATCTTTTCATCTTTGAGTAATACTTTTCCATTGCTGTTGTACAGAATGTTACATAATTGCCAGTGAGCTCAATGAAGTCAGTCTTCGTAGATTGCGTTATTTAGAGTGGCTTCACTGATGTGCACTGATAAGGAGTTTTTGTTACATGACAGAACAGTATCACTAAGCTTTGAAAACAGTTCAGCAGTGAATCCTGCTTGCACTCAAAGTCACTGTTACTGAAAGAAAATAACTTGGAGTCTGTTCATGAAACCCATCACTATTTTGATTTGTACTTAGTTAAGTGAACAGAGCTTGGTGTCACAAAACACTCAAAGCTTCCTCCAAAAGCTGGTTTTTTATCATGTCTGTCTTCCTCCTGTATCTGGAGAGGTGAGATATCAGTTAAATCAAGACAAAAATCAATTGGTTTATTTCACTACCAAGTAACTACTGTTTGTGTCCTAAAACACTACTTTATGAGGTCTTGTTTCTTTTTGCAAGCTGAGAGCAAATTAATATTTGCAATTACAGATTGCAGTAGCGTTGAAAGGGGGAGGAAAAATCAATCTGTTCCTTGAGTTTAAAAATGTGCACTGTCTGATTTTGTCTGCATATTGCCTGCATGGCTTGCAGTCAAGCTTTCAGAAATGATACATACTTTGTAAACATAACACACATTTGATAGCCACATTTGCAGCAATCTGTCTTAATAGGTGTCAAAATGTGGTTCCTGTATACAGCATAAGTGTGTCCCAAGTGGTATACACACCCAGATAAGTTTTGAAAATAGTACAATTTTCTCTGTAAGTCAGAACTTGTTACTTGCAAGCTTAGAAAACTATAGATGATACTGAGTTACAACTGTAATTTTTTGAGATGTAGAGTTTAGTTTAGGAGGGGAAGCAGTGCTGTTCCTTCCAAGACATCCATACTGCTCTTCAGCTGCATCTCCTGAATTCCAAGCTCTTTCTGAGTTCCTGTTTTTTAAAAGTAAGTGTCAGTTTTTATTTTTCCATGAAATTAATATAATTAATGTAATGAATCAGAGCACATAATTTCCAGTTAGTTGGTCATGGCAGAAAACTGGCAACAGTGATATCATCCCAGCAAAACTACCCACATCAACAGGGAGCTGTTAATTCTTGTTTCCTGGAGACTCTGTGCTAAGCTGACAATCAATTACATGTTCTCTCACAGGCCATTAAGCCTGTGAACAATATGAAATTATTTTTAATATTAACATATTCAGGTTGATATATTTTTGCATTTTATCCCATAGGCTGTTTACCATATGTATGATTAGTCTGTGCACAATTGCAAGGATTTTGTTAACAAGAATTTTTTCTGTTTCAGGCTCTCACGTGTGCAGAGATTTACATGATAGGTAGGTATTTTGAGATTGGTTTTGTTGAAAATCAGTTTACCAAAAAAGGACTGTCAGGTTGAAATTGTCACTTGTAAAAATTGAGGCATTAATTTTCAGACTGAATGAAAGCCTTTCTGTTAATTAGTTTCAGACATTTTTTCTGACTTTGGTAGTGCCTGTTAGGTTTACTTTGTGCAAATGCTACAGAAGCATTCAAAGTTCTTTACTAATTACAAGTAACAGAGCTGTTCACATAGATCTTGCTGTTGTCTGTGTGTATTTGTTATTTCTCCTATTTACAAACCACTTTTACAACAAAGTGCATGCACCTGCTGCTAGTAGTGTCTGCCAGGGCTGTCACCAGAAAGTTCTAGAAAAAGTGTTACCCTATGAAAAGTGTAAAGCAATGGACTGAAGATCTCAAAACTGGAATGAGCCTGTTCATTAAAGTAAAATGGTCTGACATACATATTTTTACTGTTAGCAGCTGTTACTCTTTTGAATCCAACTGTGCAGTAGAAAACAGCTGGCTTTTCTTTCTTCCTGATCATTGTGCTCCGTTACCCACCTTTATTGTTTTGCTTGAAGTGTAACAGTGAACTGAATGGTTTATCTTATTGTTCAAGTAGTTGAAGTGGAAGTCCTTGTTGTCAGAGGAGTAATTAGGGAGTGATTACTTAAGCTGGAAGTTGGTTGTGAGGCAATAAACTTAAGCAGGCAGTGATTTTTACCCAAAGGAGTAACTTGAAGGAATATGCAGTCATAAACAATGAGATTTGTTTTTTACTGGGTGCAACTGATTAAAAGAGAGGAAAGAAAGGGGCAGATTTTAGGTAAAACTATCCTCTCACTCACACTGATTCTTTCTCAGAAGGTCATTGAGAACTGGGGTTCCCAAAACTGGTGGTATCCCGTAACCTTACCTCAGTGTGGGCAGCAGTACAAACCTGTGGGTGCTCCTGCCTGCCAGGCTCAGCCTCTCCTGGGCCAGCCATGCCCACACACCCCAGTGGAGCTCAGGCATTTTGGCTCTGGATGAAATGGGGCCATACTTGGGGATGGTTTGTTCAAGGCCCCCTTTGCTGCAGCACCACTGATCTTGGTCAGGTCTCGCCCCTCCTGTCTATTCAAACTTGGCTCAAGTGTACATGATGACAGCAAAGCCAAGGCACCTTTTCAGACTGTGCATCTACACACATTGTCCAGGTATTGTTTTTGTGCACTGACACTGTAGAGATGTGGGGAAAGAAAATCCAGTCCTGATAGCGAAAAACGCTTTGAAATAAATAACTGCTAAGAAGCTTTTTGTCTTATTTAGCAGGAAAGGTATTTATTGACAAAGTTGGAGGCAAGCCAGTTCATACTGGGCAAAAACTTGCCTAACTTGCCTAACTTGTTCGTGTAAAATGAGCCATTTATCGTGTTAAGTTCATAGTTAACACTTCCTAATTTCAATATTAATGACTGGGCGAAATCCTGGGTGGAGCTTTCCTTTTGGCTTGAAATTTGGGTAGTGGTCTCCTGACTTCATCCCTCAGGTGGTCTTGAAGCATCTTCATCACTGTTGGACTTAGGCCTTTTCTTTGTTCAGTGACATGACCTGTCAAACTTGTAAAACCTTGACTCTAACTCTACAAAATCTTGGATCTTTACCATTTCATCCTATTGAAATGTCTAGCTTAGCTTAATGTATGGCTTCTAATCCATGGTACACTGGTTTCTATAATTGCTAGGCAATTTGTACCAGAACAAAGCGACTCAGCACTTCATGTTGTTCATGAGTTAAGCAGCCTTGCTAAGCAAACAATATTTTGCCAGGCAGAATTAGAAATTTCACAAAACTAGGGGTTTTTTTTGGTCTCTTCTCGCTTTCAAGTCCACAGACTTTATGTAAAATAACCTGAATGTTCTCATTTCAAGCATGAAAGAAAAAGGATTTTAGCTTGTTCTTACAGGCCTGTTCTACATTAAATTAGTAACATCTTCTTTTTACCCCTACATAACTTCAAGCTCTTTAGAGGATCCCCTGCAAGTTACTGGTCCAAGTGGTGCTACTGACATCGCTAATGATCCTTTAGTACCAAGTGATGTCTCTCTGTCAGAGCTGGGCTTTACAAAAATACAAGCCAAGAAAATCTCTAGGTAATACCATGGCTGGTTTTTATTGTGTGTTAACCCATTTTAACTCTAGTTATTCTTCTCATAGCTCAGACCTGTAAACAGTGGAAATAAGTGTGAGATTTGAGTTCATGTTGATGGGACTAGTATTAGAACTGTTTAATAGCCACAAATTTACTGGCTTGTGAAATGTGCTAATTGTTTCCTAATTTTCTGTTTCTATTATTTTGGTTTGAAATTCTTTCTTTTTTTGGTCTTTCTTCTACCAGGTGTAGGCTGGAGCAGGAATCTCTGTATACAGGAGATTCAGTTCAGCTGATGGACTGGGGCCTTCTAAAGCAGTTCTGAAAGACAAAACAGGAATTTCCTGCCAGTGGCACAGCAGGTGCAGAAGCTTCCAGCCCCAGACTCCAGCTTGTTATGCTTCCCTTCCTGCTGGAGGTTTCTGCACCTCCTGGCTGTCAGTTACAAAGTCAGCTGTGTTCTGTTCTGAGGGAGGTCAAAGCAACAGCTTTTCCTACTCCTGTTTGTGGTATCAATCGCTGACAAGGAAAAAAAATACTGGTTCTGGTTGCCAGTCTGCTGCATTGGTGCCACAGATCACACCAGTTTAAGCTCTGGTCCTGTTACCTGAATGTAGCTGACAACTAGAAGAAAAAGTTTAGGAAACGTCTTGGAAACTACTTGTGTGGCAGGATGTTATAAAGTAAAATTTTGCGGAAGAAATTTTGCCCTCTTGTTTATTACTTGTACTCCCAGCTGAGTCAGAATTTTAAAGGGTTTGCAGGGTTGTTGTTATATCATGGGTGGTGGCCATTGCTTGCAATTTACAGGATGTGCTAGATGATTTCTTGCTCACATCTGCTCTCAGGGTTCAGGGCTCTGCTGCTGGACTTTCTCAAAAAACAGAAGAGGAGAGGAAGGAGATTCAAACATGGATGAAAAGAAAGCAAAAGGAAAGAATGAGAGAATATATGAAGAAACTGGAAGAACAAAGACAGAAGGAGCGTAATCCATTCAATCTAAGAACGAATGTGGTAAGCATAATGGGAATTTGAAGAGTGACTGTTACGTGTTATACAAGTGTTGATTATTCAGATTAGATAATATAAAGGCTGACAGTGATTTTTTTCACTGTTTTAATGTTGGGGGTTTGTGTGTATTATTTTATTTATTGGAACTGATGGATTTGAATCACCAAACACCCCTCTCCCAGAACTTTTTTAACTTTAGATTTATTTAGTAAATACAAGTTTATGGCCTGATAAATCTCTACTGATCTGCACTGTCCTGGAAATAACTGGGGGGAAAAGGTACAAAAGCTGTTCAGAAGTAATTTCCCCATCAGTAATAACTCTGAAAATGTGCACTTGTCATCTTGATACCTTCAGGACCAGAAAGGGCCCTGCAGAATCAGGGGAAGCTCTGGGGTTACAGGAGAGGAGACCCAGTAACAGCAAATACATCCCTGTACTTTTTACTTGTTAGCTGAACCCAGGGGATGCTGTGAATACTTTGAGGAAGAAACTCTGCTTGTTTTTACTCACAAGTAGCAAACATGTAACACTCACAAGTTTCCTGTTACTGAAGAATTCTACTGCATTCACTTTTAGGAAGTTAACAGATCCCATCTATGTGAAATACATCATTTCCCCTGGTTTAAAAATGCCTTTCAGAATGAAACTGGGCTGCTTTTTTGTACTCATGTAGAGAGAAGTGACTCAAGAGAAAATAACTCCTGCTTTTGTCATGGGCTTTTCTCCTGAAATCATTAGTGGAAGGATTCCCAGCTTTGGTTTGGTTTGTGGTTTGCTTTTTTTTCGTTAGTTGGTTGTTTTTTGGTTGGTTGTTTTTTATTTGTTTGGTTGGTTTTTTAAGAAGAAAGTATTAAACAATTCGAATTGTTCTCTAGCAAACATGGGTCAAAGTGCAACCCTAACCTGTTTTTTAAATTAGTTATTATTGGGAACATCATTGATTTTTAGCAAACTTAAAGATTAGGCCATTTGAAACTTTGAGCTTGATAGTGAAATCTCCCTAGGAATGTTAATGTTTTAGAGCATGTGACCTATGGAAGATGTGACTGCAAGCTTTCTGTATATTTTTAGAGCCTGGAAAGTTACAGAGACATTCTTAGCTGAATTTTCTGGTAGGGCTGTACACTTTCATCCTCTTTTTCAACCTAAGGAGTGTCTTAAGCAATAACTTTGAAGTTAAGTAAGTACCTTTCGAGTGAGAGATTGGAATGAGACCACAGTACATAATAAGTTAATGATTTTTATACTCTTTCTTATACAGCATTATAGTCCTACTTCAAAGGATATTAGAATGTTTCAGAAGAGGAAAGAAGAAAAAGATAAGTAAGTTGCTGTAAAAAAAACTTATTATATCCTTATTTATATATTAACCTCCTAGTGTTAAAAAAGAGGTAGCTTTAACTATCTTGTCTCTGAAACTTCAGATATGAATAATAGTTCAACTAAAAGCATAAATAATTGGTGTCCACTTTACCATTTAGAAAAACCATGAGCATGCTTCATGCTTTGACTGTATTTTTCACTTCCCAAATATCATTGTTTCTTATTTTTTCCCTGACACTGACTCATTCATTCTGTCACACTTGTTGTTAAGAAATGTTTTATCTTTTTGGGAGTGATCTTAAAAGGCTTAGTATATCTTCTGTGAAATGGCAGGAAGTGTTTTTCATGTAGCCCTGCCAGACTGACAAGCCAGCTGCAGTGAAATGAGTGGCAGTGTGAGGCAATGTGCACTGTTATTTCTCCACAGAGCCCTGTTATCTGAGCACCACAGAATGAGAATATCACAGGCCCTTTCTCTGATGAATGAGATGTTATCTGAAACAGTGATGTCACCAGCAAATGATCGTAAAACTGTGTCCAGCACAGGATACCCTCAGGTGTACAGAAGGCCCATGGCACTGAGTAAAGGGTAACAACTCTTAAGCATTGAACTTGGTCTAGTGTATTGGTGTCTTTGCCACACCAAAT
This sequence comes from Sakesphorus luctuosus, assembly GCA_013396695.1. Classification (NCBI taxonomy): domain Eukaryota; kingdom Metazoa; phylum Chordata; class Aves; order Passeriformes; family Thamnophilidae; genus Sakesphorus; species Sakesphorus luctuosus. The sequence goes on from VWZD01009179.1 coordinate 24,305, forward strand.
TTGTCTGCAATTTCTTACAGGATTAACTTGATAGAAACTTCTTATGCTGGCAGGAATCAGTGATGCCATTTGTTTGGATCCCAGGAATCTCGAGTTCCTGTATCAGTCTTGTTACAACCAGTACTGCACATCTTGGGGGAACCATTAAAAATGCCTTTTGGAGCACAGAATGAGCCAACTAGAGAGTCAGTGTCCTAACCCATTCCACCCAACATCAAATCCTTCACAGAATGGGTTGTTAAATATTGGAATGGGTCCCCCACGGAGGTGGTGGAGCTTCCATCCCTGGAAGTGTTCAGGAAAGGAGTGGACATGGCACTTACTGCCATGGCCTAGTTGTCAGCCAAAAAGTTGTGCTCCAGCTGTTTATTGCAGTATAGCTTTTCTTCTATATACAGTTTTATGCTTTTCAGAATAATAGGAGAAACTGTGTATTTCAGGTAATCCTGTAATTTCCAGACTTAATTATTTCTGCTTCTCTTTTTAGGTGCAGTACCTTTTATTAGGTACAATTCCATTGAACTGAGTGCAGTCACTGCTGTGCAGAGCTGCCAGTGGTGTCCAAGGGAAGCTGAAGTGTATCAGCCCTGCCAGGGTCAGACATGCTAAGGATTGTCATGCAGGAAGCTGCCTTAGGAGTGGCAGTAACTGATGAGTTTTGTGGGTCCTAAACTGGCTCTTTGCAAAGCCAGCTGGGTATGTCTTCACTGTAATTGCCAGCAGTTGTAATTCTGGTGAGACTTACTGGGCCCAGAAGCAGCATGTGGTGCTGATCCTCCTCATCTGAATCAGCCCTGTTAGGTTCTAAGCTGTGTGGAGGAATGATATGTGGTGGACAGGAGTAAGTATTTAAGCTTTGTTGCTGTGTTTATGGTTTTTTTTCCTGTCACAGAGATTATCTGAACAGTGTTCTATCAGAAAGGAGCAGAACTGCTGCCAAACCCAGCTTTGGTCAAAGAAAACACCATTTCACCCCAGCTCCTGGTATAACACAGTTCAGGGGTAAGAAAGAACTTCCTTGTTGAAGGCCCATACGGAAGATGATCTTCAAGTTACTGCTGGATTTTTGGGAGGGAGGAGCTTTAATACCTGTGTGGAAAGTCAGTCTTAGAATTCTGAAGGTTTCCTGTTCCGAGATTTTTGCAACTGTATTGTTATTGACCTGTTATATAATGAGAGTTACCTTTCCTTATCACCGCTCTTTAAATGCAAAGTAGCTTTAAATGCAAGAGTACTGTGTAATCCAGGAAGCAAACTTGTAGGTGAAAACTTTTAAGCATCTTTGAGGATATTTGATACGCATTTTAAGGAAGAAATGCTTTCTTTGTCCTTCCAGGAAATGTCTGCATGGCCCTACAGAAAAGTACTTCCAAAGGAAGACTGAGAAATGCTACAAACTGTCCTGTTAGTTCTAGAGACTGTAAGTTCCACAGAGCAATGACATAGTGCTGTTCACCTACATAACACAGGGGGGAAATAAGACACAGAGAACACATTTCAGAATTGTCTTTATTAACCCTCTGTACAGTATCTATGTGAGATATGATTTTGTCATAATGTTAGCATGGAAAAAACTTATGACTAAACAAAAAAACCCCTTTGGATTTTAGTGGTACTCTTTCTCATGCCTATTCTGTGTAGGTTTGGATCCACAAAACTTTCCTCTCATAAATGTTTCCTTCTAACCAAATTCTTGAACTGATATAGTACTTGTTAACAGCAGCAGAATTTCTGATCAGGCAGAAAAGAATGAGGAGCGAATCACTCTGAAACTTAGGAGTGAGTTGATTTCATTCTGCCTTGCACCAGTTATACTGTGGCATGATTTGGTCAGTCAGTTGTCAGTGTATTTGAGTTGGCAATGCAGGAAATTGAGAGAAGCAATAGAAAGCAGAAAGGCACTTTTCCTGAATCACTCTCCTCTACACATATGGAAAGTAATTTTCCTCCCCCTTCCATACATCCTTTTTTTAAACTTTTTAAACAGGTTGATCTCTCTCTGATTTCCTGGCACCTTCTCATGTCTGTTTTTCCAGTATATCCCCTCGCTGCTAAGGGTTTCATTAAAGTTTCCTATCTTCTAAGAGGCACAAATCCAGGATTGGAGTAGTTTAGTCCTCTGTCAAATAATGAAGCAATGTCCCTGTTTGGGGGACTGCACTGCAGACCCTGGGTGCTCCAAGTCCTGTTCCACTCTGTGTTCTGCTCTGGGAGGACAGCTGGGAGCAAGAGGCTGGAAGGGGCCAGCAACCTTTTCTCCCTATCACCCCACAGCAGTTCAGGATAGCAGGACATGCCCTTTTCACATGGATTTACACACAGCTTAATTCTTAGAACTTGCAGCTTCTGTTCTTGGAGAAGTTTAAAGAGGTTCAAAGGAAAACATCAAGAAGTGTAAAAATGCTCTGGTTGGCCTGTTTTCTCCTCAGCTGCCGAGTACAGAGCCAGCAGAACCTCAAAACAAGAGCCCCCACAAGTTGCCACTGCAGTTCAGACAGAAGGTATTGATCAAGAGACTGATCGAGACATAGGAAGCCCTTGGACTGTGCCTGATGATATCCAAAGAATACTTCAAGATAGCCATGACTCCTTGTTTCAGGTAGAATATCTACTTATACAAGGACCTATTTGATACTTGCCACTTAACTTTTTTTTTACTTCTACTTTAATTAAAATGTGGTTCTGTGTCCAAAATGTGTGGGTGGGATAGATGCAGAAGGATGTAAATGATGGTGCTTCAACTGAACTACATTTTGTTTTTACAAGCAAAGTAATTCTTGTGAGCCTTGAAATTGAATGTTCTTTTTAACAACTTCACAGACACTTTGTCTGTCTGGGCAGCAGACAGGGGTGGGAGCACATAGGTTGGAAGAATAATCACATAACTTGATTAGGACATGTTTGAAAAGAGTAGAATCATTCCTACTGTGATAGTTTCTACTGATGATGGACTTTGCAGCTCATGTCCTGTCCCTCCAACAGGACTCTGCTCTGCATCGTGCCAGTCTCTCTCCTCCCAGCAGCGTCAACGCCGGCAGCATTTCTGGGAGCACGGGAAGTATCCTCAGCAAGCTGGACTGGGATGCAGTTGAGGCTCTGATAGCAGATGTGGAAGATGAGTGAGAATTTCTCAGCCACTGTGCATTTCCAAACAGTTGCTGGTGTTTGGTTTCACTTTTAAAACCAAGAATTGTTCTACTTAAAATAGACTTAGGCTTGCATTGGCTTCCTTCTCAAGCAGCATGGAAACTCTCACTGCTTTCAGTCTCAGATGAAATTCAGTTCCTTCATGTGTAGTTTGCTTTCCATGTGTCTTCAGGTCAAGAACTAAATATAGTTCAGGCCATCCAGGTCAGCTGCTTTACAAAGAAACATTCATACATACAAAAAATGTTTTTCTATTTTAAGAGCACTGCACAACTATTTTGCCTTTGTATTTAATATTTAACATCATTCTGAAGTTATTTTTGTAACAGGATGGTTGTGATAAACTGATATAATAAAGGAGAATTTATTATTTTCTGCTGTAAATTAGTTACACATGGAGCACTTCCATTGCTGTGTACCACTTGGACTGTACGTGGGCACATGCACTACCCTTGCACTTTAAACCTTTCTTGTGCAATAGTTCAGAGAAATCTTAGAGGAGTCTGAATGATTGAGAGAGGTACAAATAGTCAGGCAGCAATAGATGAAATACAGACTTTTGTTAGGAAAATCAGACAGCAGTTTAAGACACAAAGGACGAGGGTAAAGAACAATACTGCTGTTCATCCAACTCTATGATGTGCTGTTTAGAGCTCCTCTGGCAGCCCCCAGAGGTTTGTGGAAAAATATCCCGTATGTTGAGTGACAATCAAGTAGTTGTGATAGTCTGAACAGATGCAGCTGTGGCACTCTTTCCCAAGAGCAGAAGTTTTTATTTTTGTAGTGGGGAAATCTGAATTTTTCACAGAAGTGTAATAATTTCCAATTATTGTCACCCAAAACTGTTATAGTTAAAGAAAAAATAAAACCTGAATGTTTGTAGGTGAAGCTGCATCTTGGCAAACAAAAAAAATTAAGTTCAGAGAAAGGCTGTTACAGTATTACACACATACAAGGATAGGACTGACAGTTCCTGTAGGCTCAGAGGTCAAAGCTGTCCATGCTTTATTAGCAATGCTCAGAACTTGTAACAGCTTCTTTCAGAGGCATGATGAGAGTGCAAAACTCAGTCTTGGGTGTGATCATCTCCAAAGGGAAAGGGCCAATACCTTCAAAGAGTCAGTCCAAAGCATGAAACTGTAACTTTACTCAGTGTCATACTGCCCTTTTCTAGAGTGGCAGCAAAGAAATCATCAGGAAGTACCTGTGAAAAATAGTTTTAGCCAAATGTGAAAGTGTCCTGATGCCCACAGCCAGCTCTGAGAAGGAAGAGAAGGCAGTCAATTCATTTCATTGTAACAGTGATGAAGGAAGTACTTAAGGTTTCTCTTGCTCCATAGCATCACATGTGGATCATGTGAGCAAGAGCAGAGAGGCAGTTCAAGGCCTTCCCCATGAGGATGTCAGCACTGAGGTGTGGTGGCAGCAGGTGCAGCAAAGCCATTGCTGGTGTTGGGTGCTGTGAGGACCAGGCAAAGACAGAGGTTGCTGGGAATGCTGCCAGGACAGCAAGCCCTGGGACACGTGGCTTGGGTCAGGTGCCCTGGGAGCCACCCGAAGGTCCCACTGCTGGGATCAGCTCCCAGTCACAGGGACTGGGGCTGTGGCAGCCTGTGCTGGCACTTGTTGCTGTGGGCGATGCTGTGGCCTGAGTTCCCCTTGGCGAGGTTGGGTGCCATGGCCACCATCCTCACAGCGTGTTCCAAAGGCAGGGTGCCATGGCAACCGGATACCAAGATACATTGCTAGGGACCAGTGCCATGGCAACCAGAACTGAGATACGTTGCTAGGGACCAGTGCTGTGGCAACCAGACACTAAGGCCCAGTGCTTGGGGTGCCGTGACAACCTCCATGTAAACCTGCTGTTAGGGTTGAGCTGCAGATCAGCTTTCTTGAGACCCCATTGCTGTGGCTCTGGGTGCTGTGGCAACCATCCTGAACACCTGTTGCAAGGATCAAGTGCCATGGCAACCAGCTGGGGGTCAGGATGGTCCCTGAGAGGTCCTGGCCCCTAAATCTAATTGTGGTGCAATCAAAGAAATGAAGGTGGGCAAACTGCAGAAAAAGTCTTGGTGTTGTCAAGGAGGAGGGTGGCGTTGCCATCCCCACCCTTTCCCTGGTGCTACACCCACTGTTTTCTCTCAGGTGCAGCCAAAAGGCTTCTGTGCTGCAGCCGAACTGTGTTATGGAACATCAGCTGCAGAAACATGAACATATCAATTAGTTAAGACATAAATACAGAGTGGGGAAATAAGGAAAACAGAACATATATAATCTCATGCACACTTTGAATAACCTAATAAAAATGTGAAATGGAGGAAAGGTATTTTAGAAAGAAGAGCACTGCTCAAGTGGGACAATTTATTGCAACTTTCATCTTCCTAAGGCACAGTTGTGCTTTGCTGGAGTCTCACTCAAAGAAACATAAACTCTGTTTATATACAGAGCAATCTGATAGTACAACTGAAAGGTACTGAAGTTTCACACAATAAATACATGGTTATTGGCTTAAATCAGAGATTATGCTTCCTATGTCATGAATTTTATATTCATATATTTTAATCTTTGATTTCTTTGGTGATTTCAGTCAGAAAGCTTTAAAAACCAAGCAACTTATTTTGGGAAAAACTTTCTTGCAGGAAGTTTAAGAAAAACCCCCAAACTCAAAAAACTAAAGGTGAAAGAAAAAACCAACCGATAAATTAAACCCTAAAAAGAGATATTTGCAACAACACTCATCACCAACCTAAAAAACCCAAGAAAATGCAATAATTAAAACAGGAAGATGAAAAAGACAAAGCTATGAAAATAAGAACATAGCACTTCAACAGTTTCTGTTCTTTAATGTGAATTGTGATGATTAAGGGACTCAGAGTACTAAATACAATGGCACATCCCACTGGCTGACATGAGATACAAACCTTCAGCAGAACTCTTAAGTCAGAGCTGTGGCTGAGGTATTTAAACCAAGAGACTACTAAGAAGATGTCAAATTCTGTGAAAAGACACTGAAGATACACAGGGCTGGCATATTATTATTATTATTATTATTATTATTATTATTATTATTATTATTATTATTATTATCAAAAGCAGAGGCCAGTAAAGAAAGAGAAAGAGGAGTTTCAAGGGGAACCTGCAAGGGAGGGTGGTTGCCCTTCAGGCTCCTCAGCCTCACACTCACACCTTCTGGAGGAGGAAGAGAGTGTCTTCAGCTGTGGAGCAGGAAATTGTGTGGCACTGGGACATGTGCACAAGCTAAACCTGCACTACCATTTGTAAGATTTTGTAAGACATAGGAACAAAACTTCACCAGTACATACTACTAAATACAACTGTAAAACTTGCTTTTGAAATCAGATTGCCAGCTTCTGGTAAGAGAAGAGGTAAGGCACCAAAAGACTGCCCTGATCCTCCACTGGAAGTTTCAAAATACACTAAAATAATGCAAGGTTTTTTCCTTTTTCTGATGCAGAAAGACAGAACAAACAGATGGAAGGAAAGTTCTGCAAATAGATTTGAAAAGGGCCTGCTGAGAGAAATACATGCCTTGTACTGCCCAACTCTGTGCACCCTCCTAAAAATACCTAGTGTGACATTTAAGGAAGTGGCCTGAGTGGGTTTCTCAGCCAACACTTAAAAATCAAGTTGAAAAACACTAACCATGGAGGACACTGTTTATCAGTTGCCCAGAGGGAGGCAGGAGTAGGTGTGTAGAGGTGTGTGGGAGCCTGTACATGGTTGATCTTGAAACTTTGGTCTAGATGAACTGATGGCTGAACACAGACTTGGTGTCAACTTCTGCACTAGCTATTTCACGGGGATTCCAATATGAAGGGAAGGAAGGAATCCTCTCTCTTTGAACAGGGCGTTAGCTGTACTTTCAGAGTGATGAGGGGTGATCCAAATCACACAGAACCTGAATCTGTCCTGCCGATTTGTGCCTGGAGGGAAACAAGACCATTCAGAACCGCAGAGGTGCATCACAGAGGAGGTGTTTGAGGCTGATCTTGAATCTGAAAATCCCTCTCCACATGGGACTGTTCAAAAAAAAAAAAAACAGCTCTCCTAAATATGAAACAAATAGATTTTCTCAAGGAATCATTACAGTTTGTTTGCCTGTGCTCACAGAATACAAACTCACTGAATGTCTCCCTCCACACATGTATTAGGAACTACAGGAATTAATGTATTAGGAATTAATGTACAGGAATTAATATATTAGGCTTACAGGAATTTCAGTGCAGTGAAGGAGTATTTCTGTACAAGCATAAATCCTAACAAGAGAACAAAAAAAGTAAAACTAAAGACTGAAAAAAGACTTGCCCAAAGAAAACCTAACTATTCAGTCTGTGCTTGTGAAGTCAAAATGAGAAGCAAATGTGTGGTTTCTCAAAACTAAATTACAAGCAGTGACAGAACCGGGCTGATTCCAGCAAATGTTCCAGCCTTCTACAGTTGTCAAGAGAATTACAAACAAGGGATAGGTGTAACAAATTCAGAAGCTATTTCTGGAGAAGAGAAGGGAGGAAGTGCATTGGAAGTGAGCTGATTAGATAACCAACAGTGTTGGGGAGTGAGGTTTGTAGCCAACACTGGCAGTCAAAGTGCACCCACCCAATGGTGGGTAAGGAGTGTGGCTTAAGTGCTCATGACTGCAGCTTCCCATCAGGGACAGGCTGCATGGCAGACACAGCAACAGGACCCTCTTAGTAACCAGTGCCCTGGGGAGGCAGGGGTGGGAATCAGCTAAAGCACCATTCTAGATTTTAGGAAGGAGGATCTTGTTTCAAAACAGAAATAGGAGCTTTCCAACACAGCTGTTCAAAGTACAGTGATGGGGAAAAGCTCTTTCAAAGTCCAACCAGACTGTTCTAAGTGAATAGTCACTGGAATAAAGAGCAGTACTTCCTGCTCTGTGTCAGAAAGTGTAACTGGGGCAGTCAGGTACTTGGTGACATCTTTCTGCAGCTCCAGTGCAGCAGATTCTCCCATCTGGATGTAGGATTGCCAAGTGCAGAGACTGATGCTGTGGCCTGAGCTGGGCTGTTCAAGGCAGGGTAGACCCTCCGCTCCCACCCCCAAACCAACCCACAGTCTGAGGATTGCTCTGAGGAGGGTCTCGGACTGAAGAACTTGGGCAGCCGTGAGCAGCATACGCAGCTGCACGAGCCAAGTATTATTTCCAGGGAACCCCAAAATTTGGTGGGAAAGTGTACCTGAATCATGTAGGAATTAGAAACAATGTACTCATGTCTGATGGGATCAAGAATTCTCCTCGAGTAACCCAAAAATGTATTCCCTGGGGATTTACAGATGTCCCAGGCATAATTTGAGCAGTGTGAAAACAGTGAGAAAGGGACCAACAAAGTGTATGTGTACTCTAGGATAAAAACTTGCAAGTTTCATTTTGGAAGGGTCCAAACTGAATGCTTAAAACATTTATTTTAAATAAATGAAATATGAAAATACTATGAACTTATTTGTATATAACAATAACACTTTAATATTTAGTCAAGGAACCATGAATTCTAAAAACTCACTACTTACATTAAGAACTCACCCATTACAACTCAGTACTTCAATGCAAAGATGACATTCTCTCAGGGATATGGAAACGCTAAAACGATCACGGTGTGGCTCTTTGGTGAGTAGAAGAAAAGGGTATTGGAGCCGTGGCTTGGACTCCTGCTGTTGTTGGGGCATGAGGCTTGGGGAGTGTCGGCACATGGGAAAGCAGGAGGTGTTTGTTCGGGTTCAGCGTCCCTTGTCCCTGCCTGGGCCCGCAGTCACAGCTGGATCAGCTGGACTGATCCCATTTCCCTGCCACACCATCCACACCTGCAATGGCAGAATGTCCTGCTGTTACCAGCGCCACACCAGCCAGACTCCACTAAAAACGCTTTTGTCATGAGCCACAAACACATTTAAGAACAATTTTAGTGCTACAAGGTATTCCATGTTTGAGCTAATGTTCGGCACAACCCAGTTATTCCACAGTAACAATGTTCTCACTAGCGACACCACAACAGCAAAACAAAGGCTAAAGTTTCACTCAAATTTAAAAAATTTAAATAGCTTTTTTTTAACGGCCACACCTCACTAAAATATTTATGCTGAATGTTTCCCATGCCGACTTTATACACGTTAGAGCTGTTAATATAAGCAATAAAGAACCTCAAAAATACAAAAGGGCGTTACTGAATCATTTAAAAAAATACTTATTTATAATTACAGTTTTGTCAAAAACTATTGTGATCTTGTACAGCTGCAGAGACAATGAAAATAGTCAAGAATTATTCTGCAATTTTACAGTACTGAAGTGGAAGATTAAAAATAATAATTTTATTCTTATTTAGATTGCGGAAGTGTCTGTGTTTTCTTACAAAGTACAATATGGCTAGTGCTAATGCTAAAAGCTTGACAATATCCCCTTTTTAGGTAAGCTACTGCAGCAAGCTCCACGTACAGATCCTGTACTCAAAGCAAGAAAGCAGGAAGAATAAAAAATTCAATAATCTTATAGTTACGTATGTAAAAATTGGTAGCCATACAGTGAAAAAATACTACAAAGCTTTGTCAATACAAAGGAGTAAAATTGTGTCACTGCATCCATTACTGCACTGCAGCACTGAAACGAAAAGCCAAACAAAACCAAACACACTTTATTTCATTTCCACACAGAAAAGTTCTGCTGTTGCCCTGTGCTGTGCTGAGTGTGGGTGGTGTTGGTGACACTGCAGCTCCAGCCACAGCCTCGGGCACTGCTCCCTGCTCTGGGAACTTCCAGCCCAGGGCACTCACAGCAAACACTTTGGGTTTGCTTCCCAAAATCCCCATTGCTACCTCCTCCCTTCACAGCAGGCAAGTGGAATATTGGTGACTGGCAAAACAAAACTAGATATTACTCTGGGTAGTTCAGGAGGATAAAATTTAACTCTTAACTAGTAAGAATTGTGTTCAACTTATTTAATAATCTATAATCCATTTTTAACTGTAAATTACATAACAGCCATCAGATCCCATCAAGGAGCATGTATGCCACTTGGCACATCACACAATATATTAATGGTCTCCATCCTCTCAACTAAGACAACTTTAGCCTTCAAGTTTACATTGTTTAATTATAACTTCTGATAATTTTATTCCAATAAATAACATGCAAATTGAAATAAATCCCCATCTTTGCTAGTGGAAAAGCCAGGAAAGTGTTTAAGAACAAGGAAATATTTGCACTACCTATTAAAAATATGATGCTTTAATATAAATTGCATCAGAAATGACTAACAGATAACAATTGTATGAAATTCTTGTTTTTATCACTTGAGAGTTTCCTTGTGAAGTATTTTCACCTCTTTTTAGTAGTAACATGTGACATGTTATATAACTCCTCTGAGTTTTCCACTCTAAAAGCTGCAGCTGGTCCTGGGAAATGCAGCCTTTCATTGTGTGGGACAAAAATGTCCTTCCAGAGCTGCAGAGGAGTGAATTCTGCTTTGCTACTCTTCCTTACTTTAACAATATCTATCTTAGCCCAAGACATGGCTTTTCACACAGTGAAGAAAACACTACCAACTGAAACACAAACAGGTGCTAAAATATTTCTGTTCAGAAAAATTCCAGTGGTGAAATAGCAAAAAGGCATTTCCTAAGGAACAACTTACTAACTGGATTCTGAGGAATTATTAATAATTTGTTTAATGTGGGGTTTTTGTACATAAGAATATTTTGGAATACTGTTACTATTCCTCACAAATTGACTAAAGTATTAGAATTCTGCAAGTTTCATAAAAACAGCCTCCTACTATATATTAAATTCGTAGAAGAATTATGTGTTGAGGAACAGCTGTTTTTGATAAATACATCTGAAAAAACAGCAGGGCTTAATAGTCCCCTAAAAAGCTTGGCTGTTGTAGATTTCTTCCTGTTTGCAAATCCACTGCTTCTCTCACTATCTAGGAAGACAAACTGCTTATG
>VWZD01009180.1:0-35148 GCA_013396695.1 Sakesphorus luctuosus
TGAAAAAAATACATCTATGTTGTACCTTTATCATTAGATGTGTTAAACTTTCTCTTTTGGTTTTATACCCATACAACCTTATGCACAGTTTAGTAGAAATAGCAGGACTCTTTGAAAGAGTGTGTAAGTCAACCAGCAGCCATTGCTCACTTTCTGCAACCTCATGAATGCATTGTCTGCAATTAATAAATAGGTTGCTTCAGAGTGTAGAGCTTGTAACCTTATGCAAGGGAAATTTGCAAAATCTTTATTATGTATCCCTTCCTCATCTCTTCTGTCTTCCAGGATGAAAAACTAATTCTTTTTCCTGTGACATAATTGAAACCAATTCTTTTTGTTCCTCCTCTTCCAGATACCAAAAGAATACCATTGATAAAATAGCCAGACCTCTGACAGTGAGCATTGATTGAATGCAAAGAGGTTTGGTATTCATATCTCGGACACTGGAAACTTTGCATCAGACTCCAAATGCCACACCATTATACCTACCTGTGTAACTTTTTCTGTAGTGCAATATCATCTTTTTGTTGCAGAGATGTTTACATACTGTGAGTTAGACGCACCAAAGAAAAGACCTGTCCTTCTCATGCTGCTTACTAGAAAGGGCTTTGTGCTCTTGTATGTTAAGACTGGATTTTCCCTGCAGTGTATCTTGAGTTCTTTACAAATTTCTAGCTGGAGGAGACTTGGAGTGAAGATGCTTCTGGTGGGAGAAACACTCTAGTAACTTGCTGCTACTAGTAGAATGAGAGCGTGCTGCTTTCAGAGGCATATTCCTGCCACTTACCTTCTACTTGCTTCGGTGCTCAGTAGATCTCTCTCCAGTTCCATTCAAGTCATAACCCAGCAAATAAAAGCATCTAGTCTTCAGGCTGGTTAGTGAGCCAAATTCCTTGGGTGAAATGTGGGTCTACCAAGCACTGGAGCTGCTTCAAGGAAGGGGGCAGAGCTGCACAGCTAAAAGCATGGATGAGGAAAGAAGTGGAAAGCAAATATTCCCTCTTTGGGCTCAGTGATCTGTTGGATCTGCTTGGCTGCTAAGGAAATAATGCCTTCAGAGGAAAGGTCTTAGGGAGCCATTACTGGAACTTGTACTCACATTTGTTAAAGTTTTCCCAAGTTCTTATGCTACCTGCCGGTGTAATTTAATTTAGCAGTGAGTTGGCAAAATGCCCTGCCTACTATTTTTACAAGGTAGTAGTTGGTTACAGGATCATTAGCCCTTCCTTCCTCCAACTGCATCTTAGTGGAACCGCAAGGTTTAGTGCAAATTCAGAGCCCTTGCATACTAAATAGTGTACACAAGCTTGTTAGAAGAGACATGTTTGAAATTCCTTGGCATATGCTTCACTCTTTATAACTCTCAGACCTAAACATTGTGAACTTTAAAGCTGCTTAATTCTGTCTGTCATGGCTTTTGAATAATAGCAATGAATGCCATTCTAAGTGTTCTGTAGTGGTTAAATCACTTCTGCCACATTCTTTCAAAAAATAATCACTGCTGGATACTGGCCAAGTCCAGAAGATTTCAGCTCTGAAGATGAACATTTTGGCAGGTTATGACTGACTGAAATCAGCAGAGAAACTTATTTGCATTCTTAACTGTAGCAGATGTTGCTGCTGTCGCCCTGCAAGCTGGACAGCAGGCTGCAGAGGTAGGGGCCACTGTGCTGGCACGAGACCCATTATTGCCTATTGCTGCTTCTTCCTGCCCTCAGGCACAGGTTAGGAATGTTTCCTAAATTCTGCCTACTAGTGTTGATTTATTTGTGGCACCAAGCAAATTTTTGAGCACTCTTATGTCCTCCCATGTTCCTACGCCTGCTTTAGACTGGTGTTGGAAGCTGTAGAGTAGAAAGAATGTAGTTCCTTGGGGGAGTGAGCAAGGAATCAGCATGACACTATGTCAAACCATAAACCAAGTCCCAAGACTTAAGTCTGGAAGTGTCTGATCCTGAGCATTGCAATGCAGGTTGTAGTCTTTCTGCAAGAAGGTCCAGGCACAAGATAGTGTCAACTGATACCCAGTACGAGATTCATGCAGTATCTCATCAGTCAGCTTAAAGTGTTTTGACAAGCAAAATTCAATCTTGTGACAGAATTTAAAGAACTTGCATGGGAAGCCTTGAAAAACAGTCTCACTTATGCTGCTCACACTGAGAAATAGGAAGCAGAGGGTCCAGCAGGAAGTAAGTGCCAGGTCTACCACAACCTCTTCTCCTGCCAATGTAACCAAAATTTAGCAGTGATGGGAAAGGCAGTGTTTCTCCTGCTGCCTTAGCAGCCATCACCATCTCCTTGCTTTTTTTCTGTGTGAGAATAATCTTTACCCATTGCTGTTATTAGTATGCTGCCATGCAGAATTTTTGCTTCAGTGTAAGCATACACATGATTTTGCCTTTTCTGTGTAGTCAGTGTAATAGGAAGCAGTAGTGGCAAATGTTAACTATGGAAGAGTTGTGTGCAGTGTGAAAGGCCAGCAGAAGTCTGATGAGAGAAGCAGGGCACACAAAATGGCATTATATAACTCAAGTGAGGTAGCTCTTCCCCATCTTTTATGTCTACGCTGCTAAACACAGCCTGGAACATATTCTTATATGGCCTTGCAACTATCCCTCTTGATGCTGTTTTGATTTTTCTGAAACTTTAGTCTGAAAGTAAAGTAGTTCATATTGAGTTGAGCCTTGTTTCTTTTGATTGAAACCTGTTGTTACGAGCATCAACTCTTCCAAGCAAAGAGTGCCAAACGGACTGACCTGTTTTGTCTTGTGACATTGCTTGAGTCATAAGCCCTTTCCCACCATTGCAGGTTCTTGTGCCATAGTAGATTGTCTGAGAGAGATTGGCAGCAATGTCTGTGACTGAATGTAAGGTGGGGCAAAAAAGCCATAGTCATTAGGGACTCATGTGCAACTTAGGCATTTGACAAATGGATGTAAGAGGAGAGACCAGAGACCACTTTTGGTTTGGTATGAGTTTATGAGAATCTGGTTTCCATAACAACTTACTTCAGGTCTTCTCTTTTTGTTCCAACATCATCTTTTCACATTGCTCCTAGAGCTTGACTTACTGTAGCAACATGTTGCATTTGAGCAGCAGCAAGCTCTTCTCCAAGAGCTGGAGCACCTATTGTTATCTGAGGAGATGACTTATTAATCACAAAGATAATGCAAAAAGTGGGGCACAAATCTGTAATGTGTCTATCTACTCTTTTTAGCCTTTTCAGTACTTGGTATTGTTTGAATTCCCCACAATGGAGATCTAGTGTAATTAGCTAAAATGTGTATCATCTGTGATGCTCCTAGCTCACACTCGCTGCAATTTTTGTGGAGGTGGGGACTGACCCCATGATACTGACTGGCTCCTGCTGCCATGTCTTCCTTGATTTCAGTCTTGTCCTGCCCTTAAACACAGGATAGTGAGGACTGAATCAATACATTTCAGTATAATCTACTAAATAATTCCCCACTGGGCAAGTTATGTGTTCCCAAGGCAGATAAGGAGTACGAGGCTTGCCCTTCTCCCTGCCTTTTGGAGTAGGCAAGTGTCAGAAGTTGTAAAGGTTCAGTATCTGATTGCCAGAATTTCCTTTAAAGAGTTATTAAGCTGTCATAAGTTGCAGTAGTCCAGAGACCACACTGGTTTATGTGCAGGAATTACACACAACTTGGGGGGAGCTCAGTGGTGGTGACAAACAATCATGAGCATCTCTGCTAGCCATGAAAGGGAAACCTGCAGGAAGGCTGCATGTATTTTCCTTTCTGCTTCTGGTGATGGGATGCACTGTATTCAGTGAAGATCCATATTCTTGACTGCCTGTTTCCTTTTAAAATTTTGGTATAGCTTGGGGAAACGATCAATTTATTCTTCTTCCTGTGACTGCTCTTGCTGGCAACTGAATAGTCAGAAGCAGATAGGCATTATTTTTCTCTCATGTGTTATATAGCTGCAGACCAGTGGCAGTCCTTTGCATCACACTTCAACTGTGCACTAGACTACACCTCTGATTTTCCAAATTTTTCAGACAAAAAGTTACTACAAGGCACAGAGGCTCTTGAAGAGAAGGTTTACAAAGCACAGCAGCCTGGAAATCATGGATAACTGTGACAACTGCCAGCACTGCAGCCCCATCACAGATGAGGGGGCCCTGGAAGCAGTTGCACTGTGCAGCATCTGCAGGCTTGCAGAAGGGTTGCTCCCCTTTTGCACTTATGCTCCTTCTCCTCTAAGGAAATCCCCATGGACTTACTGAAAAGCAATGTACAGATGAGAGCAAGGGCCACAAAGATATCTGCATCTTCTGCTTACTTCTATTGTCCCTATATCCCATCTTTTTTCAGTTTGCTCTATTTTCACTGTTTGTCGCTAGGGAAGCTTGAATGCATAAAGGAGAACTATGAGCAAGGCTGGCACTGAAGTAATAAATTTAACTCTGAAATAAAGGATACCTGTGGGTAATAGGTTTGAAATTGCTGTGTTGCTTGGTAATGGGATATAATTACAAGTACCACAAGATCTGCAGGGCAAAGGTGCAATTATACCCCTCACGTCTAAGTCAGTGAAAGCATTACCACACTGTTGCCACAATTCAGTGGTGTGGAGCAGGGAGCTTATTGGGATGATAACAGTAGTTCAGCAGATATTTCTTTATAATTCCTCCATGCTGCCCCCTCCCCCTGCAAAATCTCAAAAAGGGGCCTTACACTGGGATAAAAATCCCCACAGCAACAATGTGCCACAGTCGCTGTGGGATTACCAGAAGGTTCCCTTAGTAACTACTGGGGAATGAGTCCTGAGTGACAAGTCCACTTTATATAGGTGGGCAGGTCATCATTTTTTACTGTGTGGTTCTGCAGTAATTAAAGGCTATTGAATGATATTCCCCACTGTAACTCTGATGGGGGAGTTGTGCCTTTGTATCCCTGTGTAGATGCACAGTAATAACTGAATAATGACTGATGATGTGATGGTGTTACACCAGGCTGCTTATTGTGTTCCCCTGCACTGGGCTGTTAATCAGAGGGTATTGTCCTAATTGTTGCTACCTCTAGCGGCAGGGTTCAGTTGTATATGTCTGTCCTGTTCCATAGTAATTATGGCTGGACAGCAAGGAAGTGGTCACACACAGACTGGGCAGTCTAGGTTGCTGCTGAGTCTTGGGAGGTGTTATATCGTATATCCAGCTGGTGATTATGCCAGGAATTGCCTGACTTGGGAGTTATGCAGGATAACACCCAGGTTGGAGGTTCACCTTTATTGAGTGTAGTGCTGTGCATTTATCTTCATACCAGTTGGGTGTTGACCAGTGAAGAGTTTTTTGTTCATGTGCAAGATTCCTCTGAAAGGACAACTCATGCACTTTGTGTTCTATATCACTTTTACTTACATATTTACCTATGTGATGGCTGACAGGTCTGTGGCTGGCACAGCTGTCCACTCTGCTGATGTGGTAGGTCTGTACAATGTGACTTGAGCTCTCTTGTCGTGTGTGTCTGCATGATGCAGTTTTGCATTTTGTTTTTCTTGAAGATGTCAGTTTGTCTACTCATGCTCTGAGCTGACCGAAAGCCATGTGGATGTCTTCAGTGCACTGAGCTGAGCTGGACAGCTATTTCAGGGCATGTAACGTAAGGCATATCATCATCATAGTCACAGGGGGCTTTCCACAGGTTGTACTACTGGCAGAGGACTATTCTGTGAGAGACATACCGAAGTCAGGTCTAAAGCTGGCCTCAATCAGAGCTCATGACTACCTATGTGATCAGGTGTGTCGTGTCCAGTATCCAAACTGGGATTACTCCTCACTTCAAGGATAGATATGCCCAGTATTTTTTCTTCTTCCCAGTACCTTCACACTGAACAGTGAGCCCAGAGCCCCATCCTCTGGGGTGAAAGTCAATTGAAAAATGTTGGAATTTCTTGTTGGAATTTTTGTGTCATCTGTGCAACAAAAGTAAGATTGGCTGAAATGTTGGGTCCGGTGTAGTGATAAAAAGCCTGAGTAAGAAGCAGCACCACTTGAATAAAGGAAGAAGGTTTTAGTGTTGATTTTAGCCCTTTACAGAGCAATGTAATGAGAACCAGGCTGGTGACTTGCCTCCCCACCCACATCCTTGCTCATACCAATAAGTGCTGCCATGTATTGCCACTGTGTTTGTAGGAGAGTGCTGTTTGTGACTTTTCCTTGGTGCATCTGAAATCTGGCAGTTCTTTAAAAGAAGATAACAGGCTGTGTAGTACAGTGTGCTCTCATTTGTCATTGCTCCAGGGTTTCAGTAAAACCAAGAGAAATAAGGCCAAAGCTACAGTACAGATCCCTATAGTCCTTGGGACCACTGAGGTTCTTCCTCTGTGTGGGAGTATTGGAGGGGAAAAAAATCTCCAGTTAGAAAACCACAAGGAGAGCTGATTGTCACATTTGAGCCCCTCATTTTTGGACACTGCTGCAGTGTTGCCAGATTATCTTTTCCTCTGTGCGACTCTGGCTGTCTCTGTTTCTCAGAGTGATGGTGGAGTCTTTCTTTCTTTTCTTTCTTTTTTTATTAAAAAATGTAACATTTGAGTCTTTGAAATTGAAATGGATTTCAGTCTTTCTTATATTAATTATTGATAAATGGAGCCTGAGAGATGGAGATGAAGCCTGGCGTGATTAAAGACAGACAGTTTTTAATTTTATGTCTCTCACAGTGACAGAGGCATCCAGTTTAATAGGAGTCATTTATTAAGAGAGACTTAATCACAAGCTTGCAACTGGTCAGGGGTGAGATAGCAGGGGGAAGACATATGCACTGGTGCAGAAGGGCAGCCAGTTGGGTAGGGACTGATGCTGCAGTGCATGCACTTTTCAAGTCCCACCACATGTGGAGAATGCACATGGAAACACACAGCCTGCCTGCAAAGGCAAGGGAGCTGCAGTCCAGCAAAACAAAGAAATGGGCAAAGCTGCTGAACTGGGACTGCCTCTTATCTCAGCAATATTAAGGTGGCCTTGCCATTAGCCAAGACTGTCTGCCCTGCACCAATGCAGAATCAGAATGATTCAGAATCTCTCTTCCAAAACATTTATGGGCTAATTAAAAGGCAAGACACAAAAGATGAATAAAGACAGACAAGGAGATGATATTTTCCTCTGGATGTGGGAGGAAAAATGTTCTGCTCCCTGTCAAGCTTCCTGAAAACTATGTAGGCAGCTGATGCATTTTGTATTGTCTTAGCTGTTGGTGATGTCACTTAACAACATTATTTCATGTGACCTGCTCCAGTGAGGCCATGGTTTACTCTTTCCCCACTCCTTCTGGTTAGCAGGTAATAGGGAATTTTTTTTAATATTTACTCTGCAAACTGTGTTTTTTTCTTAGAGGACTAACTCAAATAGGGATCTATAGTCCTTGTGATAGCATTGTCCAGGCTGTAAAATAGAGGCACCATGTGTAGCGACCTCACCTGACACCATCAGCTAGTACTCCTCTGAGCTGGAGAAATTGTGTGTGGTTGTACCAAAATCTAGCAGTTTTGGTACAGAATTGATACCTGCATTTTCATTTCCACATCACCTTACTAATAACTTTCATATTTCATGTCTGTGCAAATTAGAGTTTGTTTACTTTGTTTGGCATACTCTGGCATGGGGCTGCAGCAGTACTATGGAACTATGGTGCAAAAAATGCCCCTAACATGCTGGGCAGCTCCTGTTCTGGTGAAACATGGGACACTGAGGTTTAGCTGGACAGACTCAAGTGAACTGTTGAGAAATTGTAGCTTGAAGTACTAGATCATTTAGTAAGTTTAGCATGGAGGCTAGCATTTACTATTCAATGTTTTCTTGATACCTCTGTCCTGGGATGATCTTAGACCTAGGAAGGAGGCTTGAAATACTCAAAAAAGACTAGAACAATTGCCTCTTCTCTGTTGATAGAAATCCAACCTAAAGAGATTTGTGTATGGATTGGTAGAAGCAGGGTTGGTACACAAGGAGTGGAAGACAAGAAAAGGAGTTGATACAACAGTGATATTCAATAAAAGGAGCATTGCTTCAGAGATACCTTCTTTCCTTATTAACTAACTATTGTGTGATAGAAGTCCTCAGGGAGGAAAAGAGAGTTTTCTGTAGAGATGACGGAATATGCTGAGTTGAAAGGGATCCACAAGGATAATTGAGTCCAATTCTTATCCAATTCTTATGAACATGACCATCCCTAAGAGTCACAACAGGTGCCTGAGAGTATTGTCCAAACCCTTCTTGGACTCTGGCAGGTTTGGTGTTGTGACCACTTCCCTGGGGAGCCTGTTCCAGTGTCCAACCACCCTCTGGGTGAAAAACCTTTTTCTAATATCCAGAGGAATTCTCCACCGTCACAACTTCGGGTCATTTCCTCAGGTTCTGTCCCTGGTCATAAGAGTGAAGAGATCAGTGCCTGCCCTGCCTCTTCCCCTCAAAAGGAAGTTGTAACTGCAATAAGATCTCCCCGCAGTCTCCTCTTCTCCAGGCTGAACAAACCAAGTGCCCTCAGCCACTCTTCCTATGGCTTCCCCTCAAGGCCCTTCACCATCTTTGTTGCCCTNTGCCAATCCTCTGATGTGTTGAGGACTCTCTTCAGGGCATCTCTGCCCTCAAGAGAGTCAGCTGCTCCTCCCAATTTTGTGTCATCTGCAAACTTGCTTAGTGTCCCTTCTCATCCTGTATCCAAGTCATTGATAAAGATGTAGAAGATTTTTATGACCCTAAACATTTGGGGCTTGGGAGCCGAGGCAAATGGTGGTTTCTGGTGAGAGACCATGAGATGAGTGAAAGGAACAGTGGAGATACTCTCCTCCGGTAATAAACTTAAGGAGGTTTACAGTTCAGTGTCCTTGTTCCTGTCTGTCTGCTATGCTTGTGAGGACTCCATATGGTTACCCATGCTTTTATTAAAATATATTAATTGCTTCAGATGTTTGAGCCCTCATTTTCCCTTCCCTTCTGTTTCTTTTGATGAGTGGCTCCTTTTGCTCCACACATCTTTGCTTTTTTTTGTTTGTGTGTTTGTTTTCTTAAGAAAAAATTTTGGTTTACACTGCTTTTTCAAATTGGAAAAAAAGAGAATTGGGATAGAATAAATTTCTACTCCATTTTATTATCCATGATTCTCAAAGTAATGAATAATGGTCTCTCCAGGGACATTATAAAAGCCCAGCCCTTCCCAAAACTACCTTTTATGGCTGCCAGTATATTTGTTTCTTCTCTTGGGGCAGGTTCTTGGACCACTCTTCTATACCTGTTAGGATATAGTTTCTCAGCTCCTTTGTAGTATTGGTGTGTCCAGGAAGCCAACACTGTTACTTCACAGCAGGATAGCCATTTCTACCCAAGGTCAAGAAAAGACTCTTGCTCTTTTCTTTTCCCTTTGCCATCCTTCCTTTCTCTTTGTTCCTTGATCCTGACTTAGTTGCATGTACGTTGGAAATACTGCAAAGCAGTAGTTAGGGATGATGAAAAGCGTGGCACCTAATGATCAAGTGCCAGGCCCTCAGAGCCGTTCTTGTAGGCAGACTCCCAACCAGGCTGCCTGAGACCTTCATGGAAGGCTGGTCTGGCTGGAAGGGTAGAGGTTTAGCATCAGTCATGCTGTCCTTTGAATGTGATAAAGACTTCAGCCATTTCCCCAGGGCACTAATGCAAAAGATTATAAAGCTGCTCTGTAATTTTTGTCTATTCAGAATTTAAACTACCATCAATCATCTCAAGTTTTTATTAGTGTCAAATAAGATAATGTAGCCAACTATATTATTAGGAAGAGATGTGTTTCTGAAGCAGTGAACGTCTGTGGGTGCATCTGAATAGCACTTAACTAGATATGCAATCTCTCATCGACAGTGCTATTAAAAGAGCTTCAGTTTGTGGAGGTGGACTCTAACTCAGGGGAGCTGCACTAAGGGATATGGGAATCAACTATTTCACATGCAGCCTGAATATTTGGGTGGGGATAAGCATGGAAGAAAGATCGAGCATCACCCAGTCTGTGAAAATATCTTCTCCACTGCCTCAGCATGAAATGGCTCCAGTGGTTGAAGAACCTTTGTTAGAACATGGAGTGGCAAAGATCTGGTTATCTGTTCCTAGTGGTCACTGCCAATGCAGCCATCACTCTTTGGTTTTGCTCTTTCTAAAAAGGCATTTTGTACTGATGAAAGGTATTGAACTGACCACCATAAAGGTAGATATCTCTGTGCAGGTGGATAGTGACTGCTTGGGTAGCTGGTGGGCAAATCTTCTGCCTACTTCAGCATAATCCCTGATGGAAGCTTTTCCTTAATTAGAAAGTGGCCAGCCACGGTTGTCCCAGCCTCTCTGGGGATCATGTGGGGAGATAAGAGGGGAAGACAAACCAGACAGAGTAGATGTCAAGATACGTAAGCAGATACAAGAGAAGGAAGCACATGAAAGAGAACCTTGTCAGAGATGAGGCTGAAGATGATTCTTGGAGTGAGGTGTGCTGTGCTGTGGAGGTACTTTGGTGGGGGGAAGGTGATGCAGCCTATAGGTGACCCACACTGGAACACAGGTACCCTTAAGGGACTGCAGGCTGTGGAAGACCTGGGCAGGAGAAGAGGAAACAAGCAGAAAGGAAAGAAGAGAGAAAGAAAACAGTAAGAAATAAGAAGCTGCAGAAAAAATAATTTACCAACTCGGTCTCCTGAGCTGTCCATCACCTCACCCAAGGGGCTTGCAGTTGAGTAAGTGTAATGTGTGTCCATGACAAGGGAACGGGAGACTGGCTGGCTTGTGTGTGGGAAGATGTGTTATACTGCAGTGGAGCCTGGGGAATTGCAAAGAAGGAGATTTACCTAAGTGTTGGTTTAATTGTTTATCATCTCTGTTTTCCAATGCCTGAAAGAGTAAATAAAAGTTTATGTTAATTAGATATAAATCAAATTAAGTGAAATTCCCAAAGTCAAGGCTCTTTTGCCCATGACGTTTTGGAACTTACTCTTGTCAAGCGTTTTTTCCTTCAAGGTTATTTATTACCCCCTTCACCTCATGATTTCTCTAAATTTTAATAAGCAATGAGGTAGTTTCTTCACTTTCAGAAGGCTGTATAACATTATGACTCTCTAGAAAGCTGTGGAGGCTCCAAAAATGCTCTCCTTATTATTTTTCCCCCCAATGGTATCAAAACCAGCCTACAAAGCTTTTGCTGGGGAAGAGCTAGGAAAATCTTTACTGGCCTCCTACACTTTGGTTCTTCTTTTCTAAATTAAATATGAACTTGACTGCCTGTGACATCTCATAATGCCTTTCTACAGCAGTGTCCAGAGGACAAAAAGCAGGGCTCATTATGTCAGGTACTGGCAAGTGACTTCATGGTAGTGACTGCACTCATTGTGCGTTATAGTATAATGAGAAGAGATACCTGTATTGATCTCTCAACAGAGAAAGCACAACAAGCCATATAAATGATGTATGGATTGTTTCATGCCATTGATACACAGCCGTCTCTGGTGAATTACTGTCACGGGGAAGGATTTGGGGTAACTAAGAGTAATGAAGAGGTGGCACAATGACAGCGCCACTGTCCTCTGGCCTCCACACTAGGCTTTTATGTATGGCATTGGATGCTTCTGTCCCGAGGCTTTCCATTGCATTTGAATTGTGCTCAGGGCCGGGTCTGAGCTTGATATAAGGCTAAGGATGAAGGGAGAATTATACACAGTTACTCCTTTTAGTTTGGTTTCCTTCCAGCAGCAAGAAGCAAAGAGATACCAGCTTTATTTTTTATTTCACTGAGTTGCTCTCTGAGGCTTTTGTTTTAATGTTGTAAAATTCTTCTGTGGACTCCAGTCTTCCTCTCCTGTTGAAGTGAGCAGCCAGACTTCTTCATTACTGAGAACAGGGATTGGAGGCACCAAAATGCCTCTTTGTTTTGATTTGGAGTTTCTGTTTTTCTTCCATAATCTCTGAAGAGATAGATTCATTCCCAGCTATTATAGTAATAATGACCTTTGCACAAAAAAAAAAAAAANATAAGGGTCTCCAGCCAGGCCATTTTGGGAACCCCTGGTGCTAGAGGCCAAGTGCATAGCCAAAAGAAAAAAAAATCATATCTCTAAATATAGTTGGCTCCAGCAACAAAAAGAGAGCAGAAAGGAGAAGTCAGCAGGTCAGATGCTGAAGTTGCAGTCATTCATATCTAAATAGTCTCTGGATGTACCTTTTTGTTCCTAATGACACAGGATTAGGAGAGGAACATTACTGAGGTTTTATAAAATGTGTAAGTGAACAACACAGCCCAACACCCTCCCATCCCCTCCTTTTTTAGCCTATATTGTAAAGGACTTTAAGGATTTGGGAAGCCAGATTTAGCAGCTGAAAGTAATTTCCTCCCTCCCTTCCTCCTCCATCCCCTTTCCCATTGCCCCCTCCATTTCCTATTTCTGTTTCATTTAGTAATTAACCTTTTGAATAATCTCCCTTGCAAAGCTGGCTAAGCTGCTCTTCTATTTTGCTATTGTTGAGTGTCCTTAAGACAGAAGCTGGACCAAGTGTCTTGATTGACTGACAAGTAGAGCTATCTGGAAGGCAGAAGAGTTCAGTGGGAGCAAGGGATAGTGGGCGGAAGAGGGTTAGGTGTCCTCCTCTGATAAGGAGAAGGTGTCAAAAGTTGTGCTGTGGGGTTTTTGTTCATTATACCCCCTGTTGTTCATCATAGGTGGTTGTGCTCTTAGATTTTATAAAATGGGGGCCAGGTCTGCTGCAACCAGACCAAAGCAGGTAGTATTTTGAGCAGTGTAAGCAGAGAAGGTCTTTGTTCCCCTCATTTCTTTTTCCTGCAAAGGAGGAACTGGTGTTTTTCCATCACCATTTGTGTTTTGTTCTCTACTCTCGTTATTCTCCCTCTTATTTTTTTTCTATCAGCTACTCCCAGTTATTGTTAGTTCACTCTATTTGTAACAGAGCAGTTGGTAGGCAGCAATGTGTTATTAAAATGTATTCTCACCCCTCTGTTCAGTAAGTTAGCTGGGAGCAGACTGACTTTATACTAATTTGCTCATTCTTCTCAGTTGTTGGATAGTTTATGTGATTGAGTTTTAGCCTCCGATTTATTTGATAATATCTTTTTACTGAGTATCTACTTCTGATTTCCCGTGCCATTTGATGGATCAATGATGCCATGTGATGTTATTCCTATTCCTGTCAGTGAGTCTAAGCACAATACAAGAGGTTTCATCCTTTTGCCTGTTAACAAATTGTCTGTGAAAATTTACTTTAAAGTATTCAATGATTCTGGTATGCATTGAGCACTGAGGACTGTTCCAAATATCTGCAATACCATTTCTGAAGAGAATGTGTGCATATAGATATGAATGGATTCAGGGTGTCCACAAGCATTTTAGTGTTATCTGCTTTTCCATCTCTAAATAACCATATTTCTCCTCTCTGTTTTTGCATACAATTTTCTTCAGTCTTGCATACAATTCACTAAAAAAAAAAAGATCCTAAGACTATCTTCTTGGAAGGAACCACCTGATCTTGCTGCTCCTTCTTGAGACAGTTGTTTTTTCTCTCCATTAAATGAGTTTCATTCCATTGAGGTGGGTGATGCTGACTGTGTGGAGAGCATGCTGAAAAATGAAGTTGTGTTGATGACTAACAGAGAAACCAGAAAGCCTGCAAGAGTCCTGGGTGAATATTATTTGTGATCAACCACCTACTAGTAGTGATCACATCCACACAGTTTGAACTGCAGCCAAACAGCTGAGCTGGTACCACATGGTGCAGTTCCTGTGCAAATGAATAAGGATCTCTGTAGTCACAAGTGCCCAGTTACAAGCTTGTGCAAACAAGGGTCAAAGCTTGGTGGTGTGGGTCCATATATTCTGGAAAAGTGGTTTCCTTTCTAAATGGTCTCTTCACTGTAATCTATTGCTCCTTTCTACTCTGGGCTATTGATATCAATAGATTTTAGATCAGGTCCCTGAAAATAAGGCTTTTTTAAGCACAATAAATTTATTTTTGGAGTGCTTCCTTGCATTCTGGGTTTTTGTTTTCTTCTTTCTCTTCAGAACTCTCAGTAAGGTAACACTAATGTGTGAAATACTTATCCTTACAGAGTGTTAGTGTTTGTAGGCTTTCTGTGCAGCAGCTGATACCTGTGCTTAGCTCAGTTCTTACTGAGTTCTTACAGGTGCCATTGTCTGAAGGACAGCGGTGGCATTTCATTGAATCGGAGGATAGTCCTCAGTAAGGAGTCAAATCCACTACATGGGAAGTGGGTTACAGTCATAGGACAGGAGAGCCCAATGAGTATGAGATTTTCAGCTGTTTCATGCTTGTAGCTTCACCATCAAGTTTCCCTGTTTTCTGAGAAAAAAATTAATGGAAACAAAGCAGTCTTTTGTTTTCTGTTTGTACAATGACTTAGCACCCTGGATCCTTGGCCCATAACAGCAGTTCCTATGTTCCACAAAGAACTGCATGTTTATTAATGATGAAATATGGGGCATTTCCCCATAGGAGGACCAATACCAAAGCAGAACCAGAGGACAGCAGGTAGGGAGTAGTAACTAATGCCAAGGGGAGCAAAGAGGGCCCTTCTCCCCAGTCCTAGTAGTCCAAGCTCCCAATATTATGGTTATTACATGCTTTAGAGCTTGTTCCCCAGAAGTCGTTGAAGTCACTGGACCAGTGATGTCAGAAGCTTCCACTCAAACAGACCTCATGCCTGTAGATGTAGCTCTTGGAGGCCTCTGGTTGTACGGAGTCCTGATGTCTATTCAGGAAGCTGGGGCTGAGAGTCATCTCCACTCAAGAAGGTATGTCCCTGTTGAGAAGCTATGTCACCAGGTCAAGGAGTCACTTAAGTAGGTTGTGTAGCATTTGTGAGGACAAGAAATAAATAGATAGGACAATCTCAGAGATCTTACAGGCACGGGACTCTCAGCTCCCATCTACATCAGCGATGGAAGTGGATTCTGCACTGCATCTTGTAACAAGTCAGAAGTCAATTAATGAGGAAGACAGGACACTAGTTACTCTCCGTGCAACTGCTGTTCCTCCTGGTGGCTTGACATTAGCAAACGGGTTTAGTGACCTCTAAGCTGAGGAGGAGCTAGATGAGGCTCCAAGTGAAGCAATGGAGTCACCAGACCCTGAGCCACACAGGATCATGTGTAAAAAGTAATAATTTAGTGGATGACTTCTTGCTGCAGGGGACAGAGGCACCCATCTGCCAACTTGAATTGTTTGTTATCCAGAGAAGTTTGTTGCCTGCCAAGGGCTCAAATCAGACAGGTCATGGAAAGACTGTCAAGGCTCATCATCATCTCTGATTATTAGCCCCTGTTGGCCTTTCATGTGGGCACTAATTATATCAAGGGTAAGTTGGGAACTATCAAACATAATTTCAGAGCTCTGTGGATGTTGGTCAAGTGTCTGGGTGCCCAGGTATTTTTCTCCTTGATACTTCCAGTTAGGGTAGATGACAAGAGAATTGAAGGGATTTACCAAGTAAATGACTAGGTACATTACTAGTATTGGCAACAGGTCATTGGTTTCTATTGCCATGGGTCCCCATTTGCTGATGAACAGCTGATAGGAGAGATGGGATCCACCTCATGGAGCATGTGTGTCTTCGCCAATAAAATTGCCATGCTGAAGAACAGGAAGGAATGGTGATAGAGTTGCCCTCTACATGAGGTAACACCTGAAATGCATTGAGTTCTTTCTTGGGGTGGATGACGAGCATGTCAGGAGCTTGTGGAATAGGATAAAAGGGCGACTAGTAAGGATGACACTGTTGTGGGTGTTTGTTACAGGCAGCTTGAAGCAGCCTCAAAGTCACAGACAGTAGTTCTTGTGGGGGACTTTAGCTACCCTAGCATCTGCTGGAGAAGCACCACAGCAAAGCACAAACAGTCCAGGAGGTTCCTGGAAAGCACAAATGACAAATTCCTGACAAAGGATCCCCCAAGGAAAGGTGTGCTGCTTGACCTCATGCTGATAAACAAGGAAGGCCTTGTTGAAGATGTAAAGGTTGGGGGCAGTCTTGGCTGTAGTCACCATGTGATTTGGGAGTTCAGTACTGGGTGAGGAGAAAGCAGAGCAGCAAGTGAGATTACAACCATGGACTTCAAAAGAGCCAACTTTAGTATCTTTAGGGATCTTCTTTCAAGAATGCCATGGGAATGAGCCCTGCAGGGAATAGGAGTTCAAATAGTGTTGGTTAGTATTTAAGGGTCACTTCCTCTGGCCTCAGGAGTATTTGCATCCAATGAGCAAGAAATCAATCAGGAGACCTCCATGGGTGAATAAAGAACTCCTGTCATTACTCAAGCGTATACACAAATTGCAGAGGAGACAGAAGCAGTGTGTAGGAGGTGGACCTGCTCAGCCTCGAGAAGAGACTGAGGGGGACCTCATCAATGTCTATAAGTGTCTGGAAGGGAGGGTGTCAAGAGGCTGGAGCTGTGTTCTCCCTGGTGGTGCCAAGCAATGGGATGAGGAGCAATGGGCAGAAAGTGATGCACAGGAAGTTGCACTTGAATATGAGGAAGAACTTCTTAACTGTGCAGCTGACCGTGCACTGACCAGGTTGCCCAGAGATGTTGTGGAGTCTCCTTTACTAAAGCTATTCAAGAACAATCTGGACACAATCCTGTGCCATGTGCTCTCAGATGACCCTGCTTGATCAGGAAGGGTGGACCAGATGATTCACTGTGGTCCCTTCCAACCTTACCCATTCTGTGATTCTGTGAAGTGAATAATCTTGCAAAACTTCTCCTGTATTTTTTTCTGCATGCAAAATAACCCTTGGAAATAAGCCCCCTTCATATTTTAGAGCTAATTCAGAACTAGTTTATTATTGTATTTGGTTTTTAATTGCTCCCTTATGACAGCTACTACAAGTATTCTACATAATCCCTAAGATTTGTCTGATAGTCCCTTGGCCAGGTATGAGAGGAGTATTTCTTTCCTGTTCCCCAGGTGACAATTTTTTTATGTGCTCTTGAATGAGAAAATAAGTTCCTTGGAGCAGGAAATTATACTTTTCTTTTGAGCCTACTTGTGTGATTAAAATAGCCATTGTTCTTAGTTTCACCTGTTATGATGGTCCTCTCTAAATCAGGGGAGTGTTCCTGCAAGGAACTAGATCTGCTTTTCTTGGTATTCTGTCAAGAATTTTTTCATATTTCTGAACTTGGACTGTTTGAAGACCTTCTGTTCTTGTGTTTGCTCAGTCATAATTTTGCTCTTTTTTTTTTCTTTTTAGGTAAGTCTTTGGGCTTTCTAATCCTCTCCTGATTGTCTTTCAAGTAATGGTAAGTTATTTAATTTGATTTGAGTACTTTTTACAATGACATCACCAGGTAACTTGGATTGGCAACAAAACTGCCATTGTTGTGTGCCTGCCTGTGTCAAACTAGGAAGGAGAAACAGATGACTAGACATGCACAGCTTGTTCTGAGTCCTAGTCAGTGTTAAACATCTTGATGATGTTGAGTGTAACTGTGATAAATACCAATATCTCCCTGTAATTATCATCTGTCAAGTTACGCCCAAGTATTGGAGCATCCTGTCATCCAAATGGTATTGGTTAATGTTTTTATAACTACTTGAGAAGGCAGCAAGCAATATGTGTCCTGGAGCTGAAGGAGTGGTTATTTTTCTAGGAGGGTTGTAGTAATAAGATTCTGGCACAGCACTGCTTTTTATTGAAGTTGTGGTAGAATGTATACGTTGCAAAGCATTCAGACACTGTTGTTGGGTGGCAAGGAAGAGGTGGTATGTTGATATGGGATAGGTTATTAGCGGAGTCATTTCAGTTCCAAAGGAGGGTTTTTTTGTTCATTAGAAACTTAATATGTTCCATATGGTAGCTGTCCTTTCCTGTGACAATTGAGTTCTGCTGAAGGCATGGTAAGTCAGAGTAAAATGATAAGAACAAAATGCAGTCTGTTCTGGATGGCAAACATGCATCATGGGCAGGCCAGCCTACTTACCCCAAATGGCTAATGGAAGGCAGGGCACAAGTATCTCGGGTGGTGTTGAGATATGTATGGGTATCTAGATATGAGAGGGGTAATCAGGCTGTGTCTTTAGGAGAAACTTTTGATCCACATCTTGAGCCTTGTAGAGACTCAAATAACTAGTATGGGACATTTTCAGTATTGCTTGCTATTTTTTGGGTAAAATTCTTCATTTTGCAATTAAACCTTAAACACTGCCTCTCGTTATCTGCATTATATGTTAAAATGTGCAAATGGAATATGTCTAAAATGTTGGTGATATGCTCAGGTTAAACAAAAAAATGAAATTTGCAGAATTAACAGTTTACTTTTCATGGTCATCTCCTCTTCTGGAGACTTTGTCCCTCACCAACAATTTCACTTGCATAATTGAAGTGTCTGGTTTCTGATTAGATATTCAAATTGCTAACCTAGCAGTAAAGATTGTTACTTGGTATGTTGGCAATGAAAAGATGTTTGTAATCTAGACATGGTCTGACAACATGATTATGGCCTTGAAATAATTTGATTAAAAGCCTTATTAAAATAAAAAAATAATGTCTTTTACTGATGTACGTACTCAGTTTAGTGATTGAAGAGACTAGGTGGGAATGTCGATTATTCAGATCTTATTCAAAATATTTCTTTGGATTTTTGCAAAGTGAGTAATTCATAAGTTCTGGTTTAGGTCTGGTGATGAAGTCAACAGCAAATCTTTCTCTTTTTTTACGAGTATCTTTCTGCATTGTCATATGTCCATGATCCTCATTTACAGAGAAAGAAGTAGACAAAATTGAGCAAAGTTTGTCATCTATCCTAGTCTTTCAAGCTACCTTAGAAATCAGAAGGTTAGAGGCACTGTTTTCACTGTATGTTAGGACCAAACTATGTTGTGTGACAGCAAAGGGAGACTAAATCAAAGTTCCAAAAATGACATTAAAGACTAGGGACAAAATTTTCAAAAGCACCTCAGCTGCTCCAGGAGCTTGTCTTCCTGAAAATCAAAGGACTCAGGGATTTGGATTCTTTTTGAAAACGGGACTTGTGTTTTTGAAAGCTACTTTTGAAACATACCCTATGTGTTTAAAAACTTGTTCATTCTGGACCTATTGAACAGACTTATAAAAACAGATGTGTTTGTTCTGATGTTTAGAATACTGTGGTTTGTTAGTATTTGTACATGGCCAATGATCAAGAGAAAAACTTTCTGGGACACTGGTATGGGGTGACTTTGCCACATAGAAAAGTGTGTGAGATGGTTCTTACTACAACATAGGATATGTGGAAACCTCTGCATTATGTGATCCAGCTCTTGTTTAATATTTCTTTCATAAATTTGCAATGTGATTGGGGTGCCTTTCCCCCAGTAGTGAAATTGAAGGTCCCTGTCTAATTTCCCTGCTCTAAAGGTTTAAAAGCCTCTCTCCAATTTCCAGTCTAAGTGCATTCATGGCCGGTTAACATCCATATGTTCTTATGTCAACATGATCTCTTAGTTTAAAGAGCTCTTTCCTCCCTGGTGCTTTCCCATCTGATGAATTTATAGTTTGTAATTGCATACCCCTCCATCTCTTGCTACTGGTTTTTTCCTCTGAATTCCTGCTTCTTTGCCCACGGAACAGAGGGAAGTGACTCCAAGAGATCATCTGAGCTGATGCAACACTGTCTTGACAAGATACCAGGCAAGCATGACACAGCTGAAGAAATCCTCACCTCAAACAGCCTGATGTATTGAGTTTACATGGGAGAACTGGGCTATAAAAACTGCAACCCTGTGCTGCTACAACAGTGCTAAATTGGCCAGATGGATGTCAACCTAGCAATATAAGGGCTCCCAAATCTGCACAGTGACATCTGATGGCATATTTAGTGCTGGTGCTCAGATGGACTTTGCTGCAATGTTTCTTGAACACAGCTGCTAGTTTGTGAGTTTTCTTTATTAATGAATCACAAAGAGGCACTGGGACTGGATGTATAGTTATAAGTGATTGCTCTGCAAATGTATTTTTTCCTCTTTGGCTTTTAAATTACCTGCTCAGTATTTGAGGGCTTGCAAGTTGATGGAAGGGGTATGCTTAAGGGCCATTTGTGCTTCTGGAAATCTCTTCCATATAGCAGTTCTTGGTCCACATTTCAGGGGTGAGTTTTGTTTGAGAGGTTCTGTAGATGCCTGTCTGGAGACTGTTAGTCACTTTACGATCATATGTCAGCATCTGATATGAAGATGGATTCCAAAAAATATGCAAAGTGTGGTTCCTGCTTGTCCCTTTAAAGAGCTCATGAATCTTGTTTTGTATCTTTGAATGAAGGTCTGAGGTAGTGTGAATTTCACTGAATTTCATGTGTCTCAGGCACTGCTGCACTTCTGAAAATATTACTTATTTCTGCATAGTTGCTTATATTCCCAAGGCTCAAGGAAACTCCCTCCTGACCATAAGGATCAACAACCTGGAATATCTTTGTTTATTACTTTATTTGCATACAATTTTACCAGTTTTTGTTTTGCACTGCCTGTATTTCCTTCTTAGGTTTACAGATAACAATGGCACTCAAATATAGCACTGGTATCTTTCCATTCTGCTTTTTATACTCTTTCCAGTGGAACTTGTGTGAACCCATAAAAAAGTGACTTCATGAGTAGAAAAATGAGTTTCAGCACAGGAACTCACAACAAATACCCCTGTTCTTTTTGAAAGTTTGTGGAGTGATACAGTCCTGAGCAAGAGTGTCATGGTGTGGGGTAACAAGCTAAAAGCTGCTCTGTTGGATAGAGTTTTTCTTATGGGAAACAATGGGATACATACTTGATAACTTAAGGGTGAAGGTAAGGATGTGTTATTAGCTATTCCAGTAACAGAGTATTTCTGGGGTGAGTTGCTCAATATCCCTGGCCCTTCACTACTGATTCATCCCTGTTGCTGGTAAATGTAGATTAGGCAGTTGGTGCTCACTGTATTATATAAATTTACTGTGATTAATCTGCAGAGTCTTTTGCCAAACACCTAGTGCCTGCTAAGCTGTTTTCTGCAGAAGCTAGGTGGGCAGTTGGCAAGAACTACTCATTAGCAGTGGGAAATGCCAGTTCAGGTTGGATCACATGCAACCCACCAACCACCCCTGCACTGACAGAGCTATGCTGCTGTTTGTATAGAGATGCTGTTCCACCACCACAGGGACCGGAGGCCTCTGAGCCATTTAATTGCCACTGGAGGACACAGATTTGGGGGTTTTGGCAGGTACATATAGCAGTGAGGTCTTGATAAGAAAACACAAACAGTGTCAGGAATGGTGGCTGTGGGTTCATCCTGGTGCTGATGCTTTGGCCAAAAAGTGAGAAATAGGATTTTATTTACATTTCTACATCTTCCACTCAGTTGAGGTACAGGAATGTGAGCTTGTGTGTATTTGAAATGACCTTACATACATGGAATTAGGATCTGTTTTCCTGATTATCTCCAACTCATGCCCCAAAGTTCAAGTTTTGCATGTCTGTAATGATTCTCAACTTCATGTTTCTGAGCTCTCATTTGTGTTTGACTTGGAGAATGTACTAAACTCTGACTTGCAGTGAAGGCAAGCCACAGAATCACAGGAGGCTTGGCCCACACCTCCAAACACGGCATTGGCTACACAAAAGAGCTGTGTTCAGGATGCACCTCAGCATGTCTCTTCCTGTTGGGTGACCATGGGCATTAGAAGTTTTTTGTAAGGCTTTCAGTGACTGCTATTCGTTAGTATCTGGCATCAGCCCAGTAATGCTGTACTGTGGGTTGGAGGGCTCCTGCACAGGCCACATACTGAAGGAAAAGGAGAGAGAGATAAGCATCTAACATTTAGCGTGCACTTCATTCTTGCTTCATGCAATTTCTGCTTTCTCCTCTTGCCTGTTTTTAGGTCTTTCTTTCATAGCTCTAATGTCTGTTTGTTAAAATAATTTTTTTCTCCACATAAGCTTCTGTCATTAGATGAAAGGTCATGGATATAATATGAATCTGGAATGATAAATACAGTACAAAATGGATTGAAATGCACATGGCAAAGGGTTACCAATTAAAAAACACTTTGCCAAGCTTGCACCAAACAGATAGTCACACAGCCTCTGATTTCTCTTTGCTTTATAATTAACTGCCATTGAAACTTAATTACTTTCAGGACTGAAAGAAGTGAAAATTGAAAGGGACAAAAGGGGGGGGGGGGGGGGAAATAAGGGGGAAATAATCTTTCAGAAAGTTGTGCCTAAAACAAATCTTTTACTAGAACAGCTTTTTGTAACACCCGGTCTGTACACATGGAAGTCCAATTCAGGTTCTTCATGTCCTGGAAATGAGAGACAGAAAAAGGATGTGTGAGTAAATCTGGCATCTAGGATGTGTTCTTCGGTTACTTTGAAGGCTCTGCCTCTTAAGTCTGTATTCAAGAAGGTATATGGATATTTCAGCTGAGATTCCTGATGCGCCAGTACAAAGTGAAAGATAAGTACTGAAGAAAGCCAGGAGCTCTACTCCCCATTTGAGAGAATCTCCTCAGACCCTATTCAAGCAGACCATTCCCACACAGTTCAGAGGACTTCCCTGCAGAGACATCCATCATCTGTCCTAAGAGCCTTAAATGTGGTGGTCTTAGTGATCTCTCTTTTCCCATCCTGTTAGCTGAATTTCAAAATTGATTATTTGTGACTAGGCTTCCTAAATTAATTCCTTTCACCTTCTTTAGCTTGTTCATGGGAGAGATGCGCTTGTTATATGCTGTCTACATAAAAAGGTTTCCCACAGTCATGCATTATGCTGGGATATCTACTCCAGTTAAAGCATGCATCAGTCACAAATGTATTGGTTTGCACTGTTACATGTTTGTATATGCAGGTGGCAGTATAGTTAACTATTCCAAAATGCAATCCTGTTGTGCTAGACTATGGATAAGTGATAACTTCTATGGGGAGTGGGGGGAAACCATAAAGCAACTAGAGGCTGGAGAGAGTTTGGGATTTCTAGTGCTGGTTGTTACTGAGGTCCCCATTTTAGAGCTCTGTACTTGAAAGTTAAGAAAGCAGTGTTTCATTCCAGCAGTTCTTTCTATGCTTTCTATGAATTAGGCTCTTTCAGTGTGTTTTCAAGTTGGGCATCAGGAGAAACATGCATGCTTTCAAGTTTTCAAGACTTGAATCAGTCTCTATGAGGAACGGTGTGCATTTCTTCTGAAATAAGCTGCAAGAATCTTGGAGAGGGAGAAACGAGTGCTATTTCTCTATGGAGGCAGTAAATTGAACTTCTAATGCAAAGAGGGCAGGAATTCTTCACATTCACCCAAGATCCATGAATCAAACAAATAGATATTTTCATCTGTCATATGATTATTAATTATATCAGTAGACTACCCTCCACTGCAGGTGAAGTCTTTGTATCTTTAAGAGAACATGACAAGTTGTGTTAATTCTTCCAGATGAGAACCATGTTCCCACTCCTTCAGCATGAGGAATAATCTTCAAAATGCCAATGAGTTTTAAGTTCTGTAGCAGCACAAGATCTTAACAGTGATTTTTGAGATAAAGGGAAGCCCTTTTGAATCAAACTGGTATATGAGGACTCTGTTTCTACAGCATTACATTTAGGATTTTCTGGGGTGGTCCCGTGGTGTAATGGAGAGCACTCTGGACTCTGAATCCCAAGGTCACGAGTTTGAGTCTCAGTAGGGACCGTCCCCTGGCAGTTCAATGCCTCCCTGCCATCCCATCCCGTCACAGCTCGGATGCTCAGCAGGGTCAGCCCCGGTTAGTACCGGCTGCTGTGACAGTCCCAAGGACTTCACTGTCACTGTCCAAGCTCGCTCAGCTGTGGCAAATGGACCTTAGGACTTAAAATGGTGAGGCCAGTTCTGTGCATGCTGTGCCTCACCTAAAAAAAAAAAAAAATCCACTGCATAGGCTCGAAGGGCACACCCACATGGGGAGAACCCTTCCCAAATCTTCGTTCGCGAAGGTTGGCCATTATACATTTAGGATTTCCTTTTTCCTTTTGGCACCATAACATGGAAATACTCATAAGCCTGGGAAAGAAGGGAGTGAGGAGATAGTAAACTGAGTAGTTGAGTAAGATTTTTAAGGAAAAAAAAGAGAACAATGCCTTAAGAGGGCAGAGAAGAAATAGCTGATAGAGAGTTCGTAAGCCTTCCCTTGCTCTGTGTGAAAAAATAACATGACAATCCATACAACTAAGAGAGTGAAACCTTTTTCCTTCTCCCTTTTTTTTTCTTTTTTTTTCCCTCTCTCTCCTCCTTTAATAATCCATGTCATGGCCTTTATGTATAGGGAAAACTTAGGAAAAATGCAATAGGCTTGTAATGTAGCTGGAACAACCCAACTATGAGTGAAGTGATAGCACCACTCAAAGCTGAAACTGAGACCTATGTTGCAGACTTCTAGGAAAGGGTTGTTCAGTGAGAGAGATACATGTTATGGGTTTAGGAAGCAGTTTCTCCATGCGAGGGAGATGGACAACTGGTAGCTATGATATTTTTGTCTGCAGAAACAAGCAGGGTTTGTAGTCTTAGCTACTAGCTACTGGTTTTTTTTCTTGGCATTGCCTTACAGAAGAAGAATGTGCAATTATCTGGACCACATTTACATCCTCTGACCTATGCTGCCAGTGTTATTAACTGCGGATGGACAAAAGTGTAATGACTTACAGGTTCATTCTCCCTGGTTACAGTTCTGGCACTACTTCTACACTGAATGTTTTGGATGGGTCAAATAGACGCCATTGTAGAAGGCCAGCTTTACTTCTAGACAGAGAACCAAGCAAGATACCCTTAATCCTTCCCAACAATAGAAAAAGTCTGGCCTGTCATTTGAGGAGCCAGGCTCCCTTTGAGCCAGAGGAGCATGGGCATTTCTGTGCCAAATGAGCAGAGTTCTTGAGGAAGGTGGTTGGGGGAAGTTTTTGGAGGGGTAGGAGGGAAGTGTACAACAATTTCATTTCACTTGGAGTCACCATGGCAGCAAATTACTTCTCCTTCCTTCCTCCACCTGGTTTAAAAAGAAAATAGGGAGTAACAATGGCAAGCATGGCCTTCAGCTAGAGCGAGCAGTAGAAACTCATTTACAGCTGAAAAATATATAGAAAAGAAGTCAGGAAACCATTGAATTATTTGTAAAAGGAGCATGGTTTTCTTGTTTGCGGCTCCATTCACTGTCTTCTCTGTTAATCTCTGAGAAGAGAGACGGGCCATTTTCTCAGCCAAGAACAATTTACCTGTGTGCTGGCACACAGTTAAGAGCAATTCAGAAAACAAAAAAAATCACATTCCAAATGAACATTTAGCTGGTGACATTAAGGGAGTTGTTTTCTTTTTTTCTCCTTTTTTTCCCCTTCCATTCACAAGTTAAAAAGCAGGATCCTTCTTTCTCCCTCAATTGATCAAAGGAGGATGCTGCACGCAGTGATGGACTATGAGGTGCCCTGAAGGAATGAGGCAGCTGACCTCTGCAAAGCATTTATGGGTACTGAGTCATATGGGTGCATGTTGGGCATATGTTGCTAGCACAGGGAATCTTGCCTGTTTGGTGTTGGCACCTCAGGTATCCCAGTCCAAGTGCTTCTGTGGGGAGCTGCAGCTGCATATGCAGAGAGTGTGGGACATGTTTGAACTCCCTCCCACCATCCTGATCCCTGTGCATTTCCATTCAGGTGCAGGCATTACTGAAATATTGAAAAGCCCCATACTGGGAGTTTTCACACCAGTGTTGATATTGTGACTCTGATCTTGCAGCATGCTTTCACATTTTTGTAGTACAAATATTACTGAGAAATTAGTATCACTAAGTCTTGTCCTTACACTTTTTCCAGCAGGATTGTTAGGTGTTTTATGGAGTAGGACGGTATAACCAGAATTACTCCTCAATATGAACCAACAGTCTTGGATCAGTGGGTGAAAAAGCTATTCCTCCCCTCCTATCCACCTCTGGTACCTCTGCAAGCATAGCAGTGGCCAAGGAATCATGTGAGCACATAATTTCCAGCTGCTGATGCAATCACCTTTCCTCTGGCCGCTCTTCAGCAATGCCATAAAGTGTGAGTATGTGTCTGCAAGCTGTACTGGAGGTAACGATCTTCCCTGATTCTGCAAATTGCATTTCAAATTCATAGTATGGTCAGATTGTAGGAAACTCATCTCCTAAATCTTACAGCATTATGGGGAGATGAAGCTACATGGGAGTCTCCCAATGCAACGACAACAGCATCTCTCTGAAGCCCTGCTTGGAACAGGAATGGACCTGCTGCCAGCTTCAGCATCTATTTGGCTTATGTGGCCATGATCTGATCCAGCATGTGGCACAGCCTCTGCAGAGAAATTTAGTGTGATGGCCTCAGAAACAGCATTGTGGCTCGGGAGTCACAAGTTGCCTCCCTTGAAAGAATGTCATTGCCTGTGCCATCAGTGCTTTCTGAGGATTTACTGAACAAGGAGAAATGTGTCTCCCCAATATGTCAGGATCTAGTAGGAATGCTTAGAATAAATTGGAATAACCTACTGATCTCAGACTTGCAACAATCTTTGTTGGAGGAGAAAGCATATATCCTACTACTGCCCATGCTATGTGTATTTCCTGGGTAAGAAGGGGATCCCCTTCTGCCTGCTAGCCCTGAACTCCTTCAAACCCTCATGAAGATCAATACCTGATGTCAGTCAACCAGTTACATGGAGCTCAGTGGAGTTGGAAAAAAGGGAGAAAACCAAGCTATTTATATGGAAGGCAGTATGGTGTTTGCATGGGATGGAACAGCTACATCCAAGGGGTTGCTTGTGAGAAAGCATCAGGAACTAGGAATGAGAGTAATTTTAAAGCTATTCAGCTGTGCTAACCACACCACTGTGGACAAGGAAGTCGACCAAATGCTTATCTTCCTCTCCTAGAGGCTTAAAAGTGCCTTAGCATGTGGGTGGCACCACCCATCCCCTGTTTTGTAAGGGAAGTTTCTGATTTGAGCATTTGGTTTTTGCTTCTGCAGATGTGGCATCAGCACTTGGGCAATCTTGCAGTAGATAAAATGACAGGCCAGTCTCATGGTTCATACCCTATCTGCCAGAGAATGCTGTTAATTTAAGGACATCCAAAAGACCAGCTGGTGTATAAGGATGTGGAGAGAGTGGAGGGGTGGAGGTGAGACTGGATCCTACACAAATAGGAAACCTGATGGAGAGAGAGTTCTTTTCAGCACCTAGCACGGAAGGAGTCAGCATGTTAGCAGCTGGGAGAAGGCATAATTTTCAAAGAATGCCTCCCTCAGTCCTCTCCTGTGTGATCCAAACAAGTGGCAGCAGTGGTTTCCACTCGGATCATCTGACTAGAGGCAATGTCCTTGGGTTACCCTTATCTGTTCCCATGGGTGCAGTCCAGCTGCATCTGTGCTGAGGTAGGTGCTGTGGACCAGGTGGAAATGTCTTGTGCATGGCCAGCTGGACTACACCAGTCTCATAAATGCCTGTCCTGCTCCACAGTGCCCCAGTTGACAAGGATTACTAGAAAGGAGCTGTGCCCTGCACCTGTTCTTTTGCTGCTGGATAAAGTTCCCCCCTCTATGTTCATGCAATCATCTTTCAACCCCCACCTTCCTCCAGAACACCACTTTAAAATAAACATGCAAATGGCTCTAGAAGTAATCCTCTTGCTAGTGGGGTATAGTGCATATTCCCTCTCATCCTGCTGCTTCCTTTCCTGTTAGGCAGCACCTATCACCACTTTCCTGGAGCAGTTCACTGCATCATCTATTCTGCTCCTGTACATGCCGTGTCTCTTTTCTTTCTCTTTTTTTTTTTTAATTTAATAAAATGAATGTGTGGGTTGATTTGCATATTCATGGATCACTTGATTAATAATTGATGAGAGGGCCTGGGGCAGGTGGTCGAGAATAAAAAACATTTAGCAGAGAGTGGAGTGAAAGGAACAGATCCCTGGCTGGCACATGTCCACGGGGGAAGAGCTGCTGGGGACTGGCAGGGAGGGAAGGGGAAAGGGAGAGGCGCAGTAGACACAGAGCTGAATGTCACCAGTGGAATGTAATTTTGTCTATTTAAATTATTAATCATGTCCTCAGAATCTGTGACATTTCAGTCCCAGGGGATTTTTCCTTTGCCAGGAGAATGGGGACAGGCAGGTTTTTCTTCTTGGGATGGGAAGAGATGAGGACAGGGCAGAGATCATGGAGAGTCATATGGGTTGGTATCTTTACTAGTAAGAATCTTGAGAATTTAGAGTAACCTGGTTGTTCAGTGTCATAAAGCCAGGACTCGTTCGCAAACACTGCTGCAGTGCTGTGGTTCTCTGAAGTGACCAGTGTGATTGAGCTGTGCCAAAGTATGAGATGAAGTATTGGTTAGACTGGATTATTGCCCCACTGAGAATGCATTCCCATAACCTCTATTTCCACCCTGCACCTCTTCTAAGCAGTCAAAGCCAGCTCTCCCAAGAACTCCTGCATGTGTCATTTATGGGTGGAGAAGTAGGAAGAAGCTCCATAATTTGAGGAAAGGGGTAGTGCTTTAAAGGCATTTTAATGCCAGATGCAGCTGCTGGTTTGAGATGTTGCAAGACCTTGTTTCTAGGATGTTTAAGGGATCAACAGTGTGAGAGGAAAGAGGGGACAGAAGAAAACATCTTCTTGGGATCGCATTTAATGTAGCAGGAATGTTGGCTGCCTGTCTTGCCTCCCCAGATCCCTACCCTGTCCATTCCTTCAAGAGTTTGCTGTGTTAACATGTCAAAGGTAAATACTGTATGTATGTATGTTTGGCCAGACTTTGCAAACGAAGGTTTGGGCAGGGCTCTCCCCATATGGGTGTGCCCTTCCAGCCTGTGCAGTGGATGTTTTAGGTGAGGCTCACCATGCACAGAACTGGCCCTGCTGTTTAAGTCCTAAGGTCCATTTGCCACGGCCAAGCGAGCTTGGACAGTGACAGTGAAGTCCTCGGGACTGTCACAGCACCCGGTACTAACCGGGGCTGACCCTGCTGAGCATCCGAGATGTGACGGGATGGGATGGGAGGGAGGCATTGAACTGCCAGGGGACGGTCCCACTGAGACTCGAACTCACGACCTTGGGATTCAGAGTCCAGAGTGCTCTCCATTACACCATGGGACCACCCCAGTAAATACTGTAGACCTAGGCTTAATAAACCTTCAGGTTTTGAGGGCAAGAAAGGAAGGCATGGCTTTATGGGGTTTTTTTTGTTGGGTTGTTCTTGTTTGGTTTCTTTTGTTTTTGTTTTCTTACAGTGATCTGAATAGGTGCATCTCTTCTGAATACAGATGTCCTGTAGTATTCATCTTGGGATTTGTTGTACCTTTTCTACTAAATGCATTGCATTTTGTGTGACTTGGGAAAAAGACTGTTTCAGTTTGTTCCCTAGAAATTGTCAGCAGTGACATGACGTATTACTGGCAGTAACGAATCTATTAATGCTGGCATGACAGAGGTAAGAGAGACCTGGCTGAGATGGGAACACTATCAGAAGATCCAGTGTTGCTGGCAGTTGTGAAATTAAAGGTTTTAGTTCTTAGCTATGTTACTAAAGCTGTGGAAACCAGTGGGACAGGCACGCCCAAGCCAGTAGCTTTCTTTCTGATTGTGCCTGCAAAAGCAGACCAGGCTGGTGCAAAGAGTTACTGTTGTCTCAAAGGCTGGGGCTACTCTGAATCTATTCAGCAAAAATCCAGATTTTAGTCTGGACACATTCTTGCCTAGGACTGATCCTCTCTTCATTCCTATTGCTGGTGACAGCACACCAGGTCAGCTGGGGAAGTTTGGATCCATAACAGATTTTTCATCTCCCAGCAGGTGCTTTGGTGGTATATTTATGAATAATCTTCACAGAATAAAAATGAAAGCAGCCTTTATCAATAGCCTAAGGGAGGCACTGACCATTCATTTCTGTTAAAATCTAGCTATTTTTTAACAAGTAGTAAGGCAATACATTATAGAACATAGATAAGTAATTAGGTAAATAGCAAGTAGTTATTATTAAATTATTATATAGCATTTAATGATATGACTGTTCTCATACTGGAGAAAGGGATCAGCTGTTTGCACCCTCTGTGCTATGGTGCTGCTTTCCCCAGTGTTCCCAGCTAGGAGAGCTGCAATGAAGCTTAGCTCTGACTTTCCTCCCTCACTCATACCTGCACCTCTGGGAACTCCACTGGTTTGCTACATCTCTTTGGTGTCTTGAGCTAGACAGGAATCTTTCTGTTGTTTTTCCTTGATTATCTAACATTTAAAATCAAATTGTCTTCTGTCTGAGATGCTGCCTTCCTTCCTGGCATGGATGTAGTTTCTTCTGAGTACTGGGCCACACCATCATTTTGAGGGCACCATCTTGAAGCCCTGCCTGTGTATGTAGCATGGATATATGGGGGCAGAATTCACACTGGTACAGGAGGTATGCTGGGAAAGCAAATCATCATTTCGTGAGCTGGCATTTGGACATTGCAGAGATTTCCCTGACAAAAGCCTGCATTTTTGGAAACATACCAGAAAAGCTGCAAAGACACATCCAGTCTTTTGCTTGCTTTGACCTTTCTGTTAAGGGCAAAAAGAGAGTAGATTAAGCTTTAGTAACATGGAACAATTCTAGTATCCTACAACTCTGCCTTGTCATTTCAGGACTTTGTACATGCTTGCGTGTTTTTATACCTTCTACCTTTATACTTTCTGAAAATTCTTCAAGAACATGTAGGGCTGGTTTGAATCAGCATGTAAAATACAACTTATTTAGACTTTGCAACCAAATCTTTTGACCCAGGGGAAAACTGGGTTTGATTTTAACTTTTATTGAGAAGTTTAGGTCAATCCTTACTTTAACAAGACTTTCACTCACTCTTCTCCTGAGAGACCATGATTCCAGAGAATTCCCCGTGAAAGAAGATTGAAAAAAAGATCTGGAATGAGTGTAGCCAGGCATCTTCATTCCATCTTTGTGTATCTGTATACACTAGTGGTAATTTCAAAGTAAATCTTCATATCTAAACTTGAATGGAAGACATGGCAAGTGTTGAATCATCTATACAGGACCAAGAGTTCCGCATATATATCTTTCTGCCACAAAGTATGTCATCCCTACTTTTTCAGAGGCTTTAAATTTGCTCCTGAATACCAAGCCAGGCACATCACTTACTTTGGCCAGATCAATTTTCTCTTTTGCAAAGAGTAGTTCAGTCTTCCTCGGTCTTTCTAGTACTTCTGTCCCTATTATTACTGTGTCTAATCACAACTGTTGAGATGATTATCTGCATATGTCCCTGGT
Source organism: Sakesphorus luctuosus (assembly GCA_013396695.1). Taxonomy (NCBI): domain Eukaryota; kingdom Metazoa; phylum Chordata; class Aves; order Passeriformes; family Thamnophilidae; genus Sakesphorus; species Sakesphorus luctuosus. The sequence continues at coordinate 31,279 of VWZD01009180.1, forward strand.
GGAAAGGAGGTGTTATTCTTCCTATTTCACAGACTGGGAGAGAGATGCCACACAACTATGTGACTAATGCAAGGTCCCAAGGGAATTAATTGAGAGCACTGTCTAGAGAAAACTGCAGGAAACGTGAGTTTGGTACCATGTGCTGCCTTACTGAGTGCCTGATTCTGTAACATGACTCCCACTCCCTGGGATCTCATCTGAGATTTGTCAGTTTGTTTCCTACTTGCAATCTGGTGATAAACACCAGGCTCTGCCAGGCTAGTCTGTGATTTAACATAAGTACATCTTCTCAAAATTGCTGATTTGGTTGACTGGAGATTGTCTACATCTGCGTAATTTCAGGCAGAGTCAACATTTTCCCTCAGTTTCTTGATTTTTACTGACATCTGAGACTTTGGCCCATGGCTGTAGGAAGGAAACCTTGTACGCAGAATCCAGCTCTGTAAACAATTTTGTGCAAAGTCTGAAGGTGGAGATGGTGTCTTGTAGTTCAGGCCTGTTTCATTGCTAATCTCCTTGCTACGTAGTTAACCTCAACAGTAATTTTAGGCATATTGTACCTATCTTACAACTGTCCTGCTGGTAACATGCACAATTAATATGACACCTGGGAATGTAATACATGCTTCATGTCACAGAATTCAATTCATTTAGCCATTTTCTTCCCTGGATATATCTTGGATAAGGTCAGTGAATTTGCAGTGAAATTTCATTTGTCTGTGCACATACTGCTGCATTATCACAAGATCCCAATTAACAATGTCAGACACATTTTTCTCCTTTTCTTCTAATAGGAGAAGAAAACGCACAATAAGCTGATCTTTCACAATGCTTCTCAGCACACAGGCCTTGGCACAACCTAGGGAATACCCTTCTATTGCTAAAAATAATAGCTCTAAAGTCTTTGCCCAACTGTTAACTAAAATTTGTATAGCATGGTGGATAAATCATCTGCTTAGTACGTCTGAAGCATTATGTTCCAATCCTGTTAAAGTTGTAGTTATTCAATATTTCAATTAACTTTTTTCTGCTGATATGATTATATATAAATTAAATCTTGCTAATATTTCCAAAGCCATGATAGAGGAATATATTTGATCAGATATTTCTTTTCATGTGCATGAAAGGCCTGCTAGGGAAGAGAGCTGCAGAACTGTAGAGAGATCAGCTATCTCTAAATAGAAATTACTTTAAGGAAAGGGCTAGCTGTGAAGATGCTTGCAAGCATCTCACTCTGTTGTGTGATCCCATTTTTTTCCACCGTGCAAGCACTGTTGGGCCTCAGCAGAGGGAAAATTTTAAGAAGAGACAGAATCATACAGAAGTGGTGATACAGCAAGTTGCACTTCTCCTTTTTAGCTAGTCCTGTAGTGATATTCCTGTGTAGCAAAAGGAGATTTCATAGATGTTGGGAGCATTTCCCATGTGGTCCCATTTAAAACCTTAAATTTCAGTTCCTGTGGTTCTTTCAGTAAATAAAGGTTACATTAAGTCACCAGGCATTCCAAGGTCTAAACGAGGCAATTGAATTTTCATGGTGCAGAGCTGAATTCTGCCTCTCCTTTTTGTTGGAGGACAATTTTCCCTTCCAGCCCTTCTCCTGTGCTGTTTAAGGGAGTTCCTGCACCTCTTTGAAGTGTAAGTGAAGTGGGCTCTAATTCTATATTTTGAAACCAGGCTTTCTGTAATACAGGGAATCAAGCTTTGTTTTCTGTGAGCAACATAGACAGAATTGTGTTGAACTCAGCTCTGGCATTCTCCACATGCAGCCTTCTAGGACTGGGCAAGCTGGTCCTAATTCTGCCTTGTTTTACTCAACCATGAAAGCAGCTCACTTGTGTGTAGCTGGGTTGCTTAAATCTCTTGCTCCTTTCCTTTCCTTACTTTGCCCGTGTGCAGTGATTTGGATGCACCCCACAAATCCTGTATGAAATCACCAGCTTCCTCTTAATTTATTTTGTTTTCCTTGATGTCTTCCCCCTCCTGCCACAGTCCCTTTCAGTCAGTAATGGGGAGGTCGGGAGCAGAGGAAACTGTTCTAATGGATGGGCTGGAAGCCCTGGGGTGCAGGAGGTGCAGTGATGACTGACAGAAGGCCACCTTGGTGGCACCAAACACTAGTCCCTACCTTGCCTGCTAGGATAAGCAATAGCAGAGCTAAGATCTTGTATGTTTGGAATGGGGAGGGGGGTAGATAGTGCCCCCTGACAGGCACAGGCATTTGCTATGTGACCTGCCATTTGCTTTTACTCATTTGGATACAGAGATGCAGTCTGCAGTGTCGCTGCTGAGTGAAGAAAAACATTGTGGCTTTTTTAATCAAATCCTTTCAGGATCTGTCTTTTCCCTCTGTTTATCCTAGCTCTCTATTCTGCCTTGTTAAAATTTTTTCCCTCCTCTCTTCTTTATCTTACCTTTGTTCTCTCTTTATCTTCCTCCTGCTCTTCCCCTTCTTTATCCTCCTTTCTTATTTACTCTCTCAATGAGGGGAAGGTAGACTTTCCCTTTTCGGATCAGACCCCTTTGGCCCATCTATCCCTCCCTGTATCATGCAGCCCCAGAGCAGTACATGCTACAGCCCATCCTGCATGCTTCCAAGGAGAATCTGTGCACATGCCTAATTGTACAACACCATACAAGGACAGAGAAAGCATTTCTTTGCTTCCCTTTCCAGGCCCTGATGCCCTGAATTCCCCTTCACATTTGTTCAGCATAGCTTTCAATGTTGTTACTTCTAAAATTACCCGGTCGCAGTATCTAAGCTGACAGCTTCCTGTGGCTGTGGATCCCACAGGTTCTCCATCACAACAGGAGGCAGAGTTGCTTTTTTTTACCAAATCATCTGCTTAATTTAATCATCTCTTGGTCCCCTTAGTTTCCATGCCTGAACTTCTGTTGGTGGCCATAGCTTGCCCAATGTGTCATGCATTTCTGTGAATCAAATTCAGTTATGCCTTTTCAAAAGAGCTGCCTCACAAAGCTTTCACCTTCCTTGGGTTCTCTCCCTATTCAGCACCCTGTGGATTCAATGCTATGGATGGCTATCGTAGTTCAGGCCCTGGCCTTGTTGTCTGTAGTTGTGAGCTCTGCTCCAAATTTCCAGTGTGATCTTGTGTACAGCAGTGAATCTTTCCATGCCTTATTTTCCTGTCTATAAAGTGGGGAATTATGTTTTATTCTTTTTCCACTTCTGGCAGCTTTGTCCATCTAAGCTACTCCCGTTTCCAACAGTCTGTACCTGACCACATTTAGGTGAAGTGCAACAGGAAGTTCTCACTAGAAGCCTTCTGGCTGTTTCTAGAAAAGGAAAAGTAGATTTTGTGTTCCCCATGCTTCAGAACTCAAAGTGGAAGTTTTACTAGGTTTTATAAAAGGAAACGTCAGCATCCATGTTGACATCCAGGATTGCAGATCATCTGAAGATACTTTGTGTCTTTTTAAGAGGGTTGCCCTCTTCAGTGCCAAAGAGAGCCACCTTCATTGAAGAGTATCAACTACCAGCCATTCTCCTTTGCAAAGATTCATTGAACCTGTGTCTTGGTTTGAGGAGAAAAACCAAAAATGTTTACCCACAAGCGGGGGAGGGGGCCTCCTCCACAATAATCACGCCACTCTTTATCAAATTTAGAAGAAGGAACTTTAATACAAGAAGGATAACTGTTCTTAACTGCTATATATATATATATATATGTATATTTCTGTAAACAGACCAGAGCAAACCGCTTCCCCAACAAGGGAAAAACAACCAACCAAACAACCACTCAAACAAAAAGGTTATACTTATGGCAGTATCAGTGTTACAGTCCGGGGCAGCCTGCAGTCAGCAGTGAGGCGCAGTCCGGGCAGGTAAGTAGAAGCCAGCGGCGAGGC
>VWZD01009180.1:35274-77619 GCA_013396695.1 Sakesphorus luctuosus
CAAACTACAACAACCTGGCTGCTTGTGTCTTTTTCATGACTTGATGTAAAAAGGTTTTTTATTAAACCATACTTTATGTTAACTAGTTTGTAGCATTGGACCCAAAATGGATTGTTTGGTTTGGGATGTTTTAAACTTTCTCTTCCTGTAATTCCTGACAAAGTGACTATTTGGATGACGTGAGCTTTAGGAAAAGATTTTTAGCAGGCAGTGTCTTGCTAATGCTGCCCATTTGCAGGTGATACTGTTTTGACTTAAACCCAATCAAGCATATGTGGATATGGGCCTGAAGTCATATTAAACCTGGCCTAAATCACTGAAATTGAAGACTTTATAATAGGTAACTATTTTTAGGTAGTACATAGATGAAGCCAATAGTAACAACCCAGGTTATCTTTCAGAAACTCAATTCTCTCCTTTTTTTTTTTTCCCTCTATTTGTGAATTACGCCTTCAGTTTGCCTGTAGTTTGGATCCTGAATTGTCTCTGGAAGTGCAGGATGGTGCTTAGCACCCCTGGCTCCAGTCCATCTTATTTTAAAGTGCAGTTGTATTTTAAGTTCAATTCTGCTGCTTACCTCTCCCTCCACCATTCACACTCTTGGCACATTATTGCAGGATATGGAGTTGCAAAATTCCATTTGTGCAATGGGGTGCCAAGCATTGGATGGACGTGTGAGGGTGAAGTCAGTCATCTTGTAGCCCCAGCAACTGCCATTTAAGCATTTAGATGTTTAGCAACAAGGAGTTGAGTTTCTATGGGACTCATTTAGATATTGTCTTGCATAAGAGCCAAGTGACACAGTTGATTCATGCATGATGTATATGGTCCTCCTGCTTTGAGATCATGACTTCCCCCTGGCTGGTTACTGAGTCATATTTTGAGGTGACCGTAGCATTTTCTGGAAATTTAAATTCTTTTAGTACATAAAAATAAACATTGCCCTTCTTCGGACTGAGGGAAGCCTTCTGAATGTAAACTGCAGTAGTTAATACAGCTGAATATATAGCACCGGGCAATGCATAGTTCATGAAAATTTCATTGAGAAGGTATGAATTTTGCTTTCTTCAATAGGAGATGCATAACAAAAATGAAGAGGCATTGCACCCAAGAGCCAAATTTGGCCTTGTGTGAAGCAATGAAAATAAATTAAGTTTTATAGAGTTTTTATTCTATTGTCTAGAATGAAGTAGAGTATTGAGGTGTGAGGTCATAGGTGCAAATAAAACCGAGCATTGAAAAATGGGCAAATTTAGATCATGGAATTGTGGTGATGACATGTCATGTGTCTGGGATAAGAATCCAGAATGACATGCACAAGGGGAACCCTAGAATGGGAGATCATGGGATGCTGTAGGGAAAGGGGAAGCATTTAGGGAGCTTTGTTGTAAATTTAGGTCTTCCATGAAAAGTTGTAAATATTTTAATGCCTAGAAACTTCAGTGATAAATATTTTTTAATCCTTACATAGGAACTTCTGATTTTCTTGTGTGTGTGTGTTAACATAAATTAAATTTTGTACTTGGAAACTCTGGAGAAAATACAGTGATTTTTCCTACCTTTGTTTAAATGAACAACAACAGAAAATGCAGATGTGATGCCATGCGGGAACAATCAGCTGACCTTGAGTCTCTGAAATTGCCATTATCTAATTTTAATATTTTATATTAAAATATTTGAAGATAGGCCATGTGAGGAGGGTGACAAGGAGACATGTCTGCTGGAGTCTTGGGTGTAAGGGAGAATTTATATTAAGTGCCTTAGGATCGATCAAACCTTGTCCTCTGCCCTTACTTGTTGAGATGTAGGATGTTTGATCAGTTCCAGAAGAAGGTGACAAGAACCAGACTCTACCCCATTGGTCTGTTAGCATCTTTTATCAGTTTTACATTTGAAATATTGCAGCCTTACGTTTACAAGGGAGTGTTGGGGTTGGGAGAGAGAAGTTACATGACTCAGGAAGTTATCAGAATTAAAAACAAGAGCAAAAATGAAAGCCAACTGAAGTCATTAAAAATGAATTTATAGGAAGGCTGGGGAAAGTGAGATTAAAAAATATTATGATTTCTGTCACGACTGAGCTTAAGCTGGGCCATTAAAGATGCTATTGTCTGGCCCAGCTGTTTTAGAACAATTAACTGTTTGACAACAGGCAGAAGGATAAGTTTGCTACTGCTCCCTCTCTCCCAGACACTGTACAGAGGTCTGTGTGTGCCTCAGCACTCTCTCCCAATTCACCCCATGTGAACAAAACCCCAACCCTCTTCACTGAGAGAGGCAAAAGAGCCTGAAATCTCACCCCTGATGGAGTGCATGATGTAAGAAGGCTGGTATCGTCTGTCTGTCTGTCATCTTGATTTTTTTTGTTTTTCCCCCTCCTCTGTGACAGTTTTATGCCACACAAGTCTGGCAAGATCAGAAATGTGAGTTGGACACGTGGCTGTATGTGCTGTAACACCTACCACCACAACCACGCATCAGTTTCTTATAGTTGCCTTCTGCTCTACTCTTTCTTGGTGTGAATTAGGCTGTTGTTTCGAGCTGAGGAAATCTAAGGAAACATACTCCTGGAGAAGAATAAAAAACAGTGACTGATGTTGAGAAAATTCTTTTTTCTGTCTCCAGTGTTGTTTTTGGACATGCTCCTTATATATACCTCCAGTCCTTCTCTCTCCAGCTTCAGTTCCCAAGCATGGCCAGGAGGCTTCCTGGAAACAAAATGTAGTTGTAGATGTTTTTAAATATAATTCAATTTTGCATAGAGCCTGAATATGCAGAACCCATGGGACTGGTCCGTCCTTACTCCAGGAAAGTTTGTCACTTTATGTATCCAGAAAACAGGGTGGTTGGATTTTTTTCTTCCCCCTTCACTTCCAAATCAATAGTCTATCTTGGGACCTGGAAGTCAAGCTTGCTTCATAAATCATATGTATGCAAAAGAAAAGACACAGTAAAATGGTCATAGTTGTAAAAATAGTGTGTCTTTTAGCTTTGTTAAAATGTAGTGAATGGTCATGTTAATCTGCTGAGTATGTGGGATGGATGTAGAGAAGAAAAACCTCTGATAAAAGATATTCTACAGCTTTTACACTTTTCAGAATATTTTTGTGGCTGAGCTTCTCTAGGTAATTTCAGTCAACTAAGCTGGAGAATAACCATAATCTGTTTCTTAAGGTAAACAGGAAGTTCACACTTCAGTTTTTGTTTTCCACCTAAAATTAGTTCAGTAACAGGCCCATACCTGCAAGTGTTCAGTCTCATGTATTGTGTGCTGATTTCAGAGTCCAGGCTCATTCTGGGATGAAAGACTGCAATTTTCTCTGGCGGTGTTCTCTTTGCTATCCTCATTCTGGACTATCAGACAGATGATCTCTTTTATTTCCCATGGACTGTGTTTCTTGGGAGAGGGGTCTGCCCACTCACCCCAGCACTAGGAGAAGCAATCAGGGCTGCATAGGTTATTTGGAACCCCATTCTTGCCCATGTTCTCAGACAGAATTTACATTATGTCTGGGATGCTCCACTTCATTTCCTCACTAGTAGTGCACTATTTCTGAATCTTTTTTGCATGTGCATCATGCACATGACATTTTCAAAATCTTCCACAGTGTTAAGCCTGTTTTGTTTGATCAAGCTGCATTTCAGTGCGTATCTTGCCAAGGGGTCAGTAGCCACACTGGCTTTTTGGTCACCGACCCCACTGTTTTATGCTGTGGTTGCCTGGCAGCTAGGAGGGGAATTTCTCCTTTGACAAAGCTTGTGCCATTGTCACTTGTGTTAAATCAATCTCTCTGCTAACAGCTGACAGTATGGAGCCCCTGACACATGGCTCTGCTCCTAATTCCACTTACTAGAAAGCAGTAGTGATGCACACTAGGCAGCCAACTCATTACTGACTGTAACCATTGCAGCAGATAATTGTTGTTCCTTCCCTTTCACTTTGTATTTCTCCACTGCTGTTTGCTGTCCCCTTTCCTATCAACTCAGATGACCTGACTGCAACAAAATTCCATCCTGTTAATGTCTAATGAGCAGTTATAATGGTTATGGAGACACAGCATCCCATCCAGGCTTGGACATTGACAGGCAGTAAATAAATATTGCACTTTGTACTTCTGTCAGAGTGCTCACTGTGCTGTAGTCTTTGCTCTGCTTTCTGTAGCTGCTGGCACATGTATCTTGTTAGTCCTCCCTCTTGGTTCATGCACAGAAGAGAGGAGAGGGTCACCTTGGCTTTATAATGTTTTAGCATGGAACTTGCAAACTCTGCACGTTGTGGGGCAACTGGAATGTAATGTGACCTTGCAATGTAAAGCTGTTTGTAGGGTGGGGTCTTCTGCACATGGAAATTCTTTAAGGGTCTCTGTCTTGTTGCCTTTGAAGGGTTTTCACTTGGCTACCTCCTTTAGTTCATTTTAAAATGTCTTGCCCTGTCCTGTATGTAGAACCCAGTTAAAATCCCACATATTCTCTCCCAGAATGACTGAACAGCATTGGCTTGGGAACGTGGTGCTATAAATCTTCATTGCAAAGCAGTAAGAGCAGGGAGGCATTTGTAACTTTTTCAGTTCTTCATATGCATCTCTCTATTAGGTTTAAGTTTCCTCCTTACATCAGCTTTCACCTTTGCTGTGGTTTCATAAGCAAGGGATGTGGACAGTGCAGAGATATTTTACAAGGTAATAAGAGCACAAAATCTACTGCAGATGATTGATAATGAAGGGCTGATTCAGAGGTGCACCATCAGGCAAGAGCATGACTTTCTCCCACAGGCAAATTTGGGAAGTTGTTATATGCCCCTGTTACTGGTCACATGCACGTTCCCAGAAGAATGCCACATCACCTTGGAAGCCTCAATCAAACCTTAGAACGCTTGGCCATAAGATTTGCAGGCAGTCCTTTTACAACTTTTGTATAGCTACCTTCTATGTCTGATACAAGCCTCTGCAAAGTTAAAATTGGTATTGGGGTGAGATGACTCATTTTTGTAATAGAGATGGATGAGTTTTCAAATATGCATGTTTACTCCTTGCCCTACTTGTGAGCATCTGTGGGCACAGCTATTTATCCACCTGCACAAACATTTATGGTGTGTGGCCTCCCCTGACCTGTGCAGAGGCATGCTTCGTTTCCTCTTCTCTCAGCTGTTCAGGGAAGCACCTCCGAGTAATCCAGGACACATCACTCAAGCAGCTGTAACAGCTGCCAAGTCTGTAGCACCCTCAGCTGGTGCAACTGGCTGCCTCCCTTATTGTCCATTCCTTCATGTGATAGACAGCTTTGTAGGGATATAGCTTCCCAAAATGTTGGACCCACAGTTGAAAGTCCTTTCCAACCTTAACAATCCTATGAAAAGCAGCCCAGCCCTGAGTGTCACATCATAGCTATGAACCTGAAGCAACACTGACTTGCTTGAGGTATGCAGCATCCCACCTTCTAACTTGCAGCTAGAGCTTCTTGCCTTGGGTTTGTACACACAGAGATGTCAGTTGTTCTTTGGATTGACTGAAATTTTGGTGCAAAAATGTATGACTCAAAGCAAATGGGCTCCTGTGCATCCTTTTAAAGATGTCCCATAAAACAGACTTCTCAAAATCTGGCAGAGCCAGATCCTTGCACCTGGTGGGCCTCAGCAAAGATTTGTGTGATCTGGCCATGTAGGTCTATGCAGCTACTGAGTCACCCAAACCCTGTGAACCATTTTGTACATATGTATGCCTGTAATCATCTAATATAGCTCTATGTATAGCAAATTTTGTATGTGTTTTCATTCTCTCTCTCGCCATGCAGCAGCTATTATTTTTCCAAATTGCAACTTTCAATATTTCCCTCACATTGCCTCCTTCAACTTTGACCCAGTGCATCCCTTGCATTTTCAGACACCTTCCTGAGCAAAGTTTGCTGTGCCAGACCCTTTGCACAGGATGGCTAGGGAATAGTCTTGAGATCCTATGTTGCAACTCACAGGATCAGATTTCTTTGCTGAGGGAACCCAAGCTTTCAGAAGGGAAAGCCCTTTTGTCCTGTATGGATTCCTGAGGTTGTGCCTTGCTCTCTGCCATTTATGTGCTCTATAGTTTTTGAGAGGCCTGACCATTTCAAGCTGCTTGTGGCTCTGAAAACAGTTTTATTTAAATGCTTCATGCAGGCTGGTGTTTCAAAATAAGAGAATAATCAAGGTGGAAAGGAAGGAAGAGAGGGAGGATATAAAATATTCATATACTTTAAAAAAATAATACAGTCATCTCAGGAGTCCTGTGGTAATAGAGGGAGCAAAACATTTCATGGCCAGTTCAGTGAACTTTTCTGCACAGGTTCCTCTCTGAGAGCTTGGTCCAGGAACAGTGATGATACTTGGGAACAGGCAGATGATTGCAGGGAAAATAGGGAAAAAGAGTAGGAAGGCAGAAAAACGTCAGCAGGAGTGCTATTTTGCCTTCCTAAACACACAGTTTGGGGAGGGCTTGCGTTCTTTGTGCGTCATGTTTGGGTTTGTGAAGGGGAAAAGGGAGAAATTATTTGGAGAAGATGAATTATTTTTGTTTTGCACTGACAGTTTTGTTTTGGAAAACTTCCTTAAAAACAAAAGGAACTTTGCAAAGAAAAGGCTTTTTTTTCATGTAGGTCAAATAAAATCTTTCAGCCGATCTGAAAAGATTGTTTTCTAAAATAAAACAAACAAGCAAGCAAAAATTAAATGATAGGTCTTGAGTCTTCCTGGAAACAAATATTTTCAATTTATCATTTTGACTAGTGGACAGAAAAATTGTGCCCAGTGCTGAAGAAAAGGTGTGTCAGAGGCAGATGAGAAAAGAGAAAAATGTGGTTGCGATTGATAGAAAGGCTGAAGCTGCTGATACCCAGCCAAGGGGAGAAAGGAGGGGGCTTGTCATCCTTTGCAGTACTATTTGGATGCATAAATGAGACCCGAACCTTTAGGAGAAAAGAGGTTGGGAGTGTGCCAGTGCTGCCAGCCCTAGGAATGGTGTGCAGGGGGGGCAGCATGATGGGGCTCAGTTGACTTCTTTGCTTTGAATGGCACACTGCTTTGCCTGTGGTCTCCACTGCCAGTGGCATTGCTGAGGGCATCCGTGCCTGTGAGTGCTGGAACAGGAGATAGAGGAATAATTAGTTTGCTGCAGCAATCTCCATGCCCACTGATCTGTGGGGAGCAGAGCCATCCAAGAGGCACAGCCAGATGGTGAGCTTTAATGTGCCCATATTTATAGATGTCTTCATTAGGTGACATCCATGCGAAAGTTGAATGATCTGTGCCTTTTGGGGCTTGTTTTGGATCAGTGTGGCATGATGATATAGGTGGGCTTTGAACTGAAGGCGTGAAGCACAGGTGTGGGGATGCAGTACTGTTTACCATACAGTTTGAGAAGATACACAACGTGAAAGCAGAAAACACTGAGAAAAAGGGGAGAGAAGTTCAAGGATGGAGGTGAAGTTAAGACAAAATAAGCTGCAGACTTCTACCTATGTCCAATAATACCTATGGTCCATTTTCTGTCTCCCCATCCTGCTTGCAGGTCTCCTGTGCTATCTAAGCTCATACTAGCCCCATGCTCACCATCCTGTCCTGCTCACACTGCCATTCTTTGGACTCAAAGCTTAGTGCTGTCTCTGGCTGCTTCTTAGCATGTCCCATTCCCAGCCCACGCAAGAACACACACGTATGTGCATATGAAAGCCTTCCTGCTACTGGCTACAGGATATCTGACTTGTATAAGAAACCCGGCTGATGGTTGGCACTGGAGTGATGTTCTTTTTGAGGGGACAGAGCCAAGAACAAGACTGTTTGTGCTCAGACTCCATCCCACATCTACTGTCACTCGTGCTGCAGCTCTTTCCATGCTTTTCCATACTCTTTCATCTGCACTTGTGTGTCATATTCAGTCTGCACAATCCTCTAGTCCTGCTTCCTGGAAGAAGTGTGTACAAGATGGCAATCTAAGTCTGCAAATTGTTGTTCTGATTATTACCAAGGCCATCTTTCTCTAGTGTAGTATTTCCCAGGGGTTAAGTGCTGTCATTATTATTGTAGGAGAAGTAAGAAGCATTCTCTGCTTTTATCAACTGTGCCTTTGTCAGAGCCAGATACTTTTCCAACACAGACGAATTTTCAGAATATCACCATGTATGTTAGAGTAAAGCACGTGAAGGCTTTTGAACCTCATATTCCATAGAGAGATGCTGCCCAAAAAAGGGCAATTGTATAGACAAAGCTGTCTCCAAAGGGCCATAAGGACTAACTCAAGTGAACGGAGTGTTTTGGATAATAATGGCCCTGCCACAAAAAACCCAGAGTGGAGCACTGGATGAATAGGTGGAAGGGCTGCTGGCCAGGATTCTCGGAGGCCGGGTCTGGTGGTACTTCAGCAATGCAGGCTGGATAGATTAGACAGGCATCCTGGGAGCCAGCAAGCCCTGCAGAGTTCATCTGCATCTGGCAGCCTCAGTAAATAATTGCCTTTCAGCTGATTAGATCTCTTGGACCACTTTTCATTTCTAGAAGACCTATTACATGCCTATGGAGCTTTTTGCACTTATATTAAGTCTGGGTTTTCGTTAGCAGCCCCTGAAAGTAATTTCTGAAAAAAAGAACAGGTGGATCTATGACAGCACAACTGCAGAGACAGATTTTGGCTTGGATCATAGAACAGCTTGGGGTGGAAGTGACCTTAAAGATCATCTAGTTCCAAGCCCCCCACCATGGGTAGGGGTGCCACCCCCACTACATCAGTTTGCTCAATGCCCCATGCAACCCTGACTGCAAGTGGGCTTTGCTCTCACTTTGCAAGGGTCCTACAGCACATTCTGCTTTTTGTGTGACTATACTACTTACTGTTCTCTGTATGCCTTGGGTGGCTGCCAAAACAAAAGTGTACTGCAATTTGGTGAGTGTGATGGCTCATCTGGAAGGTAGTGCACAACTTTTTATGCTGGAAGTATCCAACAGGCTGCCATTAGTTCTGGTCTGATGTATGACTTTACTGCAGTCCTGGGAGAGGTCCCTGTGTAGTAGCAGTAGGCTTGCAGCTGATAACAGTAACGCTAAGCTCTACACAGACTCTGGAGATTGTGGTACAGAGAGGGTCCTTTACTGATACAGCTGAGCAGCCCTGGGGTTAATGCAGTGGGAAGCACAGATCAGTCTTGGAGTTGTGGATGGTCATCAGGGAAGGGGAAGAAGAAAACTGTACCCTTCCCATTTGTGGGGGAAGGAACAGGGGATCTACTGCTGTTGATCTCTCAATTTCATTTGTTAATAATAAAGAGTCTTTGAATCCTCCATAGTTTCAGGAGAGCAGAGCTCTCATCTATCATTCTCAATCTCCTTCTACCAGCTGCTGGCCAGAACAGTTAAGAATTTTGCTGTCTTCCTCAGCCCACACTGCAGAGATGAGATCCTGGAAGCACACCTGAAAATTCTGGGATTTCTCTGCTATTGAGTAAGCCCCAGAGGTAAAGTTCCTCTGTAGTAACCTGGAGCAAGTGAAAACATAAAATCCCCCTTTGTGTGAGGTTGTGGCAGAGCCACAAGGTGCTAAGACAGATTTAAACAGGTCAGTGCTGGGTTTTGCAAACATTTTGTAGTAATTGCAAGTCTGCTGCATGCTGAGATCATGCATTTCCAGTGAAGGATGATTGAATACAAGGGCTCAAAAGGAAGAGTTCTTCCCTTTCCAGCCTCCTGCAGGGTGTTACTGGCCAGACGAGCATTGCAGTACTGTTTTCCACTTATATTTGAAGCATCAGCACCGTCTGCTGCTGCAGACTAGAAATTGTAAAGCGAAACCAATCTCTGGTCACTTGTTAAGAGAAACTCATTGATTTAATTGTGCAACCTCATAAATGCCAATAGTTTCTCTCTTCCAGGACCTGTAGATATGCTCCATGTTAGGTGCTGCAGTCCTGCTAATGAAGTGGTATTAAACTTGTACCTGCGTGTAGGTGCATTGACCCAGATTTATCAAGCTGTTACACTTAATGCTTAAATTGCACTTGATTGGCCCAGCAGTCTGATCTGGTCTGGCAAATACAATATTCTCGACAAGGTTCCTAAAAGGAATTCCCTAGCTGATCACACATTTCTTTGCACTATTATAGATCTTCCCCTATCTATTTCTTCTCACTCATTTCTACTTACTATCTAGGGAAGCTATCTGCAGCACTTGTTCACATGTAAAATTACCCTTTTCCTCTCTGCTCTAAGTCTCTACTGTTAAAAGAACAAATGTTTGATTTTTTTCCCCCTCTAGCTAGAAACATCTTTTTGCAAACAAAAGCATTAGTCGGTTTTTTCTTTTCCCCCCAATTTTCTGCCAGAGAGAGAAGCAACTGGGAGTTTTCCAATGATACAAGTTCTCATTAGTGAATATCATTTTGTTGAAATCAAAACTCTTTGCAGAAACTTACCGGTTTCAGCAAACTTAGTGCCCTTTATCATACAAGGACTGCCAGAAACCAGCTCATGAAGTGAGCTGTTCAGAAGTACAGTTTTTGGAGCACCATGGTCTCAGAGAACGCTGCTCTGGAATAGTTTTCAAGGGTGTCAGGGCTAATCAATTCCCAGGAATGGATTTGAGAAGGGAGCAGACAAAACTGTTAAAATTCTATAGACAGAGCAAAGGCAAAGCTGCAGAAGTTCTGAACCTACAGTGGGGCTTGTTGTCTGAAGAGGCCTTGCTGTGCATTCATTTTCCACATCCTTCCTGCTCAGCAGCAAATATCCTAAATTTCTCAGCAGGCAAATTCTCCAAAATTTCCTAGAGATTTCCACAAACCAGAAATCTTTGTTTACCTGGTTTGGTTAAGACTCTGCTTGTGTTTGTTTTGTTTCTCTAAAGCATTAAATAGTTTTGTACCCTTGAGGGCAAACTCTAAGTGATAAACCCTGCTTCTTTGTTAGTGTGACCATGGATACCATCTAGCATCTATTTTATTCAGAAGCTCCTCACAATCCTGGGTTAACATTTACAAATCCTTTACACAGATGTGAGATTTTTCTTATGGAGCTTAAGAATGTTATGTTATCCCTAAGGACATGGCACAGGCAGGATTTGCTCTCACTCAAAACTAACCAGTGAAATGATGCATTCCCCCTCACCAGTTTGGGGCCAGGAGTTATACACAACTCTCAGTAGAAAAGGAATTTATCTCCAGCACCTGAGCTAAGGAAGCAGCAGTAGCAATAGGATGCTCTCTGGTATGTAAACTGGGCAGAAAAGAGAGTCACTTTGTATTCACCCTGGCTCCAAAATGTAGAAAGCTGTGTACTGTGTAAATAGCTGATCTATACCTTTCATTTGGGTAAGATAAGCATATCCAAAGGTGTTTTCTGTATGTAACTAGGACAAGACTTTAAAATCAAATGGGGTTTTTTTGTGCTTTTGTGGGACAAATTTCAGGGACTTGTCCAACCTTCTGTTGCCAAATGCCACCTGGCTCAGTTAGTATGACTTACGTAGTTGTGGTTTTCCTCCCCAGGTTGGTTTACTAACCCTCTGACAGCCTGGCACCAGCCCCTGAAACATCCAAAGGGGCAGAGCTCTTGCTGAGAACAGCGTTTGTACTTCAGAGGTGCATGAAGCTCCAGTTCAGGGTACCCACCCATGGGTCAGGTAGAGCAGGCTGATGCTACTGTCAGCATTTCACAGGGCATTTGGCATATGGCAAGTGGGGAGAGCTTGATGCTTGCAATCTTTCCCTGAAATTGGCCTCATCAGATTTTAAAGAAAAAACTCTTCAGCTGAATGGGGACAGAAACGTGCCATATTCCAGTGGCAATGTACTCTGTTTCCCTGTTTTTCCTTTTTTCTTCTTATCAGCCATAGGCAGGATATATGCCAATTCTCTTACAGGCAGAGACACTCAGATATTTTTCAAACCAGCTGAATGTGACTGAGAAAGAAAACAAATCCTAACTATGATTCTATTTTAAAATCTGTGAGAATCTGTTTTAAAACAAGGGGAAAAGCAGAAAGTTAAGGAAGAGAGAATCAAATATTTATGTACTTCAAAAGCAAAGCAATATAATTTCAGTGACACTGTTGCTAAACGACTGTTCATCCCCCATCTTGATTGACAGATAAAACAGGTTTGTGTCATTCTGAAGTGGCTCCTCATCCGTGTAACATCTCCCTTGCAGTCAGGGCTCTGGCAGCAACCTTCATAGGTCTCCGTAGGGAAGGAGGGAGGAAGATTACAGGGATGCAAAAATATCAGCCATTAATTCAATTGTTTCCTCAGCTTGTTCTCCTATTTTTACTGATGGTATTTGTTATGTATTCTGCTGCTAGAACAACTGTATATGAGTTCTGTTAGCTCAGTTCAAAGAAACCCAAATTCTAGTTGCTTACAAACAGGGAGATGGTAGGGAGCCTTAAGAAGGTGGGAACCTGGGGTTTGTAATGTAAACATTAGTTTGTGATAGTCCTTTTCAAGCTGTCTGCTGCCCTGTAATCCTGGAAATGCTCACAGCGGTCGGTTTACCTGGGTGCAAGGTAGCAGCCCCACAGGGACTCTGACAAATGCATCCTGATCGCAGTGTAGTGTCATGCTGAAAGGGGACAAGGATGGGCCAACAAAAGGCTGTTTTCTCCATGGGATATCGCTTGCAAGAGCTCTCTATCAGTCTGGGAATTTTGAACAAACTTTTACTACCTGCTCATTCTCTGCATAAACTGTTGGCTGAGGGGATGCATTGATTTAAGAGCAGTACACTTAAGGTTTTCTGCAGAGGTGTTATTGGCCCCTCTTCTGACAGAAATGGATTGGGCTGGAGTGATCCCAGCAATGAGTGTGCATGTGCAGAGCTGGGAGTGTCAAAAAAGGGAAAAACAAAAAAAGGAGGAGAATAAATTATGCTAAGGGAAGTAAGTAGTCATATTTGATACCTACTTGAAAATATAAGTGGAAAGACCACAACCTTATCCTGGGCATTTGGGGAGAGGGTAGCCTTTAACAGTACCAAAAATACTAAAAAGTTAAATGTTTTTCTGGACATGTTAGGCATTATCTACCAGCTGGAAGAATCTAACCTGATGTCCCAAATGGCTCAGTCCCAGCATTTTACTGGCTTTCTTATCAAATCTGATTAGGGAACATAGGGAGGGATCTTTCCACCACATCATACATGATGTATCTAAGTTATATGTGGTGCAAGCAGCTTCAGCTCTTCCACTTCACTTGCCTGAAACACATTCAGCATTTCCTTTCATTTTAGCTTGGCTACTGCAAGCTGCTCTTCCCTTCACACAGCAGCACTGATAATCCTTCATTCTGTTTCCTGTCCTCTCACCACTTGGGGGATGGCTATGCCTGCAGCAGTTCTAGGGTTAATTAGCATGGTGTTAGTATGGGTAACGAGCAACATGAAAGCAGAGCAGCGTAGGCTGTAGAGTAAATGTGGCATCTCTGCTAGATTAAATCCTGGGCTGGTAAGCCTCCTTACATGCACCTGCATTTATTACGAACTCTGTCAATGTACCTGCAGTCTTCTTCTTTCCCCTGGGGCCGAGGAAGAGCAGCTCTGCTGCCTCATTCAAAGGCTGCCACTCTTGAGACTGCATTTCCATGGGTAGTGGGATTATGGTGGCCCTGCATGCAGAGCTATGGCTTCAGCACTCTGAGATAGAGTGCCCCAGTGATTTTGAGGCAGTAATGTCAGAGCAAAGGTGGACAATGAGGAGGGCAGCTCTTGGGGTGATTTGCACTGCTATTCCTTGAGATCCTTGATGCAACGTCCTTCTTCACTGCTGGGGAAGCCCCTAAATTAACACTCCTGTGATTTTCTTGTAGAACTATATCTATTGTTTGAATATCTCAGTCACTTCTGTGGCACTCACACTGTTTTATTCCTTTTTTCCTCATTGTTCTCCTTTTTTTTCATTGTGATGGGGTTTGCAGAACAGCTATTAACATTAGAGCTTTTAAGTGACAGCTCTGTTTTCTCTACTACAGACTCCATCTCTGCATTGTTCTCCTAAACTGTTGGATGAATGTGCCAGGGCACTTTGTTACAGAAGGCTTTCCTGCTTATTGTATCTCTTTTGGAAGGACTGTAGTGGAAAGTGTAATGCTGTGAACAAGGGTAAATATATACACACTGAATGGAACTGAACCTCTTGGTCCTTTGTGCAGCTTAGAGTTTGTGCACGTCCCTACATGCTCAGAAATGAGCATTAAGCATCTTTAGAGGCATATTTTCCTTCTTATCTCTCCAAGTCTGCTCAGCTCTTTAAGATGGTCTGGAGATACCTTTAAGGGAAAAAAAAATCAAGTCTTTTAAATCACCAATGGCTGATCTCTGGAGAGGAGAGTGATTAATACGTAGTGATACAAAATGTTGGGATATTCATGAAGTTCTCATTTCTATAGCTTTTCTTTCTACATAAATCACCTAGGGGAAAAAAAGTCATATCTTGAAACAACACTGATGGCAAACTACCTCCTCTGGGATAGATGGATGGATGGATGGATGGATGGATGGCCACAGCTTAGTGGCACAGAGCAAGCTGGATAGTGCTGTGAGAATGGAAGATGTCTGGGGCAGGATTTTTAGGACACTGATCAAATCTTTCAGAGGGCATCATGCAGAATGTGCCCGTTCCTAGCAGAGAGACACAAGCTCTGTCCTTTTCAAAGGTTAGCAGCACAGACCATGTTGTGGATTTAAACCTCCTGTTAAGGCTTGCTCATCATAGAAATGACCTTATCACTGTCTATAACAACCTGAAGGGAAGTTCTAGCCAGGTGGGGGTTGGTCTCTTCTCCCAGGCACTCAGCAATAGGACAAGGGGGCACGGGCTCAAGCTCTGCCAGGGGAAATTTAAGTTGGATATCAGAAAAAAATTCTTTCCAGAGAGAGTAATCAGGCATTGGAATGGGCTGCCCAGAGAGGTGGTGGATTCACCGTCCCTGGAGGTTTTTAAACTGAGATTGGATGTGGCACTGAGTGCCATGATCTGGTAAAGGGACTGGGGTTGGACCAAGGGTTGGACTTGATGATCTCAGAGGTCTTTTCCAACCCAATTGATTCTATAATCATATTCTGCATAAGTAGAAGGGAATCACTTATCTTCAGAGAGGGAGAACAATCTCACAATAGTAGTAATTCAATCCCACTAGTTCTCTATTCACCTCGAGCTACAAAGTAGAGGTGATGATTAGAAAATATCAATAGAAAATTTTCCTGTTGGGAAACATTGTATCAGCAATATCAGTTACTTTTGTCATCCACTCAAGTTGATGCTGACAAAATTCAGATTGAAACAGAATAAGGGAGGAGTCTTGGTTGTTTGTTTTCATCTGTGAAGATGGAACACTTAAATTAGCCTAAATAAGTTTGGGGTTTTTATCTTTTCTTTTAGCATGGTGCCATAGGGAGGATTTTGAGGTTTTTAAATACAGCATAAAATCCCACAAAACAAAGCTTTTCCCTACAAGTTTTACTTGAACACACCTAGACTCCTGTGCCACCTGGTTCATCTATAGGTTTTTTAGCTAAGCTGTTTTCAGCTGAATCTCCTTGTTAGCCTTCTGCTCTGCTGTCTTCTTGTTTCTTAAGTGCTGGCACAGGCTCCTCTTCAAGGCATGTTTGCTTAAAACTTGGCTTGGATTCCTCTTCTCCCTTCCCTCGCAGTGATCTTCTGGGTCTTTTCCCCCATCATCATGTCATGGTGCTTACTTACTTGAAACTTATTGGTCAGCTTCACCACTTTAGGTAGTGATTTTCTACCTGAGGATTGTTATACACTTGGCAAGCATCAATTAAATGCAATCGTTGACAGAGGTGTTACAATCTGCGTTTTACAGCGGGGGGTGTGGCAATGTGCTTAGAGCAGAGGAAGGGGGAAGAACAAAATACCAAGAGGTGTGCAATCTGTCCAAGGTCAAATGGTGACAGTCGGGAGATGCTTTAATTCTGTATTTTCCTCCATCTGTGCAGGCTTTTCCCTCTGTTTTGGTACGTGCTGAGGACATGAGTTTTGGTGGGTCAGTCCTCCAACTTTGAAGATTCAGATCCAGCAATGCAACTGAGGCTATGCTTTGTCCATCTGGGATACTTGCACTTGGCGTAGGTATGTGATAGTGTGGTGCTGGTCCAGGCACTGGGAGTGAGAGGTTTATCTTGTACATCAGGCACAGAGGGAGGGATCTGCTTAGAAGGACATGAGCAAGAGAGAGGCTAGTGCTTCCTTCCTGAGAAAGGCAGTGTCCTGATTGCTTGGGCTCATTGGAGGACCATACAGGACAATCTCAAATTTAGCCCCATTGTTTGAAGCGTCCTGACTTTTCTTATTTCTTCACTAGCAGGTGTCATCACTGCAGTGCGAGTGCTGCTCTTTTTTTCTCTTCGCCAGTTGGTTTATGCTTTCTCCTAGTAAAACTTCTCAGAGCAGAGGAGAAGAAGCTGTATTGTAGTGAATTTCTATATCTGGATGGCAAAGAGCAATTCAGGGAATGGAGCAGGACACGTAATGTGGCTTGAGGGAGGAAGAGGATGTATGCGATGGAGTGGATGTCCAATACCTGCTGCAAGATTTGCCAGAACCTATTGCTTTGCACTGGAGCAGGCTACCAGATCTTGCATTCCTCATAAAGCAGGATAGGAGAATAAACTGTGCTTGTCCTCTTCTGAGCACTTTTTGGCTTCGTTAAGAGCTGATTGGAGAACTTTTTTAATCAATACCCTACCACCCTCCTTCTCCAATCCAGTTTCCAGGCAAAGAGATTCCATCCCTCCCCGCCCCCCCCNCTGTTTCTCTTTCCCTGAATTTCTCAAATGACCCTTCTCCCTGTTGCAAGTGGCTCGGAAACAAATGTAGGAATCCCCCTGCTGCCACTCAGCGATTCTCAACTGCAAAGGTCAATCTCCTCTGTTTTGAAGGATGGTGTCAGCTCTGGAGTGGGCAGAAGTTCAGTGTCTGGCCTCCCTGTTGACACATTTAAAGATTTCACTCACATGTCTCTCTTCCTGAAATACTTTTAACACAGCCTTTTGAAAAAGCTGCAGTCATGAAGCAGTGCCCCTGCTGCTCTCTGCTTCAGCTTGTTACCAAACCAACAAGCATTATTAGCCGACAGTCCCCTGTAACCTTGCAGTGTTCTTAAGAATTGCACGTTTTTCCTATGCACTTTGAAGCTCTTTAATCTTTTCTAGCAAAAAGGGAGACATGATGATGGAAATAGGTTTGTTAAAATAATAATCCTGGGGCTGAAAAAACCCAAACAAACTTAACTTACCTGATCCAGACTCAAAGAGGCACCACCCTCTGAGTTTGTTGATGGCTGTATCTGTACAAAAGATATATTTTTTTGGAGCTGGCCAAAGATTGTTTTGTTCTTTACACTGTTGATGAATTTATGTTGGTTTTCATTTGTTTTGTTTTCAGAAGAGTTATTAAAAAAAAAAAGATTTCTTTTCCTTTCCCATGATTAAAACCTTCTATTCAGATTTTTGTTTTCAGCAAAATAGAGGCCTCCCTCCTTCCAAAATACTTTCTTTGGAAGTGAGGAATGAAAATTATCTTGTACATAGTGATGATGCAGTAGATTATGTAAGCTGGAGTATGATTCTAGACTGCTAGGCATTTGATTTTTCAATTTAAACACAGATATGTTCTTTGAAACACATCAGATCAGTCAGTCTCCAATTTCATTGAAAAATAGTTTCAACAAGAAAAATCTTTTGAGGGGAAAAAAATAAATTAATTAACTGCATTTACATTTTTTTATCTACAGTCCTTTAGAAACATAATTATTTCAATAAAGCAGCAAAAAGAGGATGCCTTTGCAGCCATGGATATAAATTTGGAACAGAGACTTGAATTAATTTTTTTTGTCTTGAAAATTACCAGATAAGTTTGAGAACTTTTCTTCCTTTGACCCTGCTCAGAGCAAAATGTCTTCAAAGTTATCAGGGACTTTAATGTCCTACCCAGTAACAGACCTGGGGAGCTGCGGAGCATGGAAGGTGGAAAGAAAACAGAGATGCCTCAGATCTAAAACAAAACTTGGCAAAATTATTCATGTGTTGAAGGGGATACTGATTTTAGCTTCTTTCTGCCTCAGTTTTCCTGTCTGTAAAATACAGTTGATAATTACAACCCAAATGATTCTACTGGTTCTATAATTAATTTAATATTGTAGCTTCTTTTTACAAAACACATACAGGAGGATTTTGGATTTTTCAAATGTTATTTCCTACTTGCAGTTATTCAAAGCAAATGACTCAAAACTGAGCCATTTCTCCAAGCAATTCTTGGGCTCTAAGTTTACTTCCAAGATATTCTTTCTGAGTTTCTTGGACTTGGGGAAGAGTGCAATGTAGGTAGATGTCAATATGTCCCAGGTACAAATTCATATTGTTCCTGTTGTTTGTTGTGGAGTTCTAGCTTTTGGAGTTTTTATTGGTTTTTGCTTCCCTGCCTTCCCCTGCCCCTCCACCTTCCCACCCTCCCATTCCCTGTGTTTCAAGACCTGTAATTTTCACTTCCTTAGAGGAACATTTTTCTTCCAGCTGGCTTTTTATGTGGTTACACATTTGCTTTATACATTTTTGCATTAAGACATTCTGAATTTCAATTAGGCACTAAGGTATCTCTTTTTGTCTTGATGACTGTTCCTGCCAGGAAATAAATTGTCCTAGACACCAAACAGAACGGACTGATTCATGAGTTGCCAACATGTTATTGTCTGACCTGTGACTGTCAAATGAATCCATTATTTTGGGTGCCCTCGGGACACCGGTCAGCATGCACACAGAAGGGAATTACTTGTGTGATGGAAAGCAAACTGGCTTCCACCCTGAAAGTCGACCTACTTGCTAGAGCTTTCCCTGTTTTCTTTAGCTGCTTAATTAAAATACATAAATAGATTAAAAATGCATAGTTTAACATTTGCATTATTACCCCAAACACAGAGAGGCATGGTCTTAGAGAGCTGCTGCTCCTGTTCTCTGCTGGGATCTGCTCATGTGCCTTTCATAACCAAATCTCTTGTGTACAACTTTGCAGTTCATTTCCTGCAAGCCCTTTGTGACAGTAAAATTTGACTGCTTGAAATTCTGTGGGAAATGACAGCACAAGGGTGCCACTGAAATGAATCAATTCATACAGTCAGTCAGAGGATTATTTGTGGAGAGTTTTCTCTGTCTTACTTGCTCACCTCTCATGAAGGTATTTACTGCACCTATGTCCCAAGGGTGTGATGAGACTTAATTTAATAAAAGCTTGTGAAGTACTTTGGAGAGGAAAAGACGTAAGTGCTGTACGTTGTTATTTCATTTTAATGTGCCTCTGAGCTTCACTGTTCTGTCTGGGCTCTTGGATGGGAGAGCTAGAAAGCCTGTCCCCTGCGTTTCCAAATCTGAAGGAATAGCTTATTTTCAGTATAACAACCATTTCCAGGATATTATCTTGGCATGGCCTCCTTGAACCAGCTTGATCTTGTTTGAAAAAAAAAAACAGTGGAAATACAGGACTATCAAAGCCTCATGCAAACACTGAAGGAGGAGCTCTAAAATGCATAAGCCTTCTCAACCAGCATTTTACAAGCATGGCTATGTTGCACAGTAGACCAATATCACATGAAGATGCTGTCATGTGGGGAAGGGCTTGCTCAGTCTTAGAAGCGAGGTAGTGCTGTGAAGCAAGGCACTGTACCTGAGCTGATAAACTCTGAGAGCAGCAGGGCTTCCTTGAGCACAGGCCTGTCCTAACTCAGTAATTCTTGGACATCACAGCTAGCTCAGGTGGTGCTGGGAATGGCATTTGTACCAGACACTGTGAGTGTGTCCTTGGCGCCCTGCAAGGCAGAGAATTGTTCTGTCTGGTATCATGGTTTGACATCTGTCCCCTTCCAGGATGCTGTATCCTGCCTTCTGTGATAGTCTACCATTACCTGCATGCAACTTTTGCCAAGTTGTTCTGTGGTGTTACATATTTCTTGGAGCACACAATGCATAAAAACTCATTCCTGTTTCAGAAAAAGAGAGGATTTGAGGCATAAATCTCTTTTTTTTGGTCACAAGGAAGCTGGAAATGAGCCAGAGATTCCCTTGACTCCTAGAATGAGTTTCAGCTCCAGATTAAAATGTCTAAATTTAGGGGTCTTCTTGTAAGTATCTAGATGTGAGTTGGTGTCTAAATACCCATTATAGCTCATAGAGATTCTGTGCAGTCAACTGAGGCTAGGAACTTAATTCAACTCATCCTAGAGCAGACATCTCCTGATCAGCTGAATTAACCTTTTGACTTCGCTGCCTGTAAGGACTGAGTATCCATTAACTCTGGTGGGAGGTTAGACCACATGGTACTCACCCATGGGAGATTCAATCTCAGACTGAATTCCACCTCAGCCAGCACCCTCTAACTTGGTGGCTGTGTCCACAGCATCGCTAAATGCTGTGGAGAGGGGAATTTAAGGATATAGGAGATAATTCCAAAGTGGAGCTTCTAGCCAGGCCATCAGACTAGGGGCAAGGGAGTCATGGAGGATCGTCTCCCATATGAGCTAGACAGGACATATTGTTCTCTATAAAATAAGACTATACATGTGTGTCTCATACTGTAGCAAAGCAAGATAAGTCCCAGATTTGCATCTGACACCCACAAAGAGGAAAAAATAGGAGGGTGGAAAAAAAGAGGAAAATGAAAAAAGGAAGCAAATAGACATATACAGGCAGAGGATTTGTGTTTCAGCTGTAAAACAATTTGTCCCTTCTTTCTCGCCCACCCTTCTCTCTGCCCTCTTTTGACACTCACTGGAGAAATCACAGCTTGTTTAAGGCTATTGACAGACTTTTGTCTTCTGCTTGGTAAACTTGTTTTCTATACTACCCTATGGGGGCTGTAGGGCCCAGCAAGGAAAAGACTGAAGTGTCACTTCTATACCTCCTTGAGCAAGCATTTGGAACGAGGACCTCGCCCAGCTATCTGGATACCTTCTAAGTGAGAATGCCATGGCAAGAGTTCTAGTGGCCAGCTCACTTGGAAAAAAAGAGGAAAAGAAAGGAAAGTAGGGAAGAGGGAGAGGGCAAGGCAGAATTAGATACTTTTCATGCATTTATTTATCCTGTGCTTGAGCTGATTTTTGCAATATAGAAAATGCATTTAGAAGGTTGCAGAAGTGCAGAATTTTGTGTGAAATGGATATGTAGTAAAATATGCTGCTTTTTAAGCAGACTGCAAAATGCCATGGCAAATTACTTTGCTTTCAGGCTACATTTGTATTTCCAGGGTCCAGTGGTTAATGCTGGAGCTTGGTTAACGATGGTCCCACATAGATTTCTCTTACCAGCCCTTCTGTTGTGAAAGTGCTACATGATTCCCTTTATCTCAGAAGGGTTTCCAAAACACACCTTCTGCCTTCTGAACGCCTTTCTCCAGCTAGTAATTATAGCCTCTTTCTTTTTGCAACAATTTCTTAAGGACACTCATGATCTGATGGAGTTGTTTACTGAGACTTCAAGAGCTGTAAGCTCTAGCTAAGGAGATGTGGAATGGAAAAGAGGGAAAAGAACTTTTAGTAGCTCTCATAAGCAGTACAGGCAATAAGCTTAGACATGAAAACAGGAAAAGAGATGGTGAAAGAGTTGGGGTGGTAAGCAGTGAGCAGTAGAATAGAGTTTTTCTCTTTAGGTGTTGCTTCAAGTCTCCCTTCAAAACTCAAGCACTAGTATGTCAAATATGTCTGCTACACATTTTCTTTTTAAATGAAAGCAAAAAGCTGCAACACTTCCATCAAAAATAGTAGAAAAAATAATAAAAATCTGAACACAGTAAGCAAACGAGTACCAAGCTCAATGCCTGCTTGTAACTTTCTCAGACAGTTCCCTCTGGGCTGACATTTTTCATGCTTGAAGTAAAGAAGCATGTATATAAAATACATGTGCACAGTGCTACTGTAAATGGGAAGTTTTGTCAGAATTTCAGCAATAGAGTTTTCTGTAGTTTTGGTTGTGCTAGTTTTTCATTTTTTGAACCAGGCAAATAGTTTTCAGTTCTTTCTGTTGTACTGAGATGACGTGAAATTCTCATTTAATTGTCAGTGTGCTTCTGAACATATGCTCTCACCGAGTCTTGCTTAGAGGGATTTGGGGTCTGTTTCTGACTAACCAAAAATACAGACACTTTTAAAGGATACAGTTGGTGCCAGCATATGCAGAACAGGGTTCCCTCCACTCACGCGTCTGTTGCTCACACACTCACACAAACACACGTCGTCTCAGCTAAGGTCCTTTGAAAGCCAGGACAGGTTGCAGTTCCCTGGAAATGTTTTACTAGAAAAATCAAGAGCTTGAAAGCAAGCATTTGGAGCACCTCTACTACATGATTTGGAATCAATCATTCTGCACAATGACCTCTGAGTAATTTTGAAATCTTTGTGGGAGCAAATGCATTCCAAGAGGAGGGGCTGTCTCTGAGCAGTAACATTTTTATTGGTAGCAATCTTACGACTAAAATAGAGGGGTAGAAGTACAGGGGCTAAGCATACCATCTT
Source organism: Sakesphorus luctuosus (assembly GCA_013396695.1). Lineage (NCBI taxonomy): Eukaryota > Metazoa > Chordata > Aves > Passeriformes > Thamnophilidae > Sakesphorus > Sakesphorus luctuosus. Next base: position 57,790 of record VWZD01009180.1, read on the forward strand.
CTCAGGGTCAGAAGCAATAAGCAGTAATATACCAGAGTTTTCATGCTATCTTTCCTCATAAGTACGATGCTTAAGGCTTTCATACTATGTAGCCCAAACGTTCTTATGGCTACCAAGATGACTGAGTTTCTGATTTTGCTTCCCTGCAATTTTAATATATTGTTTTATTCTTTAATCCCCTCTAAGACTCTTTAAGCTCTTTGAGCCATTGAAATAATCTTTCTTTCTGGCATTCCTCTCTCTCTGTTGCCTCCCTATTAGTCTTCCATGCTTTACACTCCATCCGCCCAACCAGGAGTTGCAGTCCGATAGCCTTGCTTATTTTCCCTATATTTCAGGAAAGGATTTGATTGATTGCACTAAGGCAGGTTTTGAAATGGATATTTCAACAACTCTGATGCTGGTTGTCACAACACTAAAGTACGGTTGCATGCACGTTGTACCTATCTCCCAAGTGTAACTGGAAAAAGAAAATACATATTGAATAATGAAATCAAATAGAAATGCATTTAAAGTAATAACAAAACCTGAGTAAACATCCTCAGTGTGTCATTTTCCTTAAAGGAAGGTTTTTGCAATTTAACTACATGAACATGTATATAAATAATAGTATGAGAAGAGACAGTGTTATTTTCTTTTGGTTAATGCACACTATCTGGTCTGCTGTTAGTAATCTGAATTCATTCACACCTCCGTGGCCACTGTGATTTTGTGTAGTACCACAAGGTATATACCTATATTTTAAGATTCCTTTATCTATTGCTGGTATCTTAGATTTTACAAAGTAAGAGTACTGTGTAAATCTCCAGCATTTTCCCTGGTTAATGCTCTTGGTGGGAAGGTTTACAATGTGCATTTCGCAAGGTGTGCACAATAAAGGTGGGCACAGTGCTTTCACTTTTCACTCCCTTGAAGCAGAATTCAGGACAGTCACTCCTAAGCTTTACTGCTGTCTGTGCAAAGGTATCCTCCCTATGCTTCTCATGTTGACATCTCTGATGATCCTGTCTTAATTCTGAGACTGGTCCTTTCCACAAGCAGGCTGAGCTTCCTGGCAGTTTTAACAGCAGTAAGTCCTGCTTTACTAGGTTTCTTTTTTGATCTGGGGTCTTTTGAAACTTTTTAGGGAAAAAATGATGGCAGATTCTAGACCCCCAAAGCAGACTTAAAAGAAGGACAGTAGTTCCTATGCAAGCATGGAGAAGGCTACTGGAAATGACTGCCTCCCAGGAGCCAGTGGCAAAAGGAGGGTGTATGCTAATGATGCTTTCACCAGGGAGGCAGTCTGGGCTAGGAGAGGAGCCTTAGCTGGACTAACCAAGTTCCTGGACTTCCTCCCAGCCCCAGGTTTTGCAGATGCTGTACCAGGGCAGCAAGGCAGGACAAAGCTATGACAGCTCACTGCCAGGGCTGAGTGCTGAAAAATGTCAAAAGCCCCTGACTGTTCTAAGTGGAGGCTCCGTTGTTTTCCTGTTGCTACTTAGCTTTCCATACTTTTTCTGATTTGTTTATGTTTGGGCACACCTGTAGTTTCTGTGTAAGCAGTAGAGAACAGCTGGGGCTGCTCTATTAGAGTTGCAAACGCTGCAGGGAAATAACTGATTTCAAATGACAATTCTTTTTCCATTACAATAACAATAATAAAAAAATCAAACAAAGAAAAAACCCAATCAAACAAAAGCAACCTCCCTTTAAAAAAAAAAAAAACAACCACAAAACAACCAAACAAAACACACTAGGAATTTTCTAAACCTGATACATCTTTGCATTCTCTTCCTTATTCCTCTTCAGTGCTCAGATGAAGTAACAATGTTAGTTAAAGATTCAAAGCCTGTGATGTTCCTGGTTTTGCCATGGACTTTGTCCTTTTTTGAGAAGACAGGGCTGCCATTTTAACAGTAACACCTTGTGCTTCCTTGATGTGAACAAAACCATGCAGAGCTCTGGATTTTTTTTTTTTGCTTCTCTTTAAGGCAGCACACGTATTTATCTGGTTTTAGATAGTCCTTCGGAGGATTACCTGTCACACTTTTAAACAGTGCAAAGTAAAGGTCTGAGGGAATTGCCAACTGCAGCAATTCAAAGCCAGAATGAGAAGGGGTCTGCCACCATATTAGATGCATGGGTACATAATTGGTTGCTGTAGCAATTAGCATAGCTCCTGCAAATATAACTGGATACTTAAAATCATGAATTTGCAAGCATCCTCAATGTCCTCTGCTGTTCAGTTATTCAGAGGGAGAAGGTTTCTTTGAGACCTCCTCTGCACCACCAGGTTGTCAAAACCCAGCTTCCTTGTGGATTTTGAAATATGTATAATTTCTATTTCTGACCCTTATTTATTTCTTTAGAAAGAGGAAAGAGGGATCATCATTCATTCTTTTTTTGTAATTTGATGCTATTTGTTTATTGACTTATTTATAAAGCACCTCTGGCATGTGTGGCACTTTACAGGCAAATAATGTTGACAGGTCCTTCCCTTCTGTAGGCTGAGTACTCTGTTGTGCCTGTTTCATACTGGCTTGCCTGGCTGCAGCACCGTTATGCACCGACTCAGCTGGGACATTGCCTCAGGGAGGCACAGAGGATTTGGGGACCTTAGTACAGAAGTATGAGCAAGCAGCAAAAGAGGAAGGATTGATCCTTCCGAGGTCAGCACTGAAAGGAATAGCAGAGCCCTTCAGCTTCTGAGATTTAGGAGTACTTCCTCCAGCTCTACCATTCAAATTACACTACTTTGAAGAGAAGCTGATGGCATGGTTGTGACCTCCAGTTCCTCTACCCCTAATACTTTTGGACACCCTGGAAGCTGGTTATAGTGTTGTGAAGGTGCAGCTGAGAGATCACATCACTGTATTCTTAATGTATCTACTTTACCTTCTCTTCCTACCTGTTTGCTTGCCTTTCTCACTGGGTTAGCTAACACTTAACCTTACTGTTCTTGTCATCCACACCATTAAAAGTGAGCTTTTCTCACCCCAAAGAAGTTGAATGTAAAGGTTTTGATGCCATGATGTTTCATTTTGGCGAATGTCTTTAGTTTTCCATTGATAACAGGCCAAGCCACCATCAGTGCATAACAGCATTGAGGAAAAGAGATGGCAAGGAGAGCAAGAAAAGTGCTGCCTTAATGGGGTTGGGAGCCACTGACAATCTCCAGAGTGTAATGTGTTGGATCCACACCTCATCACTTCCCAAAAAAAACAGAGAAAGGAGGAAAAGGGCTGAGGAGCCAAGGCACTGTCTGTGCTAACTTGTCTTTGCTTTCCTCCCCCCCTTTCCAATCTGCCTTCAATCTTTAATGGAGAAACTTACAGCTCCAGAACTAATACTTTCCCACATTGCATTAATCCTAATTGACTTGGATATAAGTTCCCTCTCCTACTATCTTCAGCATGGCATTTCCATCTGCCCCTTGGGAACCCACAGTCGCCTCTGCTCGCTGACTCTTGCTGGCAACTTTTGCACAGGAAATGCCAGTGGGATGCATGGAGTGGAGCTGCAAGGACACAGCCAGTGACCTTGCTGGAGAGCTTAGGACACAAACCATGAGAAGTTGCTGTGTTAGAGGTTGGGTTAGCTATATGCTCTCAGAGGATCTGGGATTGTGAATTGATTGGGTCAGCATCCCCTTCCATCTGGGAGTTGGAGATGCTTACAATGCCCTACAGGGGCTTTTTGTGAGTATGGATGTTAATCGGGGCTTAGAAGGGAGTGGCACCGTGCAGTAAAAAATTAGTTTGTATGTTGAGACTGAACTAGCCAGAGCTACAGCACAAAAGTGCAAGAAGTGTTGTGGCTGATTTCCACTGTGTCTTCATAGTGACGTCAGTTAGTCCTGGCATCTTGCCTTCCTCCTGTCTGCCCCTTTACTCTCCAGGCAACTTCTGACTTTTTTCTAATTCTCACCACCCCTCCTTTTCTCTGTTTCTGTGGATGTCTGTGATCCATTCTGTTTCATCTCCTTTCCTATCATTAATGTAGCTACTATTAATCTTTTCTTTTTTTTTTGCAAATGGGGAAACTGAGGCAAAAATCAATGAAATTGACTCAGAATTGCTCAGAATCATTGGGCAAGCTGAAACTCCTGCAACCCATGTCCTAAGCCCCACATCTGGCAGCAAACCTGATCAGTGCTGGTTTTCCATATCGTTCCAGTGGTTGATCTTGGCAAGACAGTGATATTACCTTTGTTATTTTTCCACTCCACCCAGACTTTTGAAGTCATAATGGTGCCTGACACACACATGGCAGATACTGTGAGAAGCAGAGAAAGACACTGGAGGGAATTTACATGGAGAGAAGAGAAAAGGAAATTACGTGAAATGAGATTGATACATGGAAAGGCACAAAGATAAGAGTGTAATGAAAAAGGGAAAAGGAGGGGATTGGTTGCGGGGAAGAGGGGTGCCCAGTGAGGGCAGCTACAGCTCATGATGGGGAAAGGGGTGCTACAGCCACATACTTCAGCTTTGTTTGTGCATCAAGTGGGAGAACGCTGTTTATATGTGTGTGCATTGAGAGGGGTTGTAACTTCAGGGGGATTATGTGCAGCCTAAATTTCTTCAGACACTGGAGAAGCCATTGCCTGTACGCTCTTTTCTGTATCTGCAGATCTGTGCAGGGTTTTTTTGCCACTATGCTGGGATTTGATCAGACAGAGAACACATGGGAGAAGAGAGGGATTATTGCAAGAGCCTTTCGTGCCTCTCTTCTTCCGCTCCAATTGTTTTTTTATTCTGAGTACTGTATCGTTCCCACCAGTGGCTCTCATTTCTGTCTTGTTTGGCAGCATCTTTCTTGGATCATCCTAGTCCAAGCACTTCTCTTTTTGGGTAGCCCCTCCAAAAAAGATGTACCCTGGTTGTCAAGTGTCCTATCTACCCTGCCAGGCCAGTATATTGGTTTTCAGCTTTGCTCCACTGTGAATTCAGCTGGCAGAAATGGACATTGGAGACATCTCTTGTCTTTTCCTATTCCCCAGACCACTGCAGTTATGGAAAAAAGACAGAGACTTTTATTCTTTCTTGTAATTAGTTAATTAGCCTCTAAAGACTCCTGACTTTCTCCTTTCCAAATAGCCCTCACCATATTTTTATATGCCCAGCTGCTTTCCTGGGATTCCCCCACTGCCTGCAGCAATGGCTGGCCTCAGCTGGAGGTCGACAGATGGGAGAGTGAAAATGTGATCCATGCAAGGCCCTGGCTTCCAGATGAGTTCTAAGAATTTAGTCTTCATCACAAAAGATGTTCATGCAGCTTAGATATGGGTTAACTACCCTTATCTATTGGAAGTGGCTAGAGGCTCAATTTGTTTCATGCTCTTCATTGAGCAATACTAATAGCAGTGTAATTTATGTAGGAGGAAGCAGATGCTGTGTAAGTCAGAGGACCTTGCAAAGATCCTTAACACACTTGGGTTGTTTTCTAAGAGCTAAACTATCATGGGAACTTTGAGGTTATCCCACAAATGTAGAAATGTCAAATCTTAATCCTGTATTCTGCTGCAAGGGATCGTGATGCACAGTGAGGAACTATGAGCATTCTTTGAACAGAACCATACAAATCCTTTTCCTCTCCTGCCCTTCTGCTTTCTTCTCATCTATCAAATTCAGCTATGTTTCCTGTTATTTACACCCCAAAAATCTATCCCTTTGTTTTCAGGAGTCACATGAGAATTCATTGTCAACTGAGAATAGATAACAAAAGGGGTTGTTTGTTGAGGAGCTGTCCTGCCTGGTGCGTTGTTATTGTTTTTGGGGTATTTTATCTGCTGAAGTCTGAATTACACTACAGGAAACATTTTTGCTTGGAGGCCCCTCACAGTGCTTTGGAGAGGCCAGAGAGTGCAGCAAATCTGCTGTGATTTGCAGAGTACGACTGAGTCCAAATGAGCCCAAGGTTTACCCTACTTGTAGGACAACACCAGCACCTTGCTAGCTGATGAACTGACTTGAAAAAAAACTTGAGAAAGCAGACAGATTTCTGGCAGTAAGACTATTTTATCAGGAGAATATGTGACAAAGTGTTCACTTGCAGAAGCCCCGCAGGAGAAAGGGCATTGCCCAGGGTGCCATGTCAGCAGAGGAGCTTGGAAACAGGGAGATGTGCTCCTATTCACCTTAATAAGCTACACTCTCCTTCCAAACCTGGATATGAAAAGGAGAGATGTTTGTTACAAACACTTTTTTCCCCAGACTAGGGACAGGCCCAGCTTATTATTCTGTGTTTTAACTACTATACCACTCTGGCAAAACAAATGAAGAAAGAAATCTGATAGTCCCTAAGTAATCATTATCTGGTTGTCACGTCCCTCTGAAGACTTTAAATGTCGTTTTCCTCTCTCCAGCTTCTCTATCATGCCAGCACTGCAGTTTCTGAACTCTCTTATAGCTCCAGTAAATATTGATCATGGTATATGAAAGCCAGGTTTTCCTCATCACTATTTTTAACCTCAGAAAGCCACTCGTGCCTGCCAGCTACTGGGAGAAGAGAGTCAGAGCCACCACACCTTTGTGTGAGTTTTGTGGGTGGCATTATTGTGTCCAATCCCCCTACAAGCTCACATACACTACTTTGCAACGGGAGAAATGGATTTTTTTTTTAATTAACACTGTGCATGAATGGGTTAGGAGGTCAAGTATGTAAGACTTGAGTGAGGTAGTACCTTTGTTGCCAGAAATTAGCAGAGGATATAAGTCTGTGGGGAGAAACCCCAGAGAAATTGGCAGCTTTGTGCTTCAGAGACACTGGTTTGACAGAGAACAGGGGTAAAGGCCCTCGAATGTCTTTGCTGTGATTGGGAAGTGGAGGAAACAGAGCTGGGGAGAAGGGCTGTTGTGGACACTGAGTGTGGAGCTGTAGTTGCCTTCAGAGCTCTGCAGCCAAGCGGGGCACGTGGCCTGGGCAGCCAGGCTTGCTGCTGCTGTCCCAAAAGTGGCACAGTTCATTAAGCCAGGTGGTCACTCTGGCATGCTCCCACCAGCCTGTTTTGGGAAGGCAGGCCATGCTGCTACAGCTTGGATCGCTTCCCCTGGGGCCAAGTCGCTAACAGAGCATGGGAATGATGGGCTTTTCAGGCAGATGCAAAGGGGCAGTGGGGTTGCAGTGTTGATGGAGGGGCCCTACCCAGGTGGGTCTCTCAGTGTGCTGGGGAAGTGAATGTGAGCACAGGGACAAATCTTTGATGAATCTGTGAAATCAAAAATGTTTCTGAATGAGTAATACTAGGGAATGGGGGCCTGGTTGCTACTATTAAATTTTCTGAGCGTGTTCACAGTTTGAACTGCATCAATCAGGTTGGCAGGGGGTGTGGGAGACACAGGGACATGCATACCCCTGTTAAAAATGCTGAGCTTTTGGTATATCATAGTTACAAATACATTACTAAAGTAAACCATCCACCTTTTTTTACAGATAAATATCTGTTGTATGTAGCAGCCTTTCATGTCGAAGAACCTACATGCCCTTTGTATTTAGATCACAAGTAAATTATTTGAGTGTATGCAACATCATCCTGAGGGGACGTTTATTCACATCTCTAAACCATCACAGAACTGAAAACAATTAGGCATGATTGGTTGTCTTAATTGAGGAAAAGCTGAAGGGACTATCATAACAGGTAGTGTACTGACAGAGCTCTGTGGGGTCCTTGGGATAAACTGTGGGGTAAAACTGAGGGGCCAAGGCAAAGCAGGTGTGGGAGCCACAAGATGTGTGGGGGCTGCAGGGCAAGAGACAGTGACTGAGGATTTGTGAGAGTGTATGGGGAATAAACTGCTTTGGTGTTGTGTCAAAGGAATGGGAGGTTGCACTGATTTGCTTGGAGGGGAAATGGGCATGGATCTTAACTGCTCTATGTTTAATCCTCAATTTATACTATAAACCTGACTAAAATCTGAGAAAGAATCCTATTACCAGGTAATATATGCATATGCATATTTAATAAGCGAGTCTGGACTCTCCAATGTAAAGTGAAAGCCCTGACAAATATACAGCCTGGATGACAGCAGGCAAAGCCTCTCCTTGTCCTGGAAGCTCTCTGAAGGAACCTTCACAAGCCCAAGCAGTGCTACTATCTATGTTACATGTTTTGTCGTGACCCTCTGCTGCACTGTGTTGTTTTCCATGTAACAAGCACAAAACTGCCCAGCTTCTATCTAGATGATTTCTGTGTGAAAAAGAACAAATACAAACATTCTAGAGTAAAAGGCAGGTGCAAATTGCCCACAGATGTGGGTTTTGGCTTAAATATTTGCAGAGTCATGCCCTCTGACCCTGCTCCATAAGCTGATTCAAGCCAGCCTTGCCGTGGCCAGCGATGTGGGTTCCCACCTGCACTAGGGCTGGGACCCACACTTACCAGTTCTAGTTCTGCAGGTGCTCTGCCCTATCAAGGCCAAGGGCAAGCCATGAATATTTTATCAGGAGCTGAGGTGTGCATGCCTGAGTGGAAATGCAGTTATGTGGGCAACAGTAAATGAGTTTTTTCTCTTAGGTAAAAGACGAAATGTTTCCTAAGTTCTTGAAAGTAAGTTCAAAGTTGTGGAGTAGATAATGTTCAGGTGAGCTTTCCCTGTGCTAATCCTCAGAGAGAAAAGGCTTTGTTTTTCCAACTGCCAGCTTTTTAAAGATGATGGTGGAGGAGGTTAGGTTCAGCCCTGGCAGATAAAGTGCATCCCCTATGGATGTACCCCAGGTGTTGTTTTTCTAAGATTGCTGCTTTCGGTTTTCCTTTCTGTCATGAATGCCTGTTAATTTGCCTTGGATGTGTGAGGTACCGAAGGCTGCTGACATTTCACACTCATCTTCAGGAAATATCTGCTGCAGTGTTTTGGTCAGGACTCAGGTATCTCACTGGGACACTGCAGGGAAAAGGACAGGACTGCTGCTGGTGCTGGCCACTTGTCAATCTCAGAGGCATTAAAACAGGCAAATGCAGTCTAGTGTGAGGCAGCACAGGGCAAGGAAAAGGGTGGATTTGCATCCCTGTGGGATTGGGGATGTCTGTCTGTACATGGGTGTTGTAAGCATCATGCAAGTGTGCTTGCCAGAAGTGTGTCCACCTGGTGTTTTGCCTTGTTGTCCATGATTCTGGTACCTGGGTGCTTTTTAAAAACAGGAGGTTTGGGGCATTTGCTGCTTTGTGAGGCTGCTCTTATTTATGTGCTTCCCTTGGCCACAGTCATGCATTTGCATGGGGGATAAAACAAACAGAAATGTGTGCTGGGCACACATGTTTGATGCAGTAATTTGGTACTCACAACCACTGGTCACATTCAGAGAGTAGGCGAGGAAGGGCGGAGAAGTGATGGAGGTCAGCTTCCACCACCCATACCCACATTAAGAATCAGCTTCTTTTAAAACACTTGCTGCTAATGGGACTGCTGTGGGACTGCTCTGTACCAGCAAAGGTGCCAGAACAGGGTCAGCATTAATATGTAAGTGACCTCCTGAATTAATGTTTACAGTAAGGAGCTGCAGGGGGGCTGATCTCTATTTCTTTTGAAGAAAAGCACAGAGAAGATAGGGAATGGCGAGGGCCACAGCAGAGATGCTCATTAAATAGAAGGCTTTCTTAGGCACTGCTTTCATTTTCGGCTTATTTGCAGCATAAGGATTAGTTTTAATTGTGAGGTTTTGCAGAATGGAAGTGCTTAATAGGCAGAAGGGGGTTTGTATGTGTGTACAACTTGGAACAGGAGGGAGGACAGCACAGTGTGCAGAGACTGCAGCACATGGAGAGTGATAGGCAGAAGTGGCCAACATGAGTGTGATGCTGAGCATGCACAGAAGGCAGGGTTTTGTATCAGTATAGGAAGGCAGGGAGAACAAATCATGGAGTCTGAGGATTGCAGAGGGGTAATCAGGAGCTGAGATTGGCATGAGGGGACCAGAAGGATTGCAGGGAACAGATGTGCTCTGTGAATTGAAAGGTATAAAATGCGGAAAATGTTTGATCGTATACTCTGGGGGCAGTGGGGTAAAGTGGGTAAAGCAGACAGAAAATATTGTTAGCATTGGTCTTTTTTTGGAAGGCCCTTTTGAAATAAATAAAGCACATTTACAGGGATTCAGTAAATTTTTCCCCCTCTTGCATATGTATTTGTGCATGCCCATTCTGTGGGTTGCTCCCATTTCCACTGTTATCTGGGGACAGTGAAGTTACAACTTGTCACACAGCACATCAGTGCTTGAGTAGCAAAGGGGAATCAGGTCTCCCAACTTCTAATTCTATCTGATAGGTCTTGGGCAAAACTGCTTTCTATGAGGATCTTGCCACACCCCTCAGGAAGACTGGCCTCAGTCTCCTTCATTTCTAAATTATTACCTCTACCTATCTAAATTCTTCTTTTCCCCACTGCTCAGCCCCCTCACAGACAGTATCCTGGGAGGTGAGTCACAGCATCAGCAGTCACTGTTAGAATGAGGTGAGGGAGCCTGGGATTCTGCTGCCACTCTGTCAGTGGAGAAAGAGAAATTCCCAAGGCCAGGAACCTAAAATAGAAGCAGCCAAAATAGGCCAGGAGACTGCACTGCCCAGCCCTTGCAATCCTCTGTTCTGCACCTTTACTATCACCTTTCACTGCTTTGCAAAAATACAGCTAGCAAAGCAGGGACAGCAGCAACAGCAAGAATAAATGCTATGGCTTTCTGCCTGACTTTACTGCAAAATACCATTGCATGCTGTACACATGAAGTCAACACACACAATAAGTTGCGTTCCCATCTGCTGCAAATGACTGGGGGGAAAAAAATACAGATGAACTGTACCTGTCTGTATATGTTTGAATTTGGTCTGAAGAGAGACAGCTGGAGACAAGTGTGTCCTATGCAAAGCTGATACAATTGCTTATCACTAATGTGCCTAACATTTTCCATCATCCAGTGTAATTTTCCATTCCTTATCAGTTTGGCAAACTGCATCTGTTTGATTTGAAGTAGTTTCTGCTGAGTATTAGCCAAGGGCTGAATATTTGTGAAAATTTCAGCTAAAAAGTCCAGAGATTAGGAAAACATATGTTGTCTTGCTCATTAAAAACAAAAGGTTTATGTTTCTGTTTTGAATGAAAGTTCAGCATTCATGCAGTCTGGAGGAGAGATTGGAATTTGGCAGGTAAAGTAACAATGGTGTCAGGGATTTACCTTTTGCAATCTCAGTTCATACCTACCTAGATGTGGCCAAATTGCATCTTGTGAAAAATCTCAGTCCATACATTCTCAGCAGAGACTTGTTAGAGTTTGGCCACTAAATCTTCCATCTGCATCAGTCATGCTCCATCCAGTCTTGCCAACTGCTGAATTATTTGTAATTCTCATACCATTTGGTGTTTTACTTAACTTTTTGGTTTCTGGATAAAAGAGAATTTCTGCTTCCTGTTGAAATAATTTTGTAGTCCTCAAAGATGCACAGGCAAGCAGGGAAGTGTTCTCTCAAAAAGCACATCCCATTCCCCACTGAGCATTTATTTCACATTTTGTGACACCTGTTGTGTTTATAAGGCTAATTGTGTGCTTCTGATGGTGTTGATGGTGTACAGACACAGGCATGAGCTGACCTATTAATTCAAGACACAAAAGTTTTGGATAGACTGTACTTATTTGCAATATAAGGTGTTTTGTGTAATGCGTTCTTTACAGTTTACTTTTATTTTAATATTCATGCCTGTGTGGAGGGGCTGAAGTAAGGCTGGCCAATGGACTGGGTGTGAAATTTTTGAGTTAGTGAGACGGACTCTGCAAAAGCCATGTCATTTGCTTTATGATACGTAGACAGATTTTCAAATTGATGTATTCAAGTGTATAAGATATAACTTTAGGCAGTTGTGAGTGGGAACTAACCCAGATAAGCCTCTTGGCATTTTTCCAGGGGGTACAAATAATTTGAAAAACTTTTAATTGCTTGTTTAATGAACAGAGAGGAAAGACACGTGGTATCTGAAAATTCTATCTCTAGGCTGCCCTTGGTGAGGTCTAGCACGAGGTTGGAAACAGATGGTCACACATCTGAAATGTAGAAAATTGTTAGATTTAATTTGGGGAGCTGGAGAGAGGGATGAGGCAGAGCTAACTCATGGATCTGTTTGCCAGACAGTGCCAGGCCACAAAACTTTCATGGTTTCTGAGGAAATGTACTGGGGTTGGAGACAAAGGATGAGCAATACTAGGCATACCTTTTCCACTAAATTGCTGTTCCCCTTCTTGTGCCTTTCACAATGTCTATTATTTACCAAGACTTCTCCTTGCCATCCCCAAAGGCATCATCCCTGCAAGAGCAGGAGCAGGCAGTTTAAGGCTAAGTACTGCTTGCAGAGCCAACAGGAGGGTTTTGCTCTTCTCCACATGGTTACACTGCCCTTTTCAGTACTCCTACTCACTGCTCAGCCAGCAACCTCTTCTTTCTCCTCTCCCCCATCCAAAATGCTCATTCCTGACCTCCTGTGCTAACAAGTAAGTGTGTAATGCAGCTTACAATACCTGCGTGGGGGCTGGATTTAGGGCCCATGGTCAAACTTTGCTGCTGTGCCTGTAATACTGGGGTTAGTGTTCGACTCGGCCAATAGGGATTTTATTTAAAGCTGCAGTTTGTTTTCTATTCAACACAAGTTTATTTCCTCTTGGGAACCTCTCCCAAAATAGTGAGGTATTTGCTGTGTTTCCCATGCCATGGAGCCTGTTCTGATTTTTACATACGTTACTCTTTTAGAAAGGTAGCACTGAGCCTCTCTTGAAAAGCTGCTTCTGCAAACCTGTTTTAGGAAGAGTGTAGGTGAGCTAGTCTAAGCAGAAGTGGTTGGGCACTACCTTGCTGGTAGAGTTCATGAGAAAAGCAGCTGTCTTGTTTCTTTGTCCAACTCAGCTTCAAAAAATATGACCTCATGAGTGAAACAGAGCAGTCCAACACTTACAAACATGTTTACATCATTAACTTTCCTTTAGATTCTTTTAGGGATGCCAGGTGAGTCACAGCTGTCAGAGGTCACCTCTAATCTTAGCTTCCATACCTCTGTGCCTGTTTCTCCTCTTCCAAAGAATAAAAAGGACCTTGAGACTTCAAGGCATATGTTATAAAGGAAATCAGTTATGGTTGTGAAATAAAACCTTTTGTGCTCCCTTCATATTTGAAGGGTTTGGGGAGATATTGGGTGAGTTTGGGTTCCCTACATGGATAGGAAATTGAGAGGCTATAGCCCCATTGTGGCTGGAGCAGCAGACTTGGATGAGGCTGTCATTGGGTCTTTGTTATGCATGGGGAAATAGTGGGAAGTCATACTCTACATCTAGAGAACGATCCACTCTCCTGGCATTGGTGCAGAAAATTCTTTTACAAACTTTACTAAATATCTTTGTCCTCTTTGTGAGTCTCCAGGGTCATCTTGGACAGTGTGCTGCTCGGCAGCTTTTTAAGGAGTGCTATCAAACATGACTATTTTGGAGGGACATAGTCTTACAATGGCTTTAAAAAACAGTTCTGATTGTTTTGATTAAAAAGGAAAATGAATTCCCTGTTTTCCTGTAGTGCTCCATTGTTCACCATTCAGTACTCTACAGGCATTTGAGATAGATGAGTGTTAGGCAGGCTGGAGCTGTTTTGGTCATTAACTTAAAACTGATAATGGAAATTCATTCATTGCTGGAGACCCATTCTCCATAAGGGTTGTGATGTTCACGGCCCTGGGCTGGTATTCCAACCAAACCCTGCTCTCATTACCTCTTTGCGTAGCCTGTGGAGGAAGTCTGCTCCAGCCCGACGTTAAGATTTTTTTCAGTATACCATTACTAAATTAATTTGGGCTCACTGTGATTCCAAACTCCTTCTTCAGGAGATGCTGGTTCTTAAATAAACAATTATGTATGTAGGCTCCTGTGTTTTGGTTTAGCCACAGCACCATTGAGACTGATACCTCAGCTGATTTCCGTAATTCTCAAAGTGCCATTGTTGGAAAAGGATTCACACTTTAACTACATGAAAGTAAATTCAGGCTCCTTTAAGAAATGGCAGAGGATTGAGGTAAACATCTTTTTTAATTAGTACAAAGTTTTACTACCTGTCATCAAATACACCTTCTTCACTTATTGTTCCCAGCTATGGGATATTAAGAAAACACAGTTAATATTCAGTTATGCAATGATCATTAAGATTATGGAGAGCTGTTGAAGGGAAATGGATTGTGAAATGATCATGTTCTCTTGTTTAAGTCTGATAGTTAATAGTTGGGAGGGAAGAGGAAAAAATCCTTTGTTTTTCTTGTCAGCACAGATATTTTATAATTCCAGGTAACCAGAGACAAAGCAAAAGCTACTTTTAGGGATCCTAGAGAACCCATTATCTTAGAAAAGCTGAACAATTTCCTTGTAATTAGATTATAAAAAACCCTATTGTTATACCTGTGGCCTTCTCTTAACTTAGGAATTCCATATTGGATCTTCTCCAGTATCTGTTAGCTGATTATAGCATGCCCACAGTAGAATGCATACACCTCTTAAAGCAAGAATATTAAAAGTCAGAGCAGTCTAAACACTCCATTTCCTATTGTTTGTAATCCCTAGAAATCTTCCAAGCATCCTAGATAGTGCTTTTAACTCCTGGGACAGACAGCCTGCCAACATTCTGTTTCCCACAAGGAATAGAAATGTGGCAGAGCCATCTAGAACTGCTGGTTTCAGGAGTAGGGCAGTGAGGTAACTAGGAAAAGGGGCTATGATAGTAAGTCTGTCATGGTTGGTTTTTTTTTTTAAAGAGTGTGCATTTTATTTCACGTATTTTCTCACTCTGGACTTAGTTGGAGCCATTACAAATAGCCATGGTATGCAGGATGTGTATGTGACTGAACTGGTTCCTGAGATGCAGTAGTAGCAAATGATGGGATGGCTATGGATAATCAAAATGTAGTAGATGATGTTTACAGCTAAGGCATTTACAGCTAAGGTGCTGCACTTAACTTTATTGCCTTACACTGAAGGTTTGAGTTATCTTTCCTAAGCTGCCTGTAGCAAACAAATCTGTATTGTATGACCACAGGCCTGAGAAGGTAAGCAGCACTGAGCTGAGGCTTCTCTTTTTGGAAACAGCAGATTAGGAGACAGCCTTTTGGTTCCTAAATATACTTATTTTTTGCACTGAGTGAAGTACTTAACCTTAGAAGAGCTCTAAACCTAAAACTGATTGAAGTTTTTATTAAAAAAAAGGGAAGTTTTAATAGCTTTTCAATTATATGTGCTCTTAGAGGGAGGTTGACAAAAACAACTTCTATTTTAAAAATCAAGACTTTGAAGATTGTATATGCCAAAGAAAATATATCTTGCCTTAACAAAAAAAAAAAGGTAGAAAAAAAGATTTATTTTTGTTTATGATTGCTCCATTATTTTCCTGTGCTCTGTATTTAATTCATTCAGATACTGCTTTTAACAACTTTCAAGTAAGAGAGTAATTTCCTGATTAATTTCAGGCAAACTTCCTGAAAACTTGTTGCTGATAGCTTTGAAACTGTTTGGATGATAGGAAGTATAGATGCCATTAGGAACTAGTGATATGTCATGGGATGCAAAGTGTATATTTGATATAGTTGAAATATCTACAAATTCACTAAAAAAGAGAGCAAGTTGCCTCTGTGCTGAGTGCCTTCAGCAGCAGGTTGCTGGCTGAGCACGCCACCACATTGTGTTATGGCGGAGTTAGGTCAAGGCAATTAAAACCAGTGTTAAGACTGTAATTGAATTCTATCCAGGAAAGTAGCTCTTACTTTGGGGCTTTTGTAACTGCTGCACTATTGAGATCCTGCTGTTATTTTGTTTATCATGCAGGATTTAAGGGATCAGTTGGTACAAGTCTTTGGCTATTTATCCGAATGTCACAGCCTCCTATTGAGCAGGACAAAAGGGTTCCTCTGACTTCACTGCAAACAAATGTGCTTATGAGCCTGAGGTATAAAGGGGCCAAGGGCAAGAGGCAAATCCTAGTGGAATTTGAGTTGGTGGGATTTTTGCCAGTGGCTTCCCCAGACCCTGCCCATGGTTTGTGTAGGTTGGTATTGTGTTGTGCCAAGCCCAGCTCCTCTTTCCTTCAACCTCCATTGGGGCTAAGCCTAATTACACTACAGGACTGGTCAACAAGCAAGCATTGTGCCAGTTGTGCAACTACCACTGCTTGACCCTCTCAGTGAACTGCAGCTAAATGAAGACCCTTGGGGAAATCTGCTGGAGGCAGCAACATCTGTAAATGGGGATGACTTTGAGTGCTGCCTTGTGGTTTTTTGGGACTCCCTTTGCCTTTGGTCTTGCTGTTTGCCCTCGAGGCAAAGATGCTCCCTGAGGAAGTAGAACTAGATCCTCTCCCTTCTCTCAGAGATAGTTTTGTATAAGGAAATACAAAGGTAATAGGGCTTGTTTCCTTTGAGCATCTGCAGAATGGCATACCAGGTGGCAGTGAGAGGTTGTGCGGCCAGGGAGGGCAGTTGTCTGGTCACAGAGAGTGAAGTCCCTTCACAGAGGAAGGAAACAGAACAGAAAGAATAAACCAGTCATTCAGAGAAGAAAGGCAAAAGCATTCACACAGTGCCAGGAAGTTTTTCACTAACATTTCCAAAGCCCATAAATACACAGGCAATTAAGACAGAGAGAAAAACAGAAGGTTCTTCTCTCTCCATTACAGCACATCCACTGCCTGATGCACTCTAATTGCCAGAGATTTAAAAAAGAGCCGTTTGTGAACAAAGATCTGCTCATATCCTTTCCAGTAGGAGCAAATGTGATGGATGAGAGCAGCCAAGGGATCAGCTAAGATCTACCTCTCAGCCTGCATTCACCTTCCTCAGCTGCTGGCCTGTGGCTTAATGTTTAGCATCAAAATCAGCTCAGTTAAGTCAGTGGAGTGGTCCGTCTTTCTGTTGCATTACAGATGCAGGCAAACAGAACAACAATACCAGAAGTCCACAGGGATACAACTACACACGGATCATTTGTGCATGTGGGCAGTTTTGCACTTATCCAGGCATAAAGGCCCTAGATACTATGTGCAAGCCCCAGAAGGCTGCTGTATAGGCAAAATATTAGTGAGTGCAGCTAAAAACATCTGTTCCAGTAAGGGTGTTCAGTGGATGCTGAAGTCTGGTTTAAAATTTCTTACTGGAATGCCTGTTGCCTCCACTGTCGTGGCTGTGCAGATCTTTAAAGACATGCTGCACCATAACCAGAGGGAAGCACACAAAGACATACCTAGTCCAAATGATGGTGGAGTCATACATGGCTCCAGTTCAAGTGTTGGTTTTGTTGTGATGGCAAGTTTACCCAGCACTGACTGAAGTGAATAAACACAGGTCATCTCGAGGCTGTATTAGAGACAGGTACAGTTTGCCCAAGGAAGAGCTTGGTAATGAGTTTGAAGTCTTGAGCCATTTCTTAAGCACAATGACTGTAATTTGAGTTGGCAGTAGTGCCAATTCCAGATGTAGTGAGTCAGCAAAACAATGCAATGCAGGAATAGCTCAGGAAGATAAAAAGCTGCTTCCAAAACAGTAAATTGAGAGAACACATATTTACCTCTGTCAAGATGTCAGATTAGCATTCAGAGGCAGTGTAAAAGACAAAAGAGCTAATGATTAATTAGAAAACAGGACAACCAGGCACAAAGCAATGTGTGTGTCTATGTCACTGCAAATCTGTGACCTGTCTGCATTTTACAAACTAAGCGCTGCTTTGGTGCCCATCTAAAGAGATGAGGAGAGATGTCCAAGGCAAGAGGCTCAGGCACAGATATACATGGAGAGACTTCCCTGGGAAAAGAGACTGAGTTGCCTATGGCTCTTGAGAGAAGGCCTAGGTCTGCAAAATCACCACTGAAATGAAGAAAGTGATTACAGAGCAGCTATTACCTGCTTCTTACAGTGTGAGAACAGGTCATCAAAGGATATATTCAGGCAGTAGGTTTAAAATAAGAAGGCATGCAATGTCTAGTTATGGTAGGGAATTCACTGCCACAGAACAGTAGAGTGGTTAGAAATATAAACTGCTTTAGCAAGTAATTTGACTAACCCTGGGGCTGTACACAGAAGGATGCAGATGCAGTGCATGCCAGAGGAGGTCCCAGAGCCACAAATTATTGTGGGCTGAGAGAGCAGGTTGGGCAAGGTCCCTTGGGCACAGGCTTCTTGCTCTTTCTTCCATGTCTGCTACTGGAGGCAGGATGCCAAAACAGATGGCTTCTGAATCAATACAGCCATTCTTACAGCCAGTTAGAAAATGCAGGTAATATGTCTACAAAAGTTTGAGACATGACCTGGGTACTTTCCACACAGCTTGTCATTTGTTCTGAAGTGCCAGAAGTCTGAGAAAAATGCTTGTGTTTAAATATGATTTCAAATTTAAAAGGTGTGTATGGGACAACCTAAGGTAATTATAATCCTGTCATTCTGATACTGGTTTGAGGTGAAATAATAGAAAAAACTGATAGGGGATTTGATTAATAAAAAATTAAAGTAGGGAAATACAATTAATGCCAATCAAAATGGATTTATGGGAAATAAATCCTGTCAAACTAATCTGATATCTTTTTGATGAGATTATAAAATTTGTTGCTAAAGGTGCTAGTGCAGATGTGGTTAGACTTTTTAAAGCATTTGTTGTTACACCTCATAGGATCTTGATCAAGAATAATATAAACTAACTTGCTGAGTATTAAATAGAATAAAAACTGGTTAAATGGCACTCTGAAAATACAGATACAAACACGGAATCATTGCCACAAACATGTAATATCAGAATTCTGTGCAGACTGCTTCTTGCTTCGTGTCATATTTATTATTTTTATCAATACCAGGGAATAAGATGTAAAACCACCTGAAGGAAAGTTTGTTGGTGCCACAAATGATAAAACTCTGCAGACAAACCATGAAAAAGGACAAGGTCACAGATGCAAGGCAGTTGCAGATTCCTTGTTAAACTTGGCTTAGGAAAGCACTGTGCATTTCAGTGTGGTTGGTTATGAAGCACTGTATAAAGGCATACAAAAAGATATTAGTAGTTAGCCAGGCTTTTAGCCTAAAGGATCCTATTTTGAGAAGCAGAAATTTTGAAACAAATATGCTAGTAGTTAGCTGAATGTAAATCCTTGAACGTAAATCCTTGTGCAAAATTATGCAGGAAGACATCTTTGGAGACTTGAAAAAGTAAACTGGGGTATCTCAGGTGATAGCCTGGGAAGAAATGTTTTATGTCTGTACTTGACAGGTGCTCAGCTACTGTAAATACTGCCTTCTGTTTTCGTGTCCCCACTTAAAGAAAGCTACTGCTAAACTGAAGAGACCTCTCAGAAGCTACACATGCAAATGATGGTAATGTGAGGGGCTATGCTTCACAGGCTGAGGTTCCTGGAGAAGAGCCTCTTTAGTTTATCAGTGGGAAACCTAAGGGGTTGCAGTTTGTAAATACCTACTTAGAAAACCAAACTTTAATAAGAAGGCACTTCAGGCTAGCAAAGAATGTAAAAAAAAAAGAAAAAAAGACCTAGTGGCTGGAACCTGAAGCCAGGCAATTTCACAGTAGAAATGAAGCACAAGTTTTTTCAACAGGGAAGGTAATTAAACATTGGAACAATTTACCATGGGAATGCAGTGGATTCCCTATCACTGGCAATTTTAAAATCAATACTAGCTGTTTCTTGAGAACATATGTTCTTTCCAAGCATGAATTCATTTAGGGTAGTCCTATAAACCACATTATTCAAGAGGCTGGCAAAGAAGCTCACTTGTCTTTCTGGCATTATAATCTTTATTTTCTTAACTGTTAGGTAGTCTCTCTCCCCTCCTCTCTTTCCTCCCCCCTTCTCCTCCCCCC